>OZ005742.1:163464709-163702209 GCA_963930735.1 Dioctria linearis | reverse complement strand
TGCGTTCGCAATCAGTCCAAGCATGCAGATATGCTGTTCCAAGGAGTCACAGTGAATGAATTATACGAATCAATTTAGTTTACAGGTCCAACATCTCTATATGAATCTCATCAATTTTAGCCAGACAAAAGGATTAAAGCTACATAGGAATTGCCTGAAAAGACAAAGTGGAAAGCAGTGTTGACCTGCTCAGTGGAAATCTCATTTTGGGAACCAATATTCAAGCATAGTTACTGTAAAACTCGTCGTATATGCGCATATGTAATTCGGTTCTTCACTAGTTTGAGAGGAAACATTAGAAGCAATAGGGAAGAAATTGTTATCGGGCCGCCTTCACCATCAGAACTAGAGGCAGCATCTGTAAAAATCATCTGGGCAATCTAACAACGTGAATTCCTTGACGACATCAATTCATTACGTCACTCAAACGAAGTAAAAAGTAAAACTTAATTGAAGAATTTGAATCCCTTCCTGGACGACTCAAGACTTTTAAAAGTGGGTGGCAGACTGCGAAATGCGGATATCCCGTATGAAGTGAAGTGCCCCATTTTGTTACCAAAAAATGATATGTTCTTTGAGGTGTATGTTCAGCATCGTCAAATAAACCAACATATACAACAACACATCCTTCATTGGTACAGTCAAGAAGGCATCACATTTTATCATATTCCCCCAAGATCCCCACATTTCGGAGGATTGTGGGAAGCGGCTGTCCGATCTCCTAAATCGCATTTGCATCGTACACTTCAGGCCTCGTAGCTAATTTTGAGGAGCTTAACACAGTTTGCTCCCAAATTGAAGCCATCTTGGATAGCCGTCCATTATGTGAACTTCACTCAGATCCAAATGATGAAGAAGCGCTTACGCCAGCGCATTACTGGAACCAACCACCACCACATCCAATACCAGAGCCTGATATACCATCCCAAAAAGCATCACTCGGCAGCCGATTGAGACAACTTTCTCTGTTGCAGCAACATTTTTGGAAGCGATGGAGCTCCGAATATCTTTTAACGTTACATCAGCTATACAAATGGAAATTTTCTTCACCTGCCGTCTTAATTAATTCACTTGTTCTCGTTGTAGATGATAATCTTCCTCCCCAAAGATGATTATAAGGCAGAATTATCAGTCTCATACAAGGAAAGGATGGTATAGTTCGGGTGGCTGACATTCATACGAAGACAGGAGTAATACGTCTAGTAATAAATAAGTTAGCACCACTACCCACATCCGAAGAAGGAAATTGACAGCCCTTTACGAGTCGACAAGGCGGGCGGCATGTTCAGTCATCGCATCATTTAATAAAAAAAAGTCTCTAATAATAACTTGTTTTAATACTAGATCAGATAGCTATGTATGAGTACATGCAGATTCCACTGTAGTCAGTGATTTCATTTCCAAAATGTTGTTGTATAGTAAAAATTGGTAATCCTCTAATTATTGTTGTTTCAAATCACTTCGTATTATCAATACACTACAAATATTGTATTAAGCTCTTGCTGTCAGCTTTGTACCGCTATGCCTATATCATGATAAAAGTGCGGGCTTCAGTTGCACTCTAGATCTTGTTGAATAAAGTATTGTCTGGTGATCTTTAAAATAAATTGCATTTTGGTAATCTGATTAGTGCTTTCATTTATTTTATGGCTTAAATAACCTTTCATAAGAAGCAAAAACTCTTGTATAGTCAACTGCTTTGGCTCTAAATTGCCCTACAGTTGTATTTATCAACCACTTAAACTCAGCTAGAAGTGGGCGCTGCTTTACAAATTTTCCTCCTCGTGGTTTCCTTGATGGTTTTTCCTCCTATAGCTACTTCACTCCTACAGTCTGGCTTTTTGTTTTGTACTTTTGTCTATACTTTTCGATAGAAATCAGCCTAGGTCCAGATCGTGGGTTCTTTTTTAATTCTTCGTTGAGTGTCTCGTCCAATTTATTGAAGTCGTTGTCGATTTCAGCTATCCATTGCTCTATTTCTGGTGAAGTTGCTGATTCCATCTCGTTTATGGGTTCGGTCACCATGCTATGTTGGTGTTAAGCTAGTTGCAATCGGATTGGCGTAT
The DNA here is from genome assembly GCA_963930735.1 of Dioctria linearis. NCBI lineage: Eukaryota > Metazoa > Arthropoda > Insecta > Diptera > Asilidae > Dioctria > Dioctria linearis. The sequence continues at coordinate 163,700,143 of OZ005742.1, read as the reverse complement.
TCGCCGATGTTCGCTATTCTGCTCATGATTAATTTAATAGATTACTATGCCGAATTTAAGGCGTGTCGATGCAATATTCATTTAAGGCAAACAAATTGAAATTACCTAGGGATCTGGCTGAGCGCCTAAATTCTCACTTAATATTTGGCTGGGGTGCCTCAATATCGTTGGATACCTGAAATGATATACAAATTTTAACTGCAATATTGGTTTCTTATTTATTTTATTAAGATGTGCATATGATTTATATGTAGTTACATGCTCTAATGATGCATGATTACAGAATAATCTTTTTTGGGCCTGAGTATTATCTGAGGTGCCTTCACTGGATTTTATCTTGTTCAAGGATAGCAGGGGCTGTGTTCACGCTTCTGGGAGTTGAATTTCTTTTTTGCGCTGGCGTGGGCTCTGGTTTTTCAGAATTTGAACTAATAGTGGCCTCTTGGGTTTTCTGTCTCTGAGCTCGTGTCACGGCGAAGCAATGAGCTGGTTTCTTTATACTTCTTTTGTTTGGAGGATTATTTTCTTCCATATCTGAGGCAATGGTGTGCTGGACTTAGGCTTGTACCAGTAATCTGTTGCTTATACCGTATTAGTTTAATACCTGAGGAATTCGGCCTACTGAAGTCGCATTAGTATTGTACTTCCCTGGTTTATATTCGATGTTATAATCGAATTCTGACAGTTCGTGGTGGATTCTCACCAAACCGGAAGTCGTGGTCTTTTCCATTAAAGACACTTTTAAGAAGCTTGTGGTTATATATGTGAATTTTCTGCCATAAAGGTAATATTTCAAATACCTAGTTCCACAGACTATAGCCAATAATGCCTTTTCAATAGTGGAGCATTTTCTCTCGCATTTGTTCAGGGTTCGGCTTGCATTGGCAATAGGTTGGTCATTCCCCACTACTCCTTGGGAAAGCACAGCTCCTAAAGCCACGTTACTGGCGTACGTTGTGAAGATTATAGAAATCTGGGTAAATTAAGAGTGGTGGGGAGATTAAAACATTTTTATTGCATTGAATTTTACATCATTTCAGTGTAAATCAGTTATTGGACGAACGATTTTGGACAAGTCCGGATTGAACTTCCTGTAGTAATTGGCAAGTCCCAAAGACGATTGGTCTAGAAACATGAAATATTTGGACGCAGACAGTTTTGCTGGGATCTGGTCATGCACCTACGCTAGAACATTTATGTCCTAGGTAAACATCTTATCTTCTCAAAAACGGACACTTTTCTGCCTGCAGTTTGAGGTTGTTTTCCGTCAACTTGTCGAAGAATTTTTTCAGATTATCATTGTGGTCATTTAGTTTTTTACCGTAAATAACGATGTTGTCAAGATAAACGAAACATTCGAGGCCTTGTTGGTTAATGCAGCTTTGGAATGTAGCGGGAGCTCCTTAGAGTCCGAATTGTGTAGTAAGACACCTCGCATGACCCAGTTGTCAAGAGTACCCTCGATTTGGGGTGGTGGAAATTCATCGCCGATTCTCTTTGTAACGGACGGTAGCGTTACAGAATGTATTTTGTACAGTATCCCGAACAATTTACTAAAAGAAAAAGAATATCTGTAAATAAAAGCATGTAATTAGAAATAAAAACGTATGTAAAGTTGCCCAGCAAGGTCCACACAAACAGGGAGATCTGGGAAGTCCATTTAAACACTTCGCAAAATCGCATGCATTCAATAAAGTCATTAAGTTAATTGGCCAAATAAATCAAAACAATTACGTAAATAATAGTTTCACTTTGTGTGCTGTAGTATGAGGTTTATAATGTTAATGATATATTTAGGGTTACCTTGATCTGTAAATATAACAATTTGTGTAATTTTGTAATGAATGCTAGTTTAAGGTAGAAAGCAAGTGCTAGGCTTACACGTTTGGTTAAGGAGTTAGTTAACCTTGTAGTGTGTGAACGGCATTAGGAAGTACCATCATGCTATACCGCGAGGAATTGGCCGAATCGGACTCCGAAAAGGTGGCAGCATGTGGCATAAGTTCCGGTGGACATGTTTTTTGGTGTGGTCTAGATCAAGAAGTGCGAGCATCCCGAGCTGATTGGGAAAGTTTGATTTAAAAGTTGAATTAAGTCTAGGGAAAGTAAAAATAAAATAAAATTAAGAACAAAACCAAAAGGAGGACAGAAGTCAGAACAACCTATTCATAAAAGGGAGCAGGGAGCATAAAATAAAATACCTATTAAGTGGATTGTGTCTGCGCCCATGTCAGGTAATGCAAACGCAGGAAAGAAAAGGGAAACTTGTTAAGGTATAAAGCTAATAAAATAGAATCCCGTTTTGATTGCAAAATGGAATAACAAGTAATGTAGACCTCATATCAAATTCAACAAATTTTAACTATTTTTTTTTAAAGGGACACACCATATAAGTACTAACAGGACCATAAAGGGACACGAGGAGTCGATGATCAGTGAGATCCCGCTACATAGCTAATAATAAAAAAAAATAGCAAAAACGGAAAACGAAGCAATTATTTTGAGGGATACCCGCCGCAAGGAATAAGAACAGGAAAACGAATCGAACATTAGGAGCAATTTTCGACGCTAAATTCAGGTCGACCTGACATCAGGAAACCGCATGCATTAAGGAGAGTGAGCCATAATACTACAAGATAAGTCGCCATTTTGATAATTAAGTTATTTAGAATTAAGGAAGCAGACAGGTGAATATTTTTTTATAATCCTAGAATTGAATTGATATTAAAATATTAGTATAATTTGGAGCTTGCCGAGTTTTAAATTCTAATCCAATCCTTCTACCTCAAATAATATAAAATATAAAAATTACAGAGCAATAAACACTGGTTACAAAATGGGGGCTCAACCGGGATAATTTGAGGCACGAGCGGTAATTGGAATAGGATTTTAGGAATTCGATAGGAATGCAGGCTGTTATTGCAAGAGAATCTTTAATTATACTAAGTTTGTAAATTTTGAGTGAATTCCAACATAAAACGTATAACGGTTTGGGTGAAGCAAATTATGGGAACGGTGCTATGCGCACGTTTCGTTTAATTCCGTATCCAGGACAAGGTGTCATGTAAAAAAAAAATATAAAAAAAAAACCTTACATGGGGCATTAATCTGGCATAAATTTGTGAATAATTTGGGTTGTGTTATCCTATGGTAGTGATGCAAGCCTGAAAGGGCCTGAGGTGAGCGAAGCATTTGCTGAAGTCAGCATTCGGAAGACCTTCTCACATATGGTGAACTATATGATGGGGACAGTGACTGAACGGATTGTGGTAGTATAAATGTTGTAAACGGCTAAGCGGGATCTCACTGTCTAATAAGACTGGTCTGAGTTTATTCCGGACAACAACTGTGATTATATAAGAGTGCTAAGGTAGGGTTAGCTGTTACTTACCTTTTTGGGAGGTGAGGAATCAAATAGCTTAACTGTTAGGGGTTGGTGTTCCTGTTATCGAACTACACATTGACATATTACAAGTTTTCATAGGATTTTTTCTCGATTCGATTCGAATTGATATCTTATATGGTGTATCTATTGACGACGTTCCAATATTGAATAGCAAGTAGGACTCTATAAATGTGCTGTGAATAAATGTATGAACCACTTTCTCTCAAAAGGGAGGAGGTTGAATACAGAGGCGGAAAATTTGGTTGCATTGCGCCCTGCTCGAATTTACTCTGACGATAAAAGTAATAATAATTTTTTTTTTTTTATAAAATATAGAAATACAAAATAATTGAGTGAAAATGCTCTAAAATTTGTGTAAAAAAAATCGTTAATCTGAGGGTTTAAACTCCTTCTTGTAAGAGTACCCTATTGTGGCACACCTCTCCGGAGTATATACGCCGTACCTAAGAGCGTTTTTAATTCATCCAGTATGAATATATATGTATATAAAAAAAAAATTGAAAATTTGAAATGCGATTCAGATCGCGGATAGACAACGTAAAACAATAGAACCAGTGACTAAGTTTGAACCCATTTAGGCATCAAATTTAACACGGTGTGTTTCAAGTAAAATTTCGGTGAAATTTGTAAGAGCTTCACGAGCAAACATTGTTGTTATCGCTCGAGTGTAGGCGGAGCTGTTATTGCATTACTAGAATGATGTATGACATTCTCCACAAGTTTTTCATCTAGGTGCAAGCCAAGCTAGGTAGATAAAAACCAGTAGTTTTAATATAAATTTGCAAAGATATCGTGTGCCATTACCATTACGCTGTCCCGTTTAGACGAGTGCTGGGGAAATGTGTAGAAATCACTTAAGAACAGGAAGTGAAGATGAGCGCGTTTTAGTATCTAGGGGAATTGTCCACCTTTTCAGAACTCGAAGATGTTATTGGGCTTGTAGAAAATAAGTTTTGTTGCTTTCCTTAGATATTTGATTAACGTTAATGTGTTTTACTGTACGTAATATGCCAGCCATTTTTACTTTGCTACTCTCACTAACGTATGAATCCAGTGAGTCTGGATTGATAGTGTACGGAAGGCCGAATATGTACGAGTGGTAATTGGCTTTCAACATTCCTTTAAAGGTATTGTGTAATGAATAGGAATAAGATGCTAAAGAAAATAACGGGCCTCTTCGTTAATTGAGCTTACTTACGTAGCCTACAGCAAGCGAGTTCCGGGTACGTTTGTTTGACAAGAAATCGCGCGAATTACCGTTAGATAGCCTGGGTAGGTAAGAGTCGCTGCTAATTAGGTAGATAACATAGGTTTAATCATTAGTGCCAGGTTGAACACATCATTGAGAAAACGTAACAAAAAAAATATAGGGAAGAAAATATTTCGAAGTAGACTGGGTATGAACTAACGTGAAGGCAGATCTTTCGTTTTAATTGGGACGTCTAAGCTTGCATCAGTTAGTCGGCGTGGTTCTTTAGGTCCATATGCGGGTCAGATACGCCTTTGAGCACCTACTTTTCTTAAGTTACGTTTAAACTATAAATAAGGTTCATTCCACTCGTTGCTGTCATTTTGGGTATGGGCCTGAATCGGACTCACCACAATATTGAAGTATAGGATAATAATTAAGTAAGGTTGAACTCAAGGATTTTCGCATGCGAGTAGCTGCAGCAAGTAACTATGCATTGATAAGGTCTAAAGTGACACGTAAATTAAGTCATTATGAATTAAGCAATTGCTGTATGGTCGGAACTAGATACCAGGTGCATATCAAGTGGACTCGAGAACCTTGTGAATTGAGCATAATTATACGTACGTGGCGGTAGAGGCCGTGTTAAAGCAGGGGCAACGGGCAAATAGGTCATTCCTCTAAATTAATCACCAAAACTTCAGCAGTTGTTGTTCAGTTGAGTGAGTAGTTTCCCTGCAACGGTAGATTCACATCCAAAGATGTCGTTTGGTGAGATCGCCAAGTTTTTCGCAGACCGCGAGATCGCTTATGAGATGCAATATAGAGGGATTAGGCCCTTCGACTACACAAGAAAAGGTAAAGTTGATTGGTGGTGTAAACAGCTGGTTAAAGAATCAAAGGAAGGCGTAGAGATATTGCAGATTCAGCCCTATATACCTAAAACACACCTGGTTTATGTTACTTCATTAAAATCTTTAAATTTAGATTTTTAATGGTAATGCGGTAATGTAGGAATGCAACCTAATGCAAAATGGGGTTACATATCTAAAACATACATAAAAGAAGGTAGAAAATAATTATTCAAAATCATACCTGAAAAAAGGTAGAAAATAATTATCCAAAATCACTAAATTTTCATATAAGCTAATCATGCTTAAAAGCATGAGTAGCTTATCAATTTAATCAGTGAAGAAAATTGCATCAGCAATTTTCTTCACATACCATTTCGTTTTTACAAAAATGTTCCCATGAAATATTTAATAAAAAAAAATACAGCGAAAGACAAATCGTACCTTCAGTACGATTTGTCGGGAAAATTACAATATGTATGTACGAACGTACATACATATATATAAAAAGAAAAGAAAAAGCTTTCGCGATAAGAAGAGCGCGCCGCGAAAATACATTGTATGATCGTGACGGTGGCTGATGTTTATAAAAGCATCAAATTTCAAGCCTCCGTCCAACGAAAAATATTCTGGTCTTGTTTAATCAAGTCCAGAATAAATGAAAATTTTCTCAGGGTAAAAATGCAACTATGCATTTTCTACCCTGAACGAGGGCTCTTGATCGCGACAAAAGTGATTAAGAGCCGAGTTGAATTTTGAGTTTTCTACGCGGCAGTCGAATTTAAAAACGAAAGAAAAGTGTGATATAAATTTTATACGCGGCGGTAGCACGGGCTTTTGGGGTTGAATGTTTTTTTCAATTTTTCGGTTCGGCGCGGTCTCGGTAGATGGAAACTAAAGAAGCAAGGAAAGAAAGTAAAATTATTTAACCGAGCAAAATTGTGAGACTTAAAAAAACAAGCAAGATTGTTTAGATTCAAATAAGATTGTGAACTTGAAATAATAAAAATAAGCTAAATTGTTTAGATCAAATAAAAATTGTTAAACTAGAAAAAGGTGTTGTATTTGCGTGTAAAGAAAAGGCAAGGTGGTTTTAATTGACGCAGCTTCAGGGCGCAAGGGAGCTCTGGATACGGCTCCTGCTTGCCCCACAAACGGTACATAACAAAATTGGCGCAGCCGGTAGGATAGAGGAAGCCTACTTTGCAACACAAACAAAGTATAAGCGCTCGGAAACCCTCTATCCGACGAATCAAAAAGGAGTTTATTACGAGTTCGAATACTGGGCAAGACACCCTACCCTCCGCCTGAAGTTGAGTCTGGCTTCAGGAGTATTTCGAACTTGTCGGCTCCCAACGCTCGGGGTCGGACAGCTTTAACTGCCTCTGTTTGAAAAACACGCAGACACCCCCCCCCCCCCCCATCAAAGCACAAAGTGCCAACGTGTGACAATAGGGGGCTTCATCCCAGCCTCAGAACATAAGACGTCCATAGCCGAAAATTCCAACGCGAAACTTGAAGGAAGAATCCTCAACCGATCTGCGATCCGGAGCTGAAAGTGACTTCGAAGTAGGCAACGCGCCCCCTTTCAGCTTTTATCCAGGGGAATTTAAGAAGGCCACGGCCCCCCCCCCCCGGCAGCAAAAGAACTTCAAACACAAAAACCAGGGATCCTGAATTGAGAGGGACCTCGAAGAAGGCAATAAGCCCCCCCCCCCTCAATTTGAACCAAGGGAATTAAGACGGCAGAAGCCCCCCTAGCTGCAAATTTTACATACGGTGGTCCATGAGCGAGGGACGCTCCCACCAGGAGATGCCACCGGAAATCTCACCAATTCCACCAACTCCACAACAATCTGCCTCAACGGGCGGTGAACAGGAAGATCCATCCCGGTACGAAGGAGGCAACGTGGGAGCAACATCTGCAACTGAGGGTGCTAATCAAACACCCCCAACAAATTCAACAGCACCAGGAGTCACATTAAGGAGCGGGACAATCCTGACGGGTCCCCAGCAAGTAAGGTCTAATAATTTAAATTTAGAGCAATATTTAAAATATTTAGAAGGGAAAGTGCGAGACTCCTCCGAACTTTCTGTTCTACAGTGCGATTCTATCGATAAACAGCTCAAAAAGTCCCGTGAATAGCGGCTTGAGCAAATCCCGCAATTCAAATGAAGTACGGAAAAATTTAAAGAAAGCTTAAAGCAGTTTGGGGAACTCTCGCACTCTCTCGAAACAGAAATAATAATAATAGTGTAGAATTAAGAGAAGGTGCCATTGAAGACAGTGTCAGTGATTCCACCGTGAGTGAAATCCTATTTAATTGGCTGGGCGACTCCCTTTTGGAAACCAGCATAGAAGAAACTAGCTACCCAAAAGTATCAAACTTTAGCTTCAGAATCCCCAATATAAACATGGCAGATTACGAGAAAATCGCCAAGTTAACTGCCCAGCTCGTTCCCCTATTCTCGGGACAGCACTCAAAGTAGTACCCTAGTAAATCAAAGCGTATATAATCCTGGCATCATATCCTACTCACAGGATCCCCGGCAAAACAATATGCCCATTAACCCAAGCAGTCACAAACCAACGTCACAGTTCAAACAGGCCGGCACAGCATACATCAAACAGGAGCCAAGATCTCCTATTAAAAATTATAATGTACCAAATAAAAATAATTATTTAAATAAAATCAGTTGTAGTTTTTGTAATCTAAGAGGCCAATAACATGCAGATTGCCTCAAACGTAAAAATACTCCGTACTGTGTGAACTGCAAAATATACAACCACAATATACGTGACTGCAGGAGGAACAACAACAATATTCAAAGATCAAACAACAATGGTGGACCATCGAATCAACGCCCTAGAGAGCCGCAGAATCCCAATAACATTTGCAGAGTATATAACGTAAGAAAAAAGTGTGAATTTTGTGGTCGTTCTGGACATGCAGTAAATAACTGCCAACAAAAACGTAAATGGGAGGCCCGGAGTCAGGGAAACGACGTACAGTCGACACAAAACTCCCCGGCTCGACTATAAAACTCCCGTCTAATAAAATAGGGTCCCCTCAGCAGCCCGATTGCAGTGTCGCTACAGTAAAACTTCCCTTAGACATAGGCCTGAACGGCCAAACTAAACTAGTAGTAGACACAGGCACTGAGGTTAGTATAATAAAGAAAAGGTCATTAAAAGATCTCAAAGAAATTGACCACAAGGAGGCATGTACAATTCAGACCCCATTTGGTACCGGAAAGACGCTGGGAAATTGCCAGGGAAACTTCGTTTTCAAAAACAAAATTCCCTGCAAGTTTCAAGTCGTAAAGAACTTGCCTGGCCTTTCCGATGATGGACTTCTAGGAAATGATTTCCTAGCAAAAAACTGTAACGTTAAGGGTCCTAATAAGGCACTAAGGTTTCCTCGCACGGAAACTAATCCAGACGAATTTGCTTTGCCATTAGAGTTTGAAACGGACAAGCTACATTCTGAAAAAGCAGTCGAAGTAAGAACACTTGCAGAAGAGGTAGAGTCTAACCAGGCTGAACTATCCATCTGCAGTGTCTTCAAGGCTTCTCAAACGGGAAAAGCTGGCTGCCAAGCTCCACAAGGGCCCAAGGAATGTGAAAAAAGCTGTTTGGGCGAACAAGAGACCGATGAAGGCAGGCAGCAATTGGTTACCTTTAAGGAACCAATCTGCATACCTGCGCGCTCTCAAATTTTTGCCCCAGTGCCGTTACAAACTCAAGAAGAAATGCTCTGTTTATCCCAAGAGATAAGCGATGGAGTCTTCTTGCAAACAGTTTGCTGTGATCTGGAGAAGAATTAGTGCTGGTCAGTATTCTCAACGCTAACAGTCATCAAGTAGTCATACATAGCTTAAAGTTACAACCATTTCCCATAAACGACTACACAATAGTCCCATTAACACACACAAAAGCCCACAACCAAACGCACATTCCCATACCAAATAAAGAGGCAATATCAAGCAACAAAAGAGACGGAACTGAGTGTCTAAATCCTGCCAAAAAGGTGCATATAACTCTTCCGTCCAAAATCCCGAGGCATAAATCACTCTTAAACAAACAATGGCCATATAAGAACGGTAGCGAGTCGATAAAGCCTATATTAAAGGTGCATATTACTCCACCGTCACAAAACACAAAACGTTCTACATGGTCAAAAAGCAGTAGCATTGACGCGCATGAGTATCCCACACAACCTAAGGCAAAAACCACATAGGTATACCAAACTCAGCCGTCAACAAAGCAGGAAGCAAATACCCTGCCAATTACTAAGAACAACGAAATAAAGCCTCGAAAGGAATCACAGAAGCCTCATCTAGTTACAGGTCAAAAACCTAAAAGGAAGAATAAGTCAAACCAAGGTTCAGCCGACAAAACGGCAATTTTACAACATGTACGATATGTATACCCGGATAATGAGACTCCGGACGACCCAAAACAATACCCGCGCATTTCTAGGCTAGAGCAAGAACTCAGCCTAGACCCTAATTTAACCGCGGAAGAAAAAATTTCGATATCAGAACTCTGCGAAGAGTATAACGATATCTTCTTCCTCAAAGGTGACAAACTCACCTATACAAATGCGATAACGCATAATATTCCATTGGTGCAAGATCAAGCACCAATCAATCAAAAAATGTACCGCTTACCTGAAACACAGCGGAAAGTCATTAACGAGCAGCTAAAAGAAATGCTAGACAGCGGGATAGTCCAGTCTAGTAAAAGCCCTTGATATTCACCTCTACTAGTTGTCCCCAAGAAAGCGGGACCTGACGGTGAAAAAAGGTGGCGCGTCGTTGTCGATTTTCGTAAATTAAATGAAAAGACAATTGGAGACGCATTCCCGCTACCCCGAATCGAGGATATTCTCGACCAACTAGGTCACGCAAGGTATTTCACCACACTCGATTTGGCCAACGGCTATCACCAAGTACTTGTCGACAAAAAAGATCGACATAAAACTGGTTTCAGCACAAGCTATGGGCACTATGAGCTCAAAGGAGCCCCTGCCACATTTCAACGCCTAATGAATTTCGTACTAACAGGCCTACAAGGCCTCGAATGTTTTGTCTACCTAGATGACATCGTCATCTATGGTAAAAATTTAAACGACCACAACGAAAAGTTGAGAAAAGTCTTCGATAAGTTGAGAGAAAACAACTTGAAACTGCAGCCAGAAAAGTGCCAAGAAGAGAAGTTGTTTACCTAGGACATAAGTGTTCTAGCGAAGGAGCCCTACAAGACCCAAGTAAGACGGCCTGCGTCCAAACATTTCCTGTTCCAAGAACAGTAAGGCAAGTTCAGTCATTTTTAGGACTTGCCAATTACTACAGGAAATTCATTCTAGACTTCTCCAAAATTGTACGTCCAATCACAAATTTACTCCGAAAGGATGTAAAATTCACTTGGACAGAGAAATGCCAAGAAGCATTTCAAAGCATAAAAAACGCTTTAATTTCTCCTCCACTTTTAATTTACCCCGATTTTTCGAAATCTTTTAATCTCACTACAGACGCAAGTAACGAGCCTCTAGGAGCTGTTCTTTCTCAAGGAGAAGTCGGAAAGGACCAGCCCATTGCCTATGCAAGCCGCACATTAAACAAAGCCGAAAGAAATTACTCTACTATAGAGAAAGAGTTATTTGCTATTGTCTGGGCTACCAAAAATTTCAGGTGCTATTTTCAAGGCCGGAAATTCACGGCCTATACTGACCATAAACCTCTCAAAGGTGTCTTCAATGTGAAAGACCCTACTTCCCGTTTGGTGAGATTTCACCACAAATTATCTGAATTCGATTACAACATCGAATATAAACCAGGGAAGTACAACACTAATGCCGATGCACTAAGTCGCATCCCTCAAGCATTAAAAGAAGACAGTTTAGGCAATACCTTAACGGTAGAAGCCCTAGTCCACCACACGATGGACTCAGATGTGGAGGAAAACAATTCCACAAATAATAAGAGAAAGAAGAAATCCGCTCATTGTTTCGTCGTGACTCGAGCTCAGAAGCAAAAGGCTCAAGACACAATAAACAGCTCCAGTTTGGAGACAGAAGAGCACACGAAAGCGGACCAAAACGAAATTTAACTCACGGAGGCGGAAACACTAAACCCAGCATCGCCTGATCAAAAAGTAAGTACTGGTAAGACACCCGAAGTAAACACGAGCCCTACGGAAATCCGAACAATCTTAAAAGATTATCACGATTCTCCATTTGGTGGCCATCAATGTGTCATAAAAACTTACAAACGCATAAGACGCAAGTATTGGTGGAGACACATGCTTAGCGACATCACGAAATACATAAAAACATGCCCAAAGTGCCAGACGATGAAAGCTTCTCCACAATATAAAATGCCAATGGTTATCACGGACATCGCAGAGCAACCGTTCGACAAAGTTTACCTCGATATCGTAGGTCCATTAGAAGAGACCACATCAGGTAACAAATATATCTTGACCTTCCAAGATAATTTAACAACATTTGTCGACTGGTATGCAATACCTAATGCAGAAGCCGTCACAGTAGCGCAAGTTTTCTTTGATGAAATCGTTACGCGCTATCGCATACCCAAAAAATAGTCACCGATCAGGGAACAAATTTCCTGAATGAATTATTCAAAAGAGTATGTAAGCTTCTAAAGGTAAAGAAGTTACAGACTTCGGCATACCACCCACAGTCTAACGGAGCACTAGATCGTGCCCACAGACCGCTGATTGAATACCTGCGAACAATCGTAGACGAAAACCCCAAAACATGGGACCAATTCCTACGAACCGCTGCATTCGTGTATAATAATAGTGTACACGAGGGTACTAAACTTACCCCAATGGACTGCCTTTACGGCTTCACAGCGGATGTCCCATCAAATTTTAAACGGGATCCCGAACCAGTTTACAATCACGAGAGCTATTATCATATACTAAAGTATAAGCTCCAAAAACCATACGCCACGGCAAGAAAGAATTTATTAGCCAGTAAACAACGCGCAAAGGGGTACTATGATAAGACAGTACGACCCCTAACTTTTCACATAGGAGATAAGGTCCTCATTAAAAACGAAAGCAGGAAGCATAAGCTTTCCCAAATCTGGGTAAGACCTTATCAGGTAACTGCTATACCAAGTGGAGTGAACACCAAAATAAAAATTGGTAAGCGTATTGTAACGGTACATAACAACCGTCTAAAACCATACTTTGAATGAAATAAACATGTTGTCACAGAACCAGGTTGACTCAAATTCCTACTCTGTTTGTTTCAAATTAATCCCATTTAACCGGCTCTCAGGAACACTTGCGGTGGAGCCACTCCACTGCCTGGTCTAATAACGGCACGAAATAAGTAAAGTCATACCTAAAGGATTATTTTCATCCTCCGAATTGTCCACAGAAATGGCGCTATAAATTATTGCAATTGCCATCCTCATCCAGTACGCGACAGGAGAAATCTCCGACAAACCCTATGCTATAACCAAGCTAAATAGCTCGTGCATATTTTTCGAGGATCTAGGAAGCCTCATGGTGTATCATAACACTTGGAATGTTCTCACGGAGATAGACTTGGATGAGTTAGACACGCAGATAAAACTAACGGAATATGCAGAATATTTGGTGCATAAACTCTGCATAAATATCACGGACAAAGTAGACCTGTGCAACGTGCAGCAACTACACGTACACGCTATAATACATAGCGTACAAAAGCGGACGAGAACCATTAAGGAATTAGTTCCAGGAAGGCGTAAGGCTAGATCACTATTCGACGGAATAGGCAATGCTATGCACTATTTATTTGGTACCATGGATAGTAACAACGAAAAGGAGATATACAGCCGCCTAGATGAAATTGAATCGAACACGCAAGCCCTAGCTGAGCTAGAGAAACAACAAATAAGTGTGGTTAAAACTACCTTGTAACAGATTCAAAAACCATTGGCTATGTAAATGGATCGTCAGCAAAACATAGCACACCAGATTAACGATCTGCATACTGTTACCGAGGACCTAAACAGGAGGCAACTAAGGCAAGAGATTATATCAAGCTTATTGCTCCAAATCATCGAAGTCGAATAAGGTCAAGAAGCCCTCCTTGACATTATAATAGCCACTAAAGGCAACCATATTCACCCACTCCTCGTGTCTCCCAAAAAGCTGCTGGATGTATATAGAAAATCAACTTCGAAATGTCTAAACGACCAAAATTGCCTATCGATTCTGTACCAATCAGCAGGAGCCCAGTCACGCCTTATGCAAAACAAATTGGTGGTGAGAATAACTCTCCCAATTTTTGATTCCCCCTAAATGAGGCTACGGCAAGTCCGATGCTTCCCAGTACCACAACCAGCAAATTATTCCATAATCCCTGACCCTGGATACTCTTGTGTGGCAAATAGCGCTCGCACACAGGAATTCCTCTTACTAAAAGGCGAGGATATGAAAAGCTTCAAGAAAGTCACTCATAGCCTGGAGACAAATACATATATAGGTCGACTAAATACCCCCATAATTAAGGCAACCACCGCGGATGAATGTATAGTGAAAGTGTTGTACAATCCTTTAAATGAAGTGCCCAAGTGTAGGTCTAGAGTACAAGTTCCCCAAAAAGACATGTTGATAAAGTTAAACAAGCCCAATGCGTGGCTATTTTCGTTTATTACCTCCACGGTACTACATATAACATGTCAAGATCACTTTGCCATCTCAAAATTAGAGGGGCAGGGGATACTAGAGATAACGCAACCATGTCAGGTGCAGATAGAGGAAAAGGTGCTAAGGTACGAAGGTGAAAATAAACACCCTCTCAAAATTATTCAGCCTAAACAATTTCCTGAGCTGAATCATTCATTACTCAACCTGAATCTAGCCGAAATTTTACCCAAGTCTCAAAACCAAAGTGTACAAACCGAAATCAAAACAGGGGACGATATCAATAAATCAATCTATACTGGCACACATTCGCTGGAAGATATCCAGCAAAAGTTAGACCAGTATAGTAACAAGGTATCAAGCAGACAATCCTATATCCTGTCCACAACTTCTCTATCATTTACGAGCCTACTAGTTCTGGCCATAATGATCGCAGTGGCTGTAAAATATCTTAACCCTGTTGTCATCAAGATGAGACAACAGAGGAATCAACCACAAGGTAACCACGAAGTTTTATCAGAAGGAATTCCTTTAGAAGAGCGAACTCCTGCTCCCCAACCCAGTTTAAGGCGAGCCAGAAGCCTCTCCAAAACAAAATCAGTTCAAATCGTTTAAAAAAATGGAACACGGACACTGTCAACAAGGATCACCAAGTCAATGTAAAATTGAAACAAAAGAAGTAGCCCTGGTATACTATATACAAGAAGTATATAGAATTAAAAATAGATAATAGATAAGTAATACACAAAAAAAAATTTCATTAGGATTAATGCTAAATAAATATGCATATAAATAGAAAAAAAAACACAAAATTATATTAAAACTAACCAAGAACAAAATAAACTGTAATAGAAATAAAGTAAATTAAGATTAAGCAAACCAAACTAAAAATGGTTAAATAAACAAAAACAACAACAATGTATAAAGAACATGCAGGACAGGCAGTAAGGCCGAAATAGGTTATGTACTACCGAAATATACAAATATAAGAAATATGAAATATATAAAAATAAAGTGACATTTGAATTGAAGATTTATAAAAATAGAGTAAGGTACGTAGCAAATATGCTCAAAGGTACTAAAAATTAGCATTAACATTTCTCAAAAGTAGAAATAAAAAACAGCTACATAATTAAATTATAATTAATTAAATTATGCTCAAAGGTACTAAAAATTATCATTAAGATTTCTCAAAAGTAGAAATAAAAAACAACTACATAATTAAATTATAATTTATTAAATTAATTAAATAAATAATTACATTATTAGAAGAGCATGCTATAACAAAAATAAAGGCAAGAACTTTTCAAAACAAAAACAAAATGTAAAGCCTAGTCGAGCCGACCTAGTTCAATACTAACACCCCAATAAAAGCAAATAAAGAGGGGAATATACTTAAATTATTCTAAACTAATAGTTAGAGAAACAAAAAAAAACGAATTAGAACAAAAAAAAAGAAAAAAAAATTTTTTTTTTTTTAATCAAAAATATCCCTTCGAAAATTTCCGAAACGCGAGAACATTGGATCATGCAAAGTGAACTAAAGCCTAAGAGAAAAGGTACATAAAATAGTTTGCAACAACAATTCATTATAACCGGAATTGCCCAAATGAAAGTCATAATTCATCTTCAACGTGGTAGGCTATAAATATAAACAGTCCAGAATCAAACGTCAGCGAGTAAAGCCATTCCAGAATCTTTCGGCTCGTTCTTTGCCTGTTGTCGCCACCCCGAATAACCAATTAAAAACAAGCTCCCGACCTCATCACTAACAAAACAACAAGAAACAAAATACAAGAGAGGAAAATGGAAAGAAATAATGACACCTGAAGTAGGGATGAACCATTTTTTTATTTATTTTATTTTATTACTTTTTTTATATAAAAGAAAGAGTAGAAAAAAATACAATGGAAAAGGTGCCAGGCCTACTCATACTCGTCTGGTCCAGCTGATCCTGGATGGGGGGGGGGGGGGGGGAGGGGGTTGGCCATGACCCGGCGTATAATGGCCGTCAGCGGGTCATTTAAGACCGGATAACAACACACGCACAGTCCGTGCCGCCCAGTAATATTGAATGTGGCACCTAAGAACAAAACACAAGTTAAAATAAATAGGCTATCGAAAACGCGTACAGAAAACTTACCAACGCCAACCCAGGCTTGACCCTGGTGAGGGTACAATGGCAGGTCCACCCAATACATCTTCCCAACAACGGCCTCCACCCCCAACATGGTGAAGGGCGGCCGGCCGGTTCTATGCAGGACCAGTCGAACGGGTCCGCGCCAGTTGGGCATCACGTGGACCACGTATATAAGATTAGCCACGCTAGTGAGGCCCGGGGGACACTTGTATGGTGTACTGCCAACGGTAGCAGTGAATAACATTGTTGCAAGTAACGTTGAAATCGTTGATAAAATAGAACGAGGCCGACACTTCTGAATATCAGACGCCAATGATCCATTTGAAGCAAAATCACGACAATCTTGAAAGAATCCAACTACAACAAAATATCCATTCAGCACATTTCCAATACAGAATCAAACTATGAAATATGCAGTAATCGGATACCTCAGATAAGATGCCAAAATAACACCCACAACGACTTCCCCTGAGAATTATTCCTCTTCAAAGAATAATTCTCTTTTTCTCAGGGGGAAGGATTGTTACATACCTAAAACACACCTGGTTTTCATTACTTCATTAAAATCTTTAAATTTAAAAATTTAATGGCAATGCGGTAATGTAGGAATCCAACCTAATGCAAAATGGGGTTACATATCTAAAACATACATGAAAAAAGGTAGAAAATAAGTATTCAAAATCATACCTGAAAAAAGGTAGAAAATAATTATCAAAAATCACTAAATTTTCTTATCAGCATGAGTAGCTTATCAATTTAATCAGTGAAGAAAATTGCATCAGCAATTTTCTTCACATACCATTTCGTTTTTACAAAAATGTTCCCATGAAATATTTAATAAAAAAAAAATACAGCGAAAGACAAATCGTACCTTCAGTACGATTTGTCGGGAAAATTACAATATGTATGTACGAACGTACATACATATATATAAAAAGAAAAAAAAGCTTTCGCGATAAGAAGAGCGCGCCGCGAAAATACATTGTATGTATACGCGCGCGGCAATTCTAATGATCGTGACGGTGGCTGATGTTTATAAAAGCATCAAATTTCAAGCCTCCGTCCAACGAAAAATATTCTGGACTTGTTTAATCAAGTCCAGAATAAATGAAAATTTTCTCAGGGTAAAAATGCAACTATGCATTTTCTACCCTGAACGAGGGCTCTTGATCGCGACAAAAGTGATTAAGAGCCGAGTTGAATTTTGAGTTTTCTACGCGGCAGTCGAATTTAAAAACGAAAGAAAAGTGTGATATAAATTTTATACGCGGCGGTAGCACGGGCTTTTGGGGTTGAATGTTTTTTCAATTTTTCGGTTCGGCGCGGTCTCGGTAGATGGAAACTAAAGAAGCAAGGAAAGAAAGTAAAATTATTTAACCGAGCAAAATTTGTGAGATTGAAAAAAAAGCAAGATTGTTTAGATTCAAATAAGATTGTGAACTTGAAATAATAAAAAAAGCTAAATTGTTTAGATTCAAATAAGATTGTGAACTTGAAATAATAAAAAAAAGCTAAATTGTTTAGATCAAATAAAAATTGTTAAACTAGAAAAAAAGGTGTTGTGTTTGCATGTAAAGAAAAGGCAAGGTGGTTTTAATTGACGCAGCTTCAGGGCGCAAGGGAGCTCTGGATACGGCTCCTGCTTGCCCCACAAACGGTACATAACACCAGCCATTTTTACTTTGCTACTCTCATTAACGTATGAATCCAGTGAGTGTGGATTGATAGTGTACGGAAGGCCGAATCCACCAGTTGGTAAGCAAAATATTTTCGAGTGGTAATTGGCTATCAACATTCCTTTAAAGGTGTTGTGTAATGAATAGGAATAAGATGCTAAAGAAAATAACGGGCCTCTTCGTTAATTGAGCTTACTTACATAGCCTACAGCAAGCGAGTTCCGGGTGCGTTTGTTTGACAAGAAATCGCGCGTTTTACCGTTAGATAGCCTGGGTAGATAAGAGTCGCTGCTAATTAGGTAGATAACATAGGTTAATCGTTAGTGCCATGTTGAACACATCATTGAGAAAACGTAACAAAAAAAATATAGGGAAGAAAATATTTCGAAGTAGACTCGGTATGAACTAACGTGAAGGCAGATCTTTCGTTTTAATTGGGACGTCTAAGCTTGCATCAGTTAGTCGGCGTGGTTCTTTAGGTCCATATGCGGGTCAGATACGCCTTTGAGCACCTACTTTTCTTAAGTTGCGTTTAAACTATAAATAAAGTTCATTCCACTCGTTGCTGTCATTTTGGGTATGGGCCTGAATCGGACTCACCACAATATTGAAGTATAGTATAATAATTAAGTAAGGTTGAACTCAAGGATTTTCGCATGCGAGTAGCTGCAGCAAGTAACTATGCATTGATAAGGTCTAAAGTGACACGTAAATTAAGTCATTATGAATTAAGCAATTGCTGTGTGGTAGGAACTAGATACCAGGTGCATATCAAGTGGACTCGAGAACCTTGTGAATTGAGCATAATTATACGTACGTGGCGGTAGAGGCCGTGTTAAAGCAGGGGCAACGGGCAAATAGGTCATTCCTCTAAATTAATCACCAAAACTTCAGCAGTTGTTGTTCAGTTGAGTGAGTAGTTTCCCTGTAACTGTAGATTCACATCCAAAGATGTCGTTTGGTGAGATCGCCAAGTTTTTCGCAGACCGCGAGATCGCTTATGAGATGCAATGTAGAGGGATTAGGCCCTTCGACTACACAAGAAAAGGTAAAGTTGATTGGTGGCGTAAACAGCTGGTTAAAGAATCAAAGGAAGGCGTAGAGATTTTGGAGATTCAGCCATACTTGTCCTACCAAGATGATTTAAAGGAAGCTGATAATTGGTTTGCTGTCTTGAGCACAGAGGCTGAGACTGATGGCAGCGGCATGCTGGAAAGGCTAATAGTAAGAGTTCCATACTTGGAATTTCGCGTATAGAGAGTGGACGTGGGTGAGGACGCGGAGTATAAAGCTATGCGGGACATTTTGTTGGCCAGTATTTCGGTCTTGAAGGATAAAATGGAATGTGCGGACTATGAAATCTGGAAGGGAGAAAATGTGAAAAGCAAAAAGGCGAGAAGCAGTGTGAATTTTAATGAGTCGCTGGTCAGTGTAGAAGGAGAGGGTTACCAGCAAGGTGATGATAGCGTTGAGGATGGAACAGGAGCGCGCGCGTCATTGAACAAATCAAATTTTGCTTCGCGAATAAACACGTTGAGTCTAGCGGATAGTGATGATGAGATGAGTGCATCGTTGCTGGTACCTAGCGCAATTCAACGAAGTAATCAAATTAGTCCGGAGCTGTATAAATGGCCGATTAAGTTCTCTGGTGACAGTCCCAGAGAGTTTGCATCTGAATTTTTACAGCGTGTCGCTGATTTTGCTAGATCAAGGAGAGTGTCAGATGTGGTGGTATTGGAGTCACTCGCTGATATTTTGGAGGGTTCCGCTCTGAGATGGTACCGGAGAAAGCGCGAACATCTCACTAACTACAAATTATTCATAAAAAAATTTCTCGAAGAGTTTGAACCTTTGAACAGCGTAGAAAAATTATTAAGGGATATAAAGGAAAGGAAGCAAAAGGAGAGCGAGAGTATTGTGCATTATATTTCGATCGTAGAGGATTTATTTATGCGTTTGCCGCACCCTCCCAATGAGCGAGAAAGGGTAAGAACGATTCGACGAAATCTGTTACCTCAATAAGTACGCGCCTTAGCCCTGCTAGAATTTAAAACTGTGGAGGAACTAGAGAAATCCTGTCGAAAAATTGAAGAGGGTGAAGCACAGGCCAAAGAAAATGTAAACTTCTCTCAAGATATTCCAGCAAACATTAGTTCTTATGGTCGGGATAACTGCAGACCACGTTCGCATGAAGGGACTTTTAGGAACCAGAAACCTAATTCTGATAGATACAACCGAAATTTCAGAGGGCATAGTTTCCAATCGCGTGCGTTTCCGCAGCCGCTAAGCCGACGCGAGCAAAATGGGTATTCCAATAATAACGCAGCGAACTTTGCTGTGACGAGATCAGACGCAAATTATAACTTTGTCGCTAACGGTAGCCGTGTTTGGCGAGACAGGAACCAGACATATGAAGGTCAATCGAACAATTCAGATATGAGGAACGTAAGGCACGTGAATGAGTTAAGATCAAATATTAACCAGGCCGTCGCATGCAATTCGAGAGCGGAAAACGCCGACGAGGCTGGAATTGTGAGGACGGGACCAGCTTCGGATGTAAGCCGTCTTCATCCAGCAAAGTAGATGACACCAGTAAGATCATAATCAATACCAATGATGAGCGTCCGCACATTTTTATAAGTGTATTGGGTGTAGAAATACTAGCCCTACTAGATAGCGGTGCTTCCATCAGCTTAGTTGGTTGGAAAGGAATAGAACTATTAGAGAAACTTAATTTTAGAGCGATTAAAGAAGACTGTAGAGCAGTATATACGGCTGATTCGACGCGACGCAATGTTACGAAAGTATTTTATATTCCGATAAGGTTCAGTGGGGTGGTGAAAATTCTGAAATTAATGGCAATCGCGACGATGGACAAGGACGTCATTTTGGGTGTGGACTTTTGGAAGAGTTTGCACGTGTCCGTACAGCATCGCCTTGGAAAGTGGGAGATAAATGAGAAAATGGTTCAGGAGGATTTTGGTTTTAGGAGCGCTGCCACACTAATGGAAGAACAAGCACTGGAGTTGCATGCAAGCACGGAGCGGTTCAAGAAGCTGAGCGATGGAAAACTGGGTAGAACTCACTTGCTGATGCACAACATAGACACAGAGAATGCTGAACCGATAGTACAAAGGGGCTACCAAGTATCTCCAGCCATACAAGAAAGGTATGTTAGAGAAATACAGCGAATGTTGAATCTGGCGGTGATAGAACCGTCGTTCAGTCCTTGGTGCTCACCGGTAGTTCTAGTTAAGAGAGCAAATGGAGCCGATAGATTATGTATAGACAGCCGCAAACCGAATAGAGTCACTAAGCGATCAGCATATTCTCTCGCTCGCATTCATGGTGATTTGGCCAGATTAAATAGAGCGCGATACTTATCGACAATTGACCTTAAAGATGCATTTTGGCAGATACCCTTGACCGAAGAGTCCAAGGAGAAGACAGCGTTCTGCATACCCGGCTTGGGACAATATCAGTTTAAGCTAATGCCTTTCGGTTTATGTAACAGTGCGGCCAGCTTACAACAATTAATGGACAGGCTATTTGGTTACTCCGATGCAGTGTTTCCGTATTTGGATGATATTATTGTCGCCACAGAAACGTTCGAGGAGCATTTGAAAGTGCTTGATTGGGTTGCGAGTAAATTGAAAGAGGCCAAGTTGTCGGTCAATTTTGCAAAATGTCAGTTTGCACGAAAGTCATTAAAGTATTTGGGATTTATAGTAGATAGCAAAGGCTTGAGAACGGATCCGGCGAAGGTCGAGGTAATGTTAAATTTCCCTAAGCCGAAGAATTTCACGGAAATGAAACGATTCATTGGTCTCGCATCGTGGTACAGGCGCTTTGTACCCAATTTCGCTGCAATTGTTGCGCCTTTACATGACCTCACAAAAGGAAAGCGTAGCCGGAAAGTTTTAACCTGGACACCAGAGGCAGAAGAAGCGTTCATGAACCTGAAATCAAAGCTAGTAGAATCTCCAGTTTTGTGTAATCCTGATTTCGGCAAGCCTTTCGTCGTGCAGTGTGATGCGTCTAATCGTGCCATAGGGGCAGTTCTAGCTCAGAAATCCGAGGCAGGCGGAGAGCGACCGATTTCTTATGCAAGCCGCAAGCTCAGAGGCGCAGAGCTCAACTACACCACAACTGAGAAGGAGTGCTTAAGTATAGTGTTTGCCGTAGAGAAATTTCGTGGTTATTTAGAAGGATACAAATTCCAAGAAGTAACGGATCATTCCGCGCTGACTTGGGTATTCAGGCAGCAAGATCTAGCTGGACGGTTGGCAAGAGGGGTCATGAAACAACAGTCCTTTGATTTCGAAGTAAATTATGTGAAGGGAAAAGAAAATGTGGTGCCCGATGCACTTTCAAGGATTCCGGCAGTTGAGTTATTGGATTGTAAGCCAGCAAACGGCAAGTGGTACCATGAAATGGTGGAGCTAGTTCGGAGCAACTCGAGAAGAATGTGTAAGTTCAAATTGGTGGAAGATGAATTATATATAAAAGATGTCAAAGCAGATTTCGCCGAGATCCAGTGGAAGAAAGTCGTACCGGAGTCCTCTCGACTTTCAGTGTTAAAAGAGTGTCACGACGCCCCGCGATCGGGTCACTTAGGAATATTTAAAACTAAACAGAGAGTACTGGAACGGTATTACTGGCCTGGATTGTCTAAGTATGTTGAGAAATACGTGAAAGCGTGTGAGATTTGTCTGGCGTCCAAGAGCCCTAATCATAAGCCCTTTGGGTTAATGGGAAAGTTCCGTAGCGCAGTAAGACCTTAGATCTTAGATCTGATGGGTCCATTCCCAAGATCAACGAGAGGAAACACTTATATCTTGGTAATATGCGATTGGTTTTCAAAGTACGTATGTATATTTCCCCTGCGGGATGCCACCGCCAGGAAAGTAACGAAGATTTTAGAAGAAAGAATTTTCTTGAAATTCGGGGTGCCGGAGATGATTAAAACGGATAAAGGCAAACAGTTTGACTGTAATTTATTTAGGAATCTCTTAAAGGAATGTGCCATCTCCAAGTTCTGGTTGAATTGCAGATACCCCCCACAGAGCAATTTCACGGAGCGTTGGAACAAGGTGATCGGTACTGCATTGAGGTCTTATGTCAGAGACAATCATAAGGTGTGGGACCAACAAGTTACAAGAATTTGCGTTGCATTGAGAACGGCCGTTAATGAGGTTACAGGGTACAGTTCATTCTACCTTAACTTTGGTAGGGAATATTTAGGCTTCGGATCGGATCATAAACTGTGTAGCGATGTCGGTGAGGCGAGGGCGTTTGAGGTACGAAAGCAGAAACTCAACGGATTGCAAGGCATATATGACGAAATTTATGGGCGGATTGAAAAAGCTTACAAGCGGAACCAGAAAATTGTTAATGAAAGGGTACTGAGTAAAGAGTTTAACATAGGAGACGAAGTTTTTAAGCGCAATTTCATTCTGTCGGACACGAGTAAGCAATTTTCCGCCAAACTGGCCCCAAAGTTTTTTAAATGCGTGATATGCGACAAAAGATCAAATCTTGTCTATAGGTTGAAGGACACTAAGGGCACAGATCTTGGGTGGAGGCATGTTCGGGATTTAAAGCCAGGTGGGCCGGAGTAATAAAGGGTAATTAGTTTTGTAGAAAAGTTTGAGGCCCGTCGCAGCGGATCTTATACAAAAGGGCAAGCCCTTCGTAGAGAGTAGGCGATAGAACTGTGTAGGAATGATTAGGCAAGGTACAGCCGCACGTGTAGTAGGTATGAAGCAGGGCTTGCAGGCATGTAGATTGTCTCACCTGAAGTGGGTCATAACTCAAAGTAATGTACCCAAGCCCAAGATCAATGAGAGGCGAGCCGAAGTATGGTTCAGAAGAAGTCTTGGGTTAAGCGTGAAAGCGCTTGTTTTGGTCGCCATTATTTATACGGAACCAAAGCTTACTAATTCAGGGTAAGAGCGGGTTCAACACTATGTGTGCTCAGTAGAATTTCGGATTAATAGTGGCGAAGAAACGAGGTAATACAACAGTTTACTGTTCATTGCTAAAAGTAGGAATGGGTGAGAACGAAGGCAGTTATCTGGAAGTTCATGACTTAGTTTGTCGATAGTCACATCTTGCGAGGTAAGGGATCAAACCATTTAGTAAACTCGGAATAAAAAGAAGGTACGAAAGCTTAGGCCCAATAATTTCTACAGGACAGCAGTTTAGTGGTAAAAAGTCTCACCGCAGTAGATGAAACTTTTTAAAGCTAGGTGAAGGGGGAATGTAACGGACGGTAGCGTTACAGAATGCATTTTGTACAGTATCCCGACCAATTTACTAAAAGAAAAAGAATATCTGTAAATCAAAGAATGTAATTAGAAATAAAAACGTATGTAAAGTTGCCCAGCAAGGTCCACACAAACAGGGAGATCTGGGAAGTCCATGTAAACACTTCGCAAAATCGCATGCATTCAATAAAGTCATTAAGTTAATTGGCCAAGTAAATCAAAACAATTACCATTGAATATAAACAAAATTTTAATACTTCCTGAGATTGGAAGTGCAAGGAGGTACGAAATTTCACCAAGTCTGACGGATTTTTAAGGAAGTTACACGAAGTAATAAATATAATTAGAAATGCAAATCACTTTTCCCATATGTTGCTTCACTCACCCACGCTGGTTTATACCAGTTAATGATAAACTCAGGCCTGCTGTAACGAAATAATAACGAAGAAATATTGTGTATGTTAATGAAATTTATTGCAATTGAATTTTGTCATGTCATTTCGAATTGTCAAACAGAAATGTCAACCCAACCTCTGATGTACCAGAGGGCAGTGGGATAGAATTAGAGACCTTTAAGGTAGTAGATTTTTCATTTGTAGTGAGCTTAGACGCAGGCAGCGAATTAAGTAATTAATAATCTCACTTTGTGTGCTGTAGTATGAGGTTTATAATGTTAATGATATATTTAGGGTTACCTCGATCTGTAAATATAACAATTTATGTAATTTTGTAATGAATCCTAGTTTAAGGTAGAAAGCAAGTGCTAGGCTTACACGTTTGGTTAAGGAGTTAGTTAACCTTGTAATGTGTGAACGGCTTTAGGAAGTACCGTCATGCTATACCGCGAGGAATTGGCCGAATCGGACTCCGAAAAGGTGGCAGCATGTGGCATACGTTCCGGTGGACATATTTTTTGGTGTGGTCTAGATCAAGAAGTGCGAGCATCCCGAGCTGATTGGGAAAGTTTGATTTAAAAGTTGAATTAAGTCTAGGGAAAGTAAAAATAAAATAAAATTAAGAACAAAACCAAAAGGAGGACAGAAGTCAGAACAACCTATTCATAAAAGGGAGCAGGGAGCATAAAATAAAATACCTATTAAGTGGATTGTGTCTGCGCCCATGTCAGGTAATGCAAACGCAGGAAAGAAAAGGGAAACTTGTTAAGGTATAAAGCTAATAAAATAGAATCCTGTTTTGATTGCAAAATGGAATAACAAGTAATGTAGACCTCATATCAAATTCAACAAATTTTAACTATTTTTGGTTAAAGGGACACACCATATAAATACTAACAGGAGCATAAAGGGACACGAGGAGTCGATGATCAGTGAGATCCCGCTACGTAGCTAATAATAAAAAAAATAGCAAAAACGGAAAACGAAGCAATTATTTTGAGGGATACCCGCCGCAAGGAATAAGAACAGGAAAACGAATCGAACATTAGGAGCAATTTGCGACGCTAAATTCAGGTCGACCTGACATCAGGAAACCGCATGCATTAAGGAGAGTGAGCGATCATACTATGAGATAAGTCGCCATTTTGATAATTAAGCTATTTAGAATTAAGGAAGCAGACAGGTGAATATTTTTTTATAATCCTAGAATTGAATTGATATTAAAATATTAGTATAATTTGGAGCTTGCCGAGTTTTAAATTCTAGTCCAATCCTTGTACCTCAAATAATAAAAAATATAAAAATTACAGAGAAATAAACACTGGTTACATCTTTACGTATAATTTACGAACATCGGCAACAACGTACCACCTTTTTTCACCATTGGGTCCCGGTTTTTTGGGGACAACTAATAAGGGTGAATTCCAAGGGCTTTTACTACTTTGGACATCCCGTTGTCTAGCATTTCGCGCAATTGCTCGTTTATTACTAGCCTCTGGGTCTGGGTTTATATGAAAGCCTTTCGGTTTGTTAGTGCTTGATCTTCTATCAAGGGTATATCATGGGTGATACCATTTGTATATGTGAGCTTATCACCTATGAGATAGAAAATATCCTTGTGCTCATAACAGAGTTCGAAATTCGAAGTTTTTTCTTCCTCGTTTAAAGTTTCATCCAGGTTGAGCTCTTGGTCTAACCTAACGTGTCGCGTGTTATTTTACGGATCTTCGTGATCCGGATACAAGGATCCTACTTGTTGTAAGATCGCTGCGTTTTCTGAAAAGCTTATATCTGTTTTCTATTTGGCTTTTTTGCATTATTCTCCAGCAGGGAATGGACTTCGTGTGGTTGTGTTGGTGGAGTACTATGTGTTATTGGTACTCTTGCTTGTTTAGAGTACTCGCACGTGTTTCTGTTATGGCTTTTGGACCTTTTAGGTGAGTTACCTTAGTACCATTTGACCGTGAAGCCAACTTTGCCTATAATGTAGACTTACTGAACTCGCACGCATCTTTAATAAAGCTCGCGGGCCACTTTTGATTCTTATCACGAATGGTGTTGCGTGCTGGACTTGACTTTGCCTTTATAAAGGTTTTCTTGAGTTCGCACGCACCTATTATTGGGCACTTATCTGAATTCTAGATATTTTGGATAGAGAAGTCTTTTGTGCCTTGGTATTCGACTTTCAAATCTCGCTCGTATCTCCGCTTGCATTCTGGGGGCAGGTAAGTTTTTTAGAGTTCATTACACTACCTAGATTTTCGTCTTTCTAAACTCACACGCGTCGCTTATAAGGCTGTTATGCACTGATAGTAATCAATATCTAGGAATTTAATTTTAGAGTCGTCTTCGATTTGGATTTTGACTATTGATTTCTGTACCTCGTTTACGATGGATTCGGTTTGAGACCGTATTTTATACTTGTGGCTTCTTCTGTTGGAATGACGGCGTAGTCATGAATGGGTCACTGGCAATAATAAACTGTCAATGACTACTTCGAAACTCTTAATGTTGTGTATAGCAACTAATAGTGTATGATTTTCAGTTTAGAGTAAACTGTTGGCCAGGAAGACCCCATTGCGTATCTCCTTTGATAGACAGAGCATTTCATCCTTCATTCTCTACGTGACAACGGCAATCATTTGGCACCTAGCACGTATGCAAATTGGTTCCTTTAAGGTAACCAAATGCTGCCTCATTTCGCTGGTCTCCTGATTACCCAGACACCTCTTTTCGCATTTCAGTGGATTTTGCTGAACCTGGCACCCAGCATTACTCTTTTGAGTTGCTTTGGATACACTGCATGTAGATAGCTAAACACGTTGAGGTTCCGTCTTTTCTGCAAGTGACCGAACTTCGACTGCTTTTCTGAACTACAGCTTGTCCGTTTTGTATAACAAGGGCACAGTAAACTCCTCTCAGTTTGTTTCAGTACTAGGAAACTTAAGTACTTTATTTGAGCCTTCAACATTACAATGATTTGCTAGGAAATCTTTTCGTAATAGGCGGACATCGAGAAGACTTGGCACGCTCTGTACCACCTGAAATATTCAGGGAATTTTACTTTTCAAATTTAAGTTACCCTTGCAACTTCCACATGTCTTTCCTCTTCCAAAAGTGGTCTGTAAGCTGAATGCCTCACTTGAATTAATTACGACTTCTTTAACTGCTTTCTTCTTAATAATACTAACCTCAGCGCCAATCTCTACTACTAGTTTTGCTTGGCCGTTTAGCCTTATTTCCAGTGGATGTATCACTGTAGAGACAATGAATTTGGGCGCTTGAGTTGACCCTTTTGAATTTGATTGTGGGTTAATCGTCGAGTCGGGGAGTTTTGGGTCGACTGTGTCGTTTCTCTGACTCCGGGCTTCCCACTTTTTCTTTTGCCTACAATTTTCATCTGCATGTTCACGGCGACCACAAAAATTACACTTAAGCCTTACGTTTAAAACTCGGCGACTTTTCTGTTGTGCTGATTCGTTGGTGGTCTGCTGGGCAAGAGTTAAGGAACAAATTGTTGGGGCTGGTGGATGGCCCGGGGTATCTGTCCATAAGGTCTGCAATCACGAACTTCACATCCGTAATTTTTGCAATTCGAGAAGAAAGGGGTATTTTTGCGCTATAGGCAACCTGAGTATGTATGACCCTTTCGTTGAGAGAAAATACACGTTATGTTACGGACCAGTGGATCTGTATCCATCCGTTTGACTTTAGAGTGAACATTGGTGTGGATGGCATTGGGTGATTAGGTGATCTTTACCATGCTCTTACTCATAAATCTGGTTCTTCTGCGGCCACTGGAGTAATGTAGCACTTTGTTGTAGCTTCTCCATGTCCAGGGTTCTCGGAATCAGTGCCTTTATACTCCCTTCATGAGTAGATTTTGACGCAAATGTGGATTGGTTATTCCTATTTTGAGAGCATATTTGGCGAAGACCAGCAGCAGTGTTTTCACAGTCGGGACTGCCTCAGCTCCATATTTTTGCGTCGCAGCCTCATCAGAAATCGTCCACAACTGCTTTAATCTTGTAGCGAATGAAGTGAGAGATTTCAATGGGTTCTGGCGTGTGTTGATCAATCTGTTCACCAGTTCTTGATAAGTCTTACGAGGAATGTATGTCCTGTTCAAACATCCCTTTACCTCAATGAAGTTTGAAGCGAATAGCTGATATGCATCGCCTCTTAATCTTGTGGGAAGGACCTGAAGGAAAGCCACTTTTCTTCATCATTTAGGTACTGCATAATTTGCTGGCAGCAGCCGAAGAACGTCTGTATGTCACGTCGTGCGTGTGGGTTATTTTCACCCGAAAATAAAGGGGCTAGTTCAGCTGTTAATTGTGCGACTTCAGCGTAGTCCACCATGCTTTGTAGCCTTCTGGCTGAATATTTCAATTTAGGTGAACTAATAAGCATAACTTCTGCACTAGTTTCCATTAGAGATTTTTACAGCCAATTTATTAATAGGTCTTCTGGTGTACGCTCAGCCACTTCACTATCACTTCCATTTAAGCTAATACTACCAGCATGCGAGTTCGGACAGCTGTTCGAGTTTCTTTCTAAACTGAACTATATTTTCTTTTGTTAATTCTACCGCGTCTCATCACGTGTTTACTTAGTTTGTTGTCTAATGCCTCAGACTGGGTAATTGTGAGCTTGTTCGAATCAAGTTCTCGTGTACAATTTGTTTAAAAAATTATTAAGATTTGCTTGGCTATTTGGACCTAACAATCTTGATCCACTACGTAGTCGAGGTCCTGGAGTTAGTACTGGATCTGGTATTAAGTCTTCACTGAATTGCTGTGTGCTGGCACGTGGAGTTTGTCCCACGTCGGTTGAAGGTGGGTTAAAAGGGGCCTCCCAGGTAACAATTTTAGTTTTAATATAGCCTACATAACGTTGTCTATGTTATTTCGTAAAACTTGTAATAAAGCTGTATAGTCAAGCTAACAATAATATGACCGTAAAAAACCTCTTATGCAACTAAAAGGTCCCACGCTACAAAAACTTGTGAGGGCCTATTTTTAAAACTATATAAAGCCTTATTGGATAAATCTTTGCGATGAGTAGTGGTTCTCTATAAAACCTTTCATAAAACTAAAAGCGTAATTTGAACGCATTAACTTATCCTCATAACGTTATCAAAACCATCATAAAACTACTCCCCAATCCTTTTTTAAGATAAAAAGGCGTTGGAAATACTATTCCAGCAAATCTTTTAGACTTGAAACTTTAAAATAAGAGTGATCTTTAAATCCATAATAATAATAATAATAGAACCAAATAGATTTATATTTTCCACTTTATAATAATTCAATTTGTTGAAATGTAATTCAATTTCATTTTAAGTCAAAACACACTTGAATTAAGATGTACTTCTGTGTTTTTCAAAAAAAAAATTATTGTGCACCAGTCTTTATGTTCTAACAAATAACTCAATATGAACCAATTAAAACTCCATAACTAGTTTCCAAATCAAATCTGTTAATTTTGATCAATTAAATCAAACCAACCACTTCAAGATCAAGGCAATAAACCAAATCACAATTGAAAGTTATTTGTCTACATACAGCAGCATGAGCAAAGCTTTCACTGAGGTCAGCACCAACATAACAGAACTTCACGATTACCCCGATTCGGGTGCCGATCGATTAGTCTTCGGCAGAACAGACACGCAACGATCGATACTCTAATATTTCTCAAAACCGCCAGGTGATATTATTTGCTACAATAATCACTGCGTTATCAACGAGTGATACCCTTTCTTTCAGTGCGACAAGTTGTATCCTCGTAAAATCCGCCAAACTGAAGCATACCAAAATCCGACAAACTGTATTATTGTTTCAAAATTTCCTTGTTTGCTTATACCGAGAGGGACTTTTCATCAACATGAATGTTGCCAAGCTTCGCATAGAAAATGTTGTGACAAGAAGTGTGGATATCAACCGAATTTCGAATATAGGTAAGCAAAGAAAATGTGGAACTGTGTCACGTTCGAGATGATCAGCTGGGCTGATGGTGGCTCAGAGAGCTTGCAATTGGATGCTATTCTGGGTGGAAACTGCAACTTTTGTATAAGTGGGTTTTCTCCCCTATACGACTGCTTTGCAGTCGTTCAAGGGGGAACTCTGAATATAGAGTACAGCGACTTTGCTTGCAGTTTGAATGGAACGAGACGAGTACTACTATCGTGTTGGACTTATTGAGCGCTTACTGTGCAGTTTGTAAACGTGTGTCGACCTTGTTTTAGTTTTCGATTCTAGTGCACCGCGGGTTACTGTGGCGAAATTTCCGCGCTTATTTATTAAAGTCGCGATCGTGTTTCACGTGAAGTGTTGAGTGTTGGTGTGTTGTTGAGTATCAAAGTCTTGCAAGAATTTGACTAGCTAATTATCAGAAGTGGTAGCGAGTAGTGTGCCTTTATTTTGCGGAATGTGCCTATCTGGGGATTTTTGTGATTGCGCCGTAGATGCCGTGAGACTTTGGGAATATTTTGCTTGTTTTTTATTTATGAACTTCCCGCTCAGTACGTTGTGGTCAAGCAGCTGAATTTAACGTGGGATTATGGGATTTCCTCAACAAATTGCTTCGTCGACGATCTTGGAAATTGTTTTACTACTCGCGGACTTCTGAGACAGGCATGTATTCACTCCTATATAAGTATCCGTGGACTATTGTGCGAATTTGCAATTTCGTGATGCGAAGGAGAAATTAAAGCTTTTGTTGTGCAAGCTCAATTCCTCTGCCAATGCGATTGATTCAATTCAGAATCAATTTAATTCAATTTTCTGCCGTTCTGCTTTGGGCAATTATAAAGTTTAACTGTGCATGTCAGATTTTAAGTTCAAGCCGAAATAAGCCTTGAAGGCAATGGCCCTTCTTTCCCTGAAATTATAATTTCTGTTTCGCCTCTTCCTTGTGCTTGGTTATTGAAAGTGATCGAAAAGAACAAAGGCTCGATTGCTTCCTCTTGACCTTAACCTTTTGTGTCCACAATGTCCTAATCGCGGTGTTTGCTAGATTTTAAATACGAAAATAAAAACTGGGAAACACTTACCGGAATTAATGATTTGATTATCCTTCACAGAGAAATGAAAGAATAAAAAATTAATTTTTCACACAGTATTTATTCAATAACTCGCACTATTTTGTTCCGACAACTATCTAATCGCTCAACTTTGACTTTCCGAACAGAGAGAGCAACGATCTGTTTTGATATTGCTTTATATCCCGATCAAGTGGGGAAAAATTTAACTATGCCCGGAATAGACTAGTTTCCTGTGGGCTCGATAATTACTTTCTGAGTATCGTGAAATTAGTTACATTTTCTTTCTAGTAATGCTCCCATTAACTAAACAAATTTTGGTACAATAATTTTATAAAATTCAACATAAATTCCAATTTTAATTTAACAATTCTTTTTCAAATATTATTGTTAGTACAATTTTATAATTTTAAATTACTTTTCATTTTAGGAAAATTTTTTTTTTAATTTTCATTCTTTCCGCCCAGATACCCAGAACTAAAGATGCATGCGCAGAATGGTAGCCTCTCTACAAGTAAGCAGCCAATAATGCTAGTGTGATGCATTAACCAATATTGATGATGGTACTAAACAATATGTTTTTTTATCTTTTAGCAACTTCGTAACACTATCCCCATCTGATGAAAAGAGCTGTCTTCAGCTCGGCATGTTAATGGGGACTCTGAGGTAGGACCTTGCTAATTAGTAGTGCAGCAGTCCAAACACCCTCTCAAACTTGAAGACGAGTTTATGATGTCGTCTGTGTCAGATGGAAGGAGAAAAAATTGCATGGCTTAAAAGCAGTGAAAAAAAGGGTTTGATTAGTACGATACTTAGTAGTAAGCATAATTCTTATAAGTAGAGTTACACTAACAAATCCGTTAATATCTCACTTCTAGATTTAGTGGTAGTTTTAAGTCTTTGTTGTTTTGCTTAATCTAACTCATGATGTTAAGCCATTTTAGGTTATGTCTCAGTTTGGATTTCTTTTTATTTTGATTCTTTTATTTTGGTTTGCTGTACGGATTGGGGTAGAGCTGTTTGCATTTCCGCCCGCGATCGCGAATAATATTTCGAGATGGCCAGCTCATTCTTATTCAGGAAACAGGTGCCTCGACTGACCTCGAGCAATCGGCAGTCCCGTGCGGTTGCGGAGAATTACTGTGACTTTCTTGTTAAGATCTTTTTGAATCCGATAGGTCATAACGGAGAGCTCTTCAACAACCTTATAAGGGCCACCCCAATCCCTTTGCAGTTTTGGGCACATTCCTTTATTTCTAGGGATTGTATAGCAGAACCAGGTCTCCTATTTTAAAGGGATTTGCCCGACAAAGTAATTCGTACCGGTCTTTCATTGTTCAGCTTGTTTTCCTTAGGCGTTCTCTATTGCATTCACGCACTGTTTTTAAAGGTTTTTTTAGTGTTTCTAAGTATTCGACACTTCCTAGTTCCTCTAGGATGGATAAGCTTAGACTCGTTTCCACCGGGAGCCTCAGTTCTCGCCCTAGCGTGAGCATTGCCGGAGTTTTTTGTGTGGTGTCATGAACAGCTGACGTATATGCTACTAAGAGGAAGAGGATGTGTTCATTCCAAACCCGCTAGTTTTCTGCGACATGTTTGGACAAATAATCTAAGATGGTGCGATTGATCCTTTCCACCATGCCGTCTGAATGGGGGCGCAGAGGTTTTGTTCGAGTCTTCTGTATTCTGAATCTCCTCAAAACTTCGCGGAAAATAACTGATTCGAAATTCCTTCCTTGAACTGAGTGGAGTGGATTTGGAGTGGCAATCTCGAGAATATATGCTCTATTAAAGCATCTACGACAGTCTCAGCTGTTTGGTCTGGTATAGCGATCGCTTTTGGTCACTTAGTGAAGTAATCCATCCCTACTAGAAGACATTTGTTACCTCGGGACGTAGAAGGTAGTGGTCCCAGTATGTCGACAGCTATTATCTCGAATGGGGCTCCGACGTTATATATTTGTTGCGGAGATCTAGTTTTCTGGCCACCACCTTTACGTTGTTGTCAAACTTGATATCGTTGGCACCAGATGATGATATCTCCCGTGCAGCCAGCCCAGTAATATGGGATTTTTACTTTGGCGATTGCTTTATCATCTCCAAGATGTCCTCCCACAGCACTGTTGTGTAGCTGACTGCACATATCTTCCTTCTCCGAGTCCGGAATCAGTATTTCATAATGCGTCCCATTCGTGTTTGAAAATTCTCGACATGCGATGTCATCTCGTAAGCACAGCGAAAGCCACATTGACCAGTATGCCTTTAATACTGGGTGTAGTTCAGTAATCTCTTCTCTGGGAGGCCATCTGCCTGCTTTCAGTCAAGCTCGCACTTTATTAAGTTTTTCATCTTGGTCTTGGCTGGTACCGATATCATCCAGTAACACTGTCATGCGGACAATGACCAGTTGACGTTGTTTGGTCACCAAACAAACTATTTTGGTCACCACCGCCACTGGAATCTAACTAGATATTGACTAGTTGTCAACAAATGGCGCGCATGGCTCTATTCGGATATTTCGGATATACGGATATCCACAGCTGTGCTTTCATGAGCTTTTGAGCTTTCGTTCTATAAAAACGCGAGCACGGAGCTGAAGACCAGTCAGTTTTCCTCTGACCATCTAACAAACAAATCTAGGAAATTGACCTAGACTTCACTTATTGAAACTGAGCATACTGAGCCAGCTTCAAATTTCCTTCCTCCAAAAACCCACCAGGATATTGACCTGGACACTTCCCCAATCCATAACGGCCTGAACGTTGATCAGGTCTCCCACACTCCCGTGAAGTTCCCACAAATATTGATTTGGGAATTTCACTAATAGTATAAGATAAAATAAATTTAAGTCATTCCTGTGTGGTACTTGAGAAAAGTGATTTCGCTACCCACAACTTTTATTCCTTCATATTAAAAGTTTTTCTTCTCTAATTCCGGCTCTACCTAGAGATACCAGAGAAAGGACTTAATTGTTTTATTATTTGAATTATATTAAGTTAATTCTTTTTTGTTAATATTAAGAGTTAAAATTAGAAAAAATAATTTTATTTGCTTTTGAATAAAAAATATTGAACTTTGCTTTGTGTTATTCTTCCGGCACCTATTTCTTTTTTATGTATTTAACAAAAAGGTGCTTCGAGCCGGATATACAAGCCAATAGTTCATTATGGAAAAACTTATTCAGAAACAACTAGCGAGCAAATTTCCAAAGCCGCCGAGAATCACTCAAAGGCTAGCAAAGAAACTAGACAAGCTAAAAAATATTACGCGGCTAGAATTCAGTCACTAGAAACCCCGTGGCAAGCGTTTACAGATACACACATACAAATCTGGACAGCCCAGGGCGGTTCTGAAAGCGAATATGCCAAGGGTACCTTATACGAGGAATCTGAGTTGAAATACATCGAAATTATTTCCACCTTGAGTGAAGAGCTGGAGAATTCTTTCCCAGCTCCGCCCTCAAACCATACTGAGCCAATTACACAGGCATTACGTCTACCAAAGTCTGAAGTTAGACTTCCACCCATACATGTTCCCACGTTTGATGGGAGTTACAAGTCATGGCGTTCATTCCACGACTTATTTACTTCGCTCATCCACAAAGATCCTAGCCTATTAAAGGTACAAAAATTTTATTATCTAAAACTCAGAGTCACTGGGGAAGCAGCGCGCTTGTTACGCCAATTTGAAATAATTGAGACCAATTATACAAAAGCATGGGAACAACAACATGGGTACAACAATAAACGAGTTTTAGTTAACACCCAACTAAAGACTATATTAAGTCAAACACAAGTAAAGGCGGAATCAGCTTCTGCTATTCGCTCTCTCCTGGATCAAACAGCAGAAAGCCTTCATGAGCTCAAAACCTAGAGCTACCTGTTGAACAATGGGATAACATTCTGGTATACAATCTCGTTCAACGCCTCCCGTCAGAAACTTATCCCAATGGGAGCACGAATGCAGTAAAACCGACGAACTTCCAGATTATAAGGAAATACAAGTCTTTCTAGAAGCCAGGTGTAGAGCTCTAGAAGCACTTGACAGCAGTCAGAGCCAGCACCCAATAAAAACTCAGCAAAATATTCCATGTCATTTTTCAACAAACTGCAGCACTGTATTAAGTGCAAATCTAATCAATCCCTATTTCATTGTCCCAAATTTCGAAACCTTATTTCTGACCAACGAAACACATTCATTACAAAATATGACATTTGTTCTAACTGCCTCACATTAGGGCACTAAAAGGGTCTCTGCCATAGCAAAAGGGGATGTTTAAAATGTCAAAAGAGACATAACACTCTATTACATATCGACCCTAGCTCAAGTCCTAAACAAATGTCCAACACTGCCGAAGTTTCAAATCAAGCCAATACACCACATAAGGCCTTAACCAGCGCAGAGCCATTATTAATACAAACATTTCTCACTTCCATTATCAAAAAAACTCTGCTATCAACAGTAATGATTAATATAGAGACCGCTGAAGGAAAAACTTTAACTGTACGCGCACTATTGGACTCAGGCTCACAAGTCTCATTTGCTACAGATCGAATTTGTAACATGCTCAATATGAGAGGCGAGCCAGCTAACATTGTGGCAACCGGGCTTGAAGAAACACCAGCAGCTACTGCGACAAGGCAGATCAACATAAAAATTAAGTCGCTTATTAATCAATTCTCCATGAACGTTAAGTTAACGCCCTTGTTTTGAAAAAAATTACAGAGGCTTTACCAGCAGAGCCAATACAATTGACCTCCTACTAGGTGCTGACATTTATGCAGAAATAATTCTGGATGGCATCATTAAAAGCCAACCAATTGCTCAAAAACACCCAGTTAGGATGGGTTTTAATGGGCAGTATCCCTAGCACAAATCAAATACCAAAGGTCAACATATTCACAACAAGAATTGAAAGTTTAGATGCATAACTTAAAAAATTCCGCAAAATTGCGGAAAGTCCAAATACTTCCAACTTATGCGAGAACCACTACATTCAAACGTATCAACCATTAAATAGTGGTCAATACTAGGTCCAATTACTATTCAAAGATCTAAGGTCCAAGTCAAGCGCGACATCATCCAGCGGGCTTTGCGTTTTGCGACATCGGACACAGCCAAGACGATTTCCGACTGCCATCAGAGATGACACTAGATTAATTCAGTTGTCATATACATCAAATTTAAAAAACGATGAAATTCCTTGGTGTTATGGCCCAATATACGGAAGATTCTCCTAGCAGCCAAGGGCGCATTTTAGTGAAATAATTAGCAATTGCTAAACAGTAACCTCACATGGTAATGTTCTGCAACTGTTGGTTATTTTGCTGATTAGCTCAACAGCTGGCTGCGATGAGCGCTTAGTGGAGCAATCGACGATTACAATAATAATTAACCTATGTAGCATGGTAATTATTATGTAGAGCGATTGTTTACTACTGAGCGACTCAGGTCCTGCAACCGGTAGAACAAACGCCAAGGTTGTTGTCGTTTGTTTACATCCCCGTTGTTAAGTAAAGGCTACTTCCGAATATTGGTGCATAAAAGACCAATGACTGGACTGGCGAGTGCCGTAAAGTGTACAGTCTTATCGTGATTAGAGTCGGTTCAGGTTACCTAAGCACCAGGTAGCTTAGTTATATTGTCATTAAGTTAGGTCAGTTCTCGGATTAATAAAGTATTGTTTTAAATGCAATTCGTGTGTTTCCTTTGGTTTAAAGATTTATTTTTTTATTGTTTGATTGATTCGTGAGTTTTATTATTGGGACACGACAATTTGGCGCAGCCGGTTTAAAAAGGTATTGTGTTTTTAAAATTTATATACATATATCGGGAGTTATGCTTTTTTAGCTGCTCCATTTTTTATTTTTTGGGAGTTATGCTTTTTTAGCTGCTCCATTTTTGTTAATTGTGGGAGTTCTGCTTCTTTTAGCTGCTCCATTTACTTTTCAGGATAAATTTAAAAAGTGTTAGATTAAGTGTTGAGTGCGATTTTGGGAAGCCATTGCAGTGTAGTAATATTGATTTCATGATTGTGATGTGCGTTTTTAGATAGGTTGTGGTTAAATCATTATGGGCGTTTGTAAGTTTTTGTCGCATTTCCGTGTGTTTAGGTTGAAAATTTAAGATATAGGTTAATTAGTTAATTCATCGATATTTGGTTTTTGTTTTGTTTGCGGCGATCTTCAATATTTTTCGTTTAATATGGGGAAATAAATGTTTTGTGTTTTCAAATGTTTTAAATGAGGAGTGTAGTAAGTTATTCAGTTTTTGTGCGGATGAATGAATTAAAACTGTGAATCTTTCTATAGGTTAAATAGAGTAACAGTTAAGGAGTGGAAATTTTGGTAATTAGGTATAGCGTTGTTTTCTATAATTCCGCTTATAAGTTGGATTTCACTCCTGTTCGTTCGAAGCTACCTCGCGTTTGTTATTGCATTGATAGAGTATATGCTATATTTGTCTGAATCGTCACGTTTTAAACAGAGATTATAAGTCTCGATATTGATATCTACTGAGTGTTGGGGTTATGTCTTCGTGATTCACACAAAAAGTCAAGTCGACTGTAACGTTTGGAATTAAGGTGTTAATCTAGGGAGCATTTAGGTTACAAAGGGCCGGAGAAAGTGAGATTGAATGAGGAAATTGGGAAAAATTTGAATTAGTTTTACTACGAGTAGTTTAAAATTAATTAACTTTTGTGTAAGTTGTTTTGTTGGGTGAGACTGTTTTCTTGGTTAGGTGTTATATATAATATATATATATATGTAATTAGGCTTAGATTGGAGGGAAAAGAGAGAAGAATTAGATGATCTTCTGGTTCAGACTTCAATGTCGGTGGGTAGAGGTAATGTACTGACAAGAGAGCAACTGTTACTGTTCGAAACTCAAGAGAAGGAATTAGAGGAAAGATCGCAGGAACTAAAAGAGTGTAAGGAGGAGTTAGAAAGCTACGAGCAAGACTGGCAGTATATTGGAGAGCATCTCACGGCAGAGTTGCAAAAACGAACATCAAGTGAAGAATCGAGAAAATTTATTCAGGAGTGGAATACAGCTGCCAAGTCCTGTACAAAAGGCGAAGCTTTAGAGTTGCTGGTGACGGCTACACTCGAGGTGATCCAAAGGGGTGAGATCCAAGCAGAACAATTGTTAGAAGAAGATAAAAGAAAGAACAAGGGTCTAGTAAAGAAAATAATATCTTTGGAACAGCAACTGAAGGAAGCAGAAGAGGCGGCGGAGGAACGGGAGACAGATTTCAGAGCCGAGGGTGGACTGCCGCAAGAGAAAGTATACAGGCAAGAAGTCAGTAAGAAGTGGACACCAAGGAAACTAGTGCTCTGGGAAAAACCACGAGAAACGAAAGATAGGCAAGATATTCCAGCTAACAGTAGCTCATCGAAGGGAAAAACGGAAGAGCCAAGAAGAAGTAAATCATACGAATTGCTCAAAATCAGTATGGCGGAAGCACATGGGAAAGTTTTGGATATGGTATCCAAATATATACCACTATTTTCTGGGGAAAGGTCACCAAAGCTGGGAAAAGAATTGTACCGTTTCCTGAATTGCAGCAAGGAACTCTACGATCAATTGACTACTGAAGAAAAAGCTATCTTTATCAAATGTGTGAAATTTCGCCTTACAGATGACGCTTATTATCTAGTGTGTTCCCAGGAGCCGAAGGATTTTGAAACTCTGCAGCAAGTTATTACAACTTCATATACGCCACGAAAATCGTTCAGTGAGCTACGTACGGAAATGCTGGAGTGTAAGCAACGACCTGGAGAGGACGTTCGAGAATTCGCTGACAGAATGAAAGAGCTTCTGGACAAAATTCAAACAGCAGTCACAGTGGCTACTTTTAAAGCAGGCGTACGGAATAAGGCAACGCAAGTGCATCTGACGGGAAGGAGATTCCAATCTCTAGATGAAGTACAAGAAGCAGCTAGTTATTTCGAGAAGGATGCAACGAGACTCCAGAGTAGAGAACCAGAAGTCCGGGGAAGTGGGCGAAAACTGAATTCCAAGACAATGCGAGATAGCAGGGGCACTTATAGTTTCAACAATAATACCAGCAGACCATTCAGAGAAGCCGTACACAAGAAGTCCGGGGAAGTGGGCGAAAACTGAATTCCAAGACAATGCGAGATAGCAGGGGCACTAATAGTTTCAACAATAATACCAGCAGACCATTCAGAGAAGCCGTACACAAGGGCCCGTCTCCAGCAGCAGCACGAATATATCGTGGATCACAGGCTAGGGCAACGCAGCCTAGGCTCATCCAGTGCTTCCAGTGTGGGCAAAGAGGGCATATTGCTAGGGAATGCCAATCAAGAAAACAACCACCATACTGTGTAAAATGCCGAAACTATGGTCACTATACTGCTAGTTGCCGAAGACAAAGCATAAGTTTCGCGAATACTTCAATTGGTTCTCCAGGACAGATGCAAACAGACCCATAAATCCTTTATGGCCAATTTTGTAGAACCTGCGATCATTATACCGCAAACTGCTTGAAGAAATATCTAGGGGAACAAGAATCTCTAAAGAAGGGAAACGGGGTGGGGTAGCTGGGGGAATTACCTGCAGCCGCCTTCAATTAACCGAATTCAAGACCATGAAGCCCTCACAGAAAGAACCCAGTGTCATAGAGTTAATATTGTTAAATAACTGCATTATCTCAGTAGAATCGGATATATGTAAAACGGGTAAATTAACATTATTAGTAGATACAGGGGAAACATGTAATATAATTAAGGCAAATCGTATTAAAGAAACACGCCCATACAAACTCTCAAGGAAATAATGCTTGGAGGGTTGTTTGGGGCACAAGAAAGCAAAATTGGAACTTGCAAAGCCACACTACGCATAGGTGGAGTAGAACAGCCAAGCGAGTTTAACACCATTTATGACACTAATTCGATTCGGCTGACGGTATTTTGGGGATCGAGCTCCTGAAGGACAAAGCAGTCATTGATTGTATAAATGGAAAACTGTCAGTGAAAGGCATGGAGAAAATAAAGGAAGAAAAACCTCTTTTTCGATGCATCCCTGGAAAGGAGAAAATCGAGATAATAGAGTTGAAGGAAAGCACCCAGGACAATGATCACCAGTTTATCCAGAAAGAAGAGTCAGTGTATTCATCCCCAAAAGAGATTCAGCAACGAATGAAGAATCGAGTCGCAGCCTTGCGCGACATTATATCCAAAGCGGGCGTGGTATCAGATAGCCTAACAAAGTATCTTTCAGAAGTAGAATCTTACCAAGATGGTGAAATAAAAGAAAGAAAGATGACTTTTCCAAAAGAAGATGATGAACAGTCAGCTCTTACAGCTGATGAGGGGCCGTTCGTACAATTGGTCGAGTCCTTTAGCACGGGAACAAACCAAAAAGATGCTCAAGAAGCACCCATCAATAGGACTAAACCGATGGGGAGCAGAGAACAAGAAAGTGTAGCAGAAAAAAGGGCAACGGAAAAGGTCCATCTTACTCAGCGAAAGGAAAAGTATTACTTAGGAAAGAGTAAAACCACTCAGGGGACAAGAATTAAGTTGAACCCAAGAACAGAGCGGCGGTTGGAAATTCCTGTCACAGGTGAGGAAGATTTAGTGTGAATGGCGGCAGAAATTAAGCCAGGAGTGTATTGTGGGAATGCTATAATTAAGCCAAGGAACCGTAAAGCGTGGGTAGGTATTATTAACGCAGGAAGGGAGCCCGTTGAACTAGTGAATTTCAGGCCGAGGCTTGAAAAATTGAGTAGTTATGTTGTGCATCTCCTAGGACGGGATAAGGGTAAGATTGATAATCGCCAACAACGGCTCAAGCTAATGAAGGAATCACTGGTGCTGGGAGAAGACCTTAACTTCGAAGAAAGAGAAGCAGTAACCCATATTTGCTACGAATACAGTGATATCTTTCATTTGTCAGGCGATTAATTGTCATTCACCCCGACGAAGACCTTTAAGTTACCGTTAATGGCTAATACGGCCCCCATACACAAAAAGCAAAATCGCATGCCAGAAGCCCATCGAGAAGAGTGTCAGGAACGACACAAAAAAATTACTCGAGGACGATATCATCGAACCTAGTGACAGTCCATTTAATTTCCACGTACTTCTAATTCCTAAGAAAGTAGTAGATGATAACGCTAAAATATAGTATCGGCTATGTGTAGACTTCAGAGAACTAAACATAGTCTGCATTACCTTTTCTTATCCCCTTCCCCGAATTGAGGACAACTTAGATCG
Organism: Dioctria linearis; assembly: GCA_963930735.1. Lineage (NCBI taxonomy): Eukaryota > Metazoa > Arthropoda > Insecta > Diptera > Asilidae > Dioctria > Dioctria linearis. The sequence goes on along the minus strand of OZ005742.1, from coordinate 163,658,257 downwards.
TTTGGGTCATCCTAGATATTTCAACACGTTAGATTTAGCTAACGGGTACCACCAAGTATTAATCGACCCAAAAGACAGAGAAAAAAGGGCGTTTAGTTCCAATTTTAATCATTTCCATTATAAACGATTACCATTTGGTTTAAAAACGGCCTCCCCATTTTTTCAATCCCTACTGAACGGAATTCTAACGGGACTTCAAGGGATTAAATGCTTCGTGTATCTCGACGATGTCGTGATATTTGCTAAGAGTTTGGACGAACATAACAGCAAACCACGAGAAGTTTTTTTGCGCTTCAGAGAACACAACCTTCAGTTGTAGCCTTCAAAATGTCAGTTTTTAAGGAAAGAGGTAGTGTATCTGGGCCATATTCGATCAGAACAAGGGGTAAAGCCTGATAAACGATTAGTAGATGTAGTGCAAAATTTCCCAAAACCAAAAACCGTTCGTCAGGTTCAATCTTTTTTAGGGCTAACCAATTATTATCGGAAATTTGTTGCGATTTTTTCAAAAATATTGGCACCCATTAATAGTTTATTAAAAAAAGGCGTTAAGTTCACATGGGGGCTCGAGTGTGACAAGGCTTTCAGTCGTGTCAAGGAAATTCTTACTACACCACCACTCTTGATATATCCGGATTTCACAAAGGAATTTACGGTAATCACTGCTGCAAGTGGGGAATCTTTAGGGGCAGTTCTGGAGCAAGAGGGCAAGCCAATTAGTTACGCTAGTCGTACTTTGAACATGGCAGAAAGAAACTACTCCACTACAGAGCGTGAGTTGTTGGCCATTGTGTGGGCAGTACGGAACTATAGGTGCTACCTTCTGGGCAAACCTTTCAAAATAGTAACGGATCACCAACCGCTACGGGGAGTTTTCAAGGTGAAGAAAACTACTTCACGTATGCTCAGATTTCACCAAAAACTATCGGAGTATGAATTTGAGATTATATATAAAACTGGAAAGGAAAATTGTAATGCCGATGCCCTAACCAGAATTCCAAGGCACATTGAAAAACCTGAGTCATATCATAACAAGGAGTACCCACGCCTAGCAATAACTCGTGCTCAAGCTAGGGAACAGAAAGAAAGGGAACAACCAAAACAAATACCGTTGCGAGATTCTGAAAACGAAGGTAACAGTATTGAAGGGGACTGAGATAATCACTGAAGAAAAACTGCAGAAATCAGAACCAAAACTGGTGACCAATCCAGAAGAGATTGAGCTAATTCTAAGAGATTATCGTGACTCTAGGTTTGGAAGACACTTTGGAGGGAACAAAACGTTCAACAGAGTGAAGCGCTTTTACCGTTGGAAGGGAATGAAGGCTGATATAGCTCGGTATGTTGAACGTTGAACGATTTGCAAAAAAAATAAGCACGCTAGAGCCATCAAGATGCCATTAGTAGTGACGGAAATCGCGGAAAGACCTTTTCAGAAAGTCTATGTTGACTTAGTTGGACCTTGCCAGTCAGTCACAAGGGTAACAAGTCCATCTTGTCGATGATGGATGATCTGACTAGATTTGTAGATTTCGTGGCGATACCAGACCAAGAAGCCAACACGGTAGCCCAGGCCTTGTTTGAGCAAATCTTCAGACGGTACTCGCTACCGAAACAGCTAGTAACGGATCGGGGAGCAAATTTCTCTGGACAAGTCTTAAAGGCTCTTTGTAAAATGTTAAAGATAAAGAAGCTGCAAACAACTGCCTACCATCCAAGTCCAACGTTGTGGAGAGGCAGCATTCTAAGCTAGCCAACTATCTGAGGAGTTTCGTTGATCAGGAGCCACGAAACTGGGATGAGCTGTTGAGAACCACAGCGTATGCGTACAACAACACCGTGCATGCAGGCACAAAGTTACATCCATGGAAACGTTGTTTGGATTTGTAGCGGAAATTCTCAGTAGCGGACATCGTCAGCCTGAACCGGTATACAATATGGATAAGTACCATTCGGTATTGCGGTTCAAATTACAGAGGGCGTTTCAACTAGCTAGGGAGAACCTACTTAAAAGCAAACTAGTGGCAGAGAAGTACCATGACAAATCAGTTAGGCCGGAAGTCTTACATATTGGTGATAAAGTTCTAGATAAGACTTAGCTAGGGCAGGGAAATTAGCATCCATTTTTAAAGGACCATATGAAGTGATTTACGTTCACAGTCCTGAGAATGTAACTATACTTCAAGGGAAAAAGCTCAAGCGGATTCATACGAATCGTTTGAGAAGGTATCATGGTTAATTTTAAGATTAGAGTTTATTCCTCATATAAGGACGATAACCTAAGTGGAATGAAGCATGAGAGAATAGTTTTACAATTTGAATATTTTATTTTATTTAGTCTTTTTCTTAGTTTCGTGGTTTTTCTTGCAGAACAAGGTTCATTAAAGCATACCCAAAATGAGGCACCCCGGAGTGGGATCTCTGGCCAAAACACTGTTCGGAACCATGGACCATGCCGACTCGGAAGAAATACATGCAGCTATAGAAGACCTTAATGAGAAGGACAGCCGAACATTAAATCTACTGAAGGACCAAATTACAGTCGTCAAATCTACGTTCGATTTGTCTAATGCTTCAAGGCTACATTCAGCAGAAGAGAGAGAAGAACTACAAAATAAACTTTCAACCATCGTTAAAGAGCAGCAGGGTCAATCTCGGGAATTATCATCATTGAAACTAAGAATGGAATTGAGTGAGGTAATTACGCCAATGAGCCTTCACTTAAGAGAAATCAACGAAACGCAAGAAACAATGATGAATATATTAATCTCCCTAAGCGTAGGAAAGCTACACCCGCTGATAATTCATGCACGAGAGATGACCGAGATAATGAAGAATGCCACTAGTAAACTGGATTTAGATGAAAAATTCCAGAATTTCCAATTGCTGGTACAAATTGCAAAGGTACAAGCAGGTAGGCTAAGAAATCCTAGTCAGGGTAGATATCCCACAGCCCCAACGAGTTGCATTTGACTTACATAAGGGTATACACGATCCCGATAGCTATAGATGAATTTGGGTATCATGTATATGATCTGGACGCTGAATTTGTGGCAGCCAACAATCATGAACGACAGTATGTCTTGCTGAGTTGCCAACAGTACCAGAAGGTCCAGAGGTTGTTAACCGAATCGGACTACCCGCAAATCTTATGCCCACAATTAGCCCTATCTATTACTGCTATTGGAGAAAACTGTATGCTGAACCTTTTCCGGAGCTTCAACGTAAATGCGAAGGCCTGTAAGGAAAGAGTTCCAGCAAAGTGGAATAGCTTAGTGAGAATGGTAACGAGAAACCACTGGTTATTTGTGATGTCTGAGATGACCAAGCTGGAAGTAAACTGCCAACATTCACCAACTTCCATCGGTGAGCTGAAGCACACAGGGGTATTATTCATCGAAGAACATTGTCACCTGCAAATCGGTGACCTACGAATACAATCTGAAGATGCTTCACAGCGAAATATATCTCTATGGCAGCCCAGACGAATGGAGTTACCAGCCTGGAGCAGCATCGCAACACAGACAGACAGGCAGAGAGAGGAGGTAGTAGAAGGGGAAAAAGGATGAAATTCGATTGCTGGCTAGTGACAACTTTAATCAAGCATGGAGAGAGCAGGATGCCGCTATAAAGAGGGTTGAAGACAAAATCAGCACGGAGGAGGCAGGTAGACGTGCCATTCCACATCCAGTATGTTTAGCAGCGACATCTACTACCGCATGTTTAGCCGTCATCAGCTTAGGAATCCTGATAGGAGTATTATGCCATTTGAAGCGCTGGAAGAGGAACTATACCAAGCCGGCACCAACAGAGTGATTCTACCTATAGTTCATAAGTCAGAGAAGCAACCCAAGGCCCAGAATTCAAACATAGCCATTGAGACAATCTTGCCCACGACAGCGAACTTGCCAACCACCAATCTGCCAACTATTGTGGGGAAACAACTTGTGCAGCTAGAGTAGCCGCCATAGGTTTAGTCAAGTATATATATATATTTTTTGCACTTGTATAACGAAGAAGTAATTTAAGAGCAACCTATAGTTAGAGATTAACGTATAAATTTATATAGAAACAAAAATATGTATATATGATTTATAATATTCAATCATGTTCAATGGAAAGGAATAGATTACTTATTATAAGATTCAAATGTAGGAAATTATTGGTATAATAAGGTATTAAAAAGTGGAGGAAGTTACCAAGAAAGGACATGTGAAGTAAAAAAAAATGTAAATAGATATGTTGTAAAATCAGAATAAAAAAGAAATGAGATGAAAGTAACAAGGAAATTAAATGTGAAAATGAAATGTTGAACTTAAGGAAATTAAAAGTAAAATAAAATAAAAAAAGAAATGATGTAAAAAGATGTAAAAATGAAAGAAAGGAATTAAATGTGAAAATGAAATATTGAATTTAAAGAAAGATAAATGTAAAATGAAATAAAAAGAGAAATGATATGATGTAAAAAGATGTAAAAATGTAAATATACGGTCTGAAAAAAAAATAAGACAATTTAGATAGTAGGTATATAATGAAAAATGTAAAGAATCTGAACCGTACGAGGATAAAGACATTTTCAGTTTTTAATTAAGATTGTTGCACTCTCCAGATCAAGTTCCCGGAGGAAACCTAGTTTTTCCAAGGGGGGAGGGATGTTATGGCCCAATATACGGAAGATTCTTCCAGCAGCCAAGGGCGCATTTTAGTGAAATAATTAACAATTGCTAAACAGTAACCTCGCATGATACTGTTCTGCAACTGTCGGTTATTTTGCTGATTAGCTCAACAGCTGGCTGCGATGAGCGCTTAGTGGAGCAATCGACGATTACAATAATAATTAACCTATGTAGAATGGGTAATTATTATGTAGAGCGATTGTTTACTACTGAGCGACTCAGGTCCTGCAACCGGTAGAACAAACGCCAAGGTTGTTGTCGTTTGTTTACATCCGCTGTTGTTAAGTAAAGTCTACTTCCGAATATTGGTGCATAAAAGACCAATGACTGGACTGGCGAGTGCCGTAAAGTGTACAGTCTTATCGTGATTATAGTAGGTTCAGGTTACCTAAGCGCCAGGTAGCTTAGTTATATTGTCATTAAGTTAGGTCAGTTCTCGGATTAATAAAGTATTGTTTTAAATTCAATGCGTGTGTTTTCTTTGGTTTAAAGATCTATTCTTTTATTGTTTGATTGATTCGTGGGTTTTATTATTGGGACACGACATTGGGACAAAGTTCTAAAAGCCAAAACACACAACTCCGAGTGGCCGAGTTATCAAATTTAAACACCTCGAGGATGGGACGATCAGCAGCATTTATCACATAAATGCAAATATTCCCCTGAATTTTTCTCAGTGGGAGAATGTTTGGTCACCAAACAAACTATTTTTGTCACCACCGCCACTGGAATCTAACTAGATATTGACTAGTTGTCAACAGATGGGCGCGCATCAATCTATTAGGATATTTCGGATAAACGGATATCCACAGCTGTGCTTTCATGAGCCTTTGAGCTGTCGTTCTATAAAAACGCGAGCCCGGAGCTGAAGACCAGTCAGTTTTCCTCTGACAATCCAACAAACAAGTCTAGGAAATTGACCTAGACTTCACTTATTGAAACTGAGCATACTGAGCCAGCTTCAATTTCCTTCCTCCAAAAATGCACCAGGATATTGACACTTCCCCAATCAATAACGGCCTGAACATTGGGAATTTTCACTAATAGTATAAGATAAAATAAATTAAAGTCATTCCTGTGTGGTAGTTGAGAAAAGTGATCTCGCTACCCACAGCTTTTATTCCTTCATATTAAAAGTTTTTCTTCTCTAATTCAGCTCTACCTAGAGATACCAGAGAAAGGACTGAATTGTTTTATTATTTTAATTATATTAAGTTAATTCTTTTTTGTTAATATTAAGAGTTAAAATTGAAAAATCATTTTATTTGCTTTTGAATAAAAAATATTGAACTTTGCTTTGTGTTATTCTTCCGGCACCTATTTCTTTTTTATGTATTTAACAGACGTTCCTCCAGTCTGTAACAGTATCGGAAATTTACACCAGTGCAAGAACGGCGCGAAAGAGCATCAGCATTTCCATGCTTGTTTCCTGGTCGGCGTTGAATTTGGAAATCGTAGCTTTGAAGTTGCTCTAGCCATCTGGCAGTTTGACGTTCGGGCTCTTTAAAGTTCATCAGCCAGCGTAGAGAAGCATGGTCGGTTCGCAAGTGAAAGTGGCGGCAAGTGGGCAGTTGCTTTCACTACAGCTAGTATTCTTTCCTTATTACGCAATAGTTTCGTTCAGGGCGGCTTAGAGTATTAATATAGTACTCTAGAACTTTTTATGCTTCTCCCTGTACTTGAGATAACACTCTCCATGCTTACTGGTACGCATCCGTGTCTACAAAAAGAACCTTGCTGTGCTAGTATTGACTTCCGCATTGCATATTGTGCATTTTCATGGAGATAGCTTGAGTCCGGCACATCGAAGACGTTCAAATGCGAGCTGAAGATGATGTCGTAGGTCCTCGAAATATTTTCCATGCACAATCAGGTCATCTAGGAATACAAGTAAAATGGTGTAGGGTAGTCCTTGTAACACTGGCTCCATGAGCCTTTGAAAGGTGGCTAGGGCATTGGTAAGAATTTTTTTCTACATCTGCATCATGCATTTCGACCTGCCAGTATCCTGACTGAAGGTCTAAAGTGGCAAACCATTTAGATTCACCAAGTGCATCAGTGTAAGGTCGATAAGCGGAAGAGGATATGAGTCCTTTCTTTGGCACTTCATTCAACCCCCTGTGGTCGATGCAAAACCGAAGAGTTCCATCAGTCTGTTTTACTAACACACGAAGGTATGTACTTCTTTCATCATTTCATCAGCTTCGTTTCTGCGAGATATGGGGAGTTTCGTGGTGACTGCTTTATAAGTTGGACATCACCCACGTCGATCCTATGACGCATTAGTGTCGTACGGCCGATATCGACTTTCGAATGGAGAATACATCTACATAGTTTAATTGAAGATTCCACAGTGGGTGCTGCTGTGCAGTTGTAAGCGTGGAAGTGCTCCTTTGGAACATTATTTCTAACTCGTCAGAGATAGGAGTAGATGTTTTTACCTTACTCAATGCGATATTATATATGTACAAAGACTTCCTTACTGCTCTTATTGCAAACTATAAACTTTCCCTTTCCCTAGTATGGTACCACTTTACATTCCCTTCCACAGATTTTCCAATAATGTGTTGTTCGTTAGAGGATAGAGATTGCGAGGAGTACATAGCTTTTTGTCCTAGTGAAATCGTTTGTTTCGGTTCACGTCATTTTTCTTTGGATTTTGTTTGATTTCTAGCTAGTTTGGCTTCCCGTGGTTGTTCTTTGAAAGCTTGACTAGAAGGCTTGTTCATTATGCCGTCCGTAATTTGCTGGCATAAGTGGGAGAATTCGGAGCATTGTTCCTTGAAATTTCTGTGGATATGGGCGGTCCTAGTTTCCCAACTGTTGATGATGATTTGCTCGAGTTCTCTTAGCTTGTCTGTGTTGAATCACAGGTTCAATGAACCTCATTTTTCGTCGACTAATCCCTTGCTGCATCTCGACTCTCTTCTACGACGTTGTGTCTCGGCGTCAGCGATGCCACCCATGAATTGGCCGAGACCGATTCTGTTTCTAATAGGCTCATTAGCGTCATTGAAACTGAAATTATACCAGCCGTTTCACATCTGTCGCGAATTCTGTTAAGCTTTAATTCGGTCTATGTGTTGGTCCACGTAGCTGAATGTGTGCTATGGTAGCTTGATACTCGTCTGAGAACCTTTCGCGAAGCTATCATAATAGCCCGTTTGCACGTGATATGGCTTCGAAGTGTCTTTTGGAAGGTAGAATTATTTTCTAAGGTAATTGGTAAGGCAATTGCTTATTATGATTTGACAAATATCGAAATTCTCGCATACGTTAAAGTTATTGGTAGTTTGTGTGAAATGTTGATGGTTAATTTCCCTATAAGTAATAGTATAATAGTAGAGATCAAGGACTTGACACATAATATACAGCAAAAACTAGAATTACTAACACATGGGTCTGATACTAATTGCGCTCTATTCAACTCCGTGGGAATAATTAGCAAAAATTCATTCGGAACATTTAACGAGGAAGACAATACGGTAAGCAGATTGAAAGACTAAATTACAACAAAACCATTTGATAGGTCTGATTAACGGTCATTTCAGAAAGCACCGGAAATATATTTAACAACTCGCGAATAACTTTCAAAGTCCAGTCAAAATCCTTAATTCTAAATTACCTCAAGTTAAAAATATAATCGACTATCTAACAAACGATAGCTGTAACCATAGAGTTATCACCCAGGTCGAACCTTTCGCTACACTCCTGACACCTGTTATAAGGCCCTATCAAAATGCTACTAATGATATCATGGACCTGGTAGCTGATGTTCGATACGAGAAATTCCACCTAAAGATTATTACCGCAGAACAACTGTGGGAGCATATTTTAACAACCATTCGAAAAGGAATTTCAAGCGATATTAAACTTCCTCCTCAAACATGGCAATCATTGCATCGAACAGTTTTGTAAGCGCATCAGTCTGGAACTCTAATGTCATATACGAACTTAGAATTCTTATACTCACTACATAAAATTATCAAATATTGAAGGTTATCCCCTACCGCTTCAAACAATTAGCGATTGTTCTTACCAACCTGATTGAAAATATAAAAACATTTAAGGAGCATGAAACGAACGGCTACTTCCGGTAGGTAGTCATGACATACACCATTACTCAATTACGTATTTTTAATATTTGTTGTCATAATTTATGCCTTTTTCAAAATCCATTAAAAGTATATAGGAACACGCGAGAAATAAGTGTCCTGAGACTGTTTACGCGGAGAAAAAAAACAAAATCGTTAATAAAATCGAAAATAGAGAAGCAACCGTCGGGGCTCACCTGATAGACAATTATCAATGTAAATTAAAACAGGTAAAGGTACTAACTAGTAGTTGACCAGTTAAGAGAAGTTTTCCACGAGAACAATATGTAGGAATTAGAACACTGTGGTGTTATTATGAATAAACTTTAATGAGATATAATTCAGAAGTTCACAATATTATTAAACTAATTGATAATGAATAAATTGAATTAGAAACATGAACTGTGATATCCACTGCTGTGAGAATAAAACACTGTGATAGAACTACTGTGATACAAAACTACTGAGATAAAAAAACTACTGAGATAAAGAACTACTGTGATAAGCAACAACTGGCTACTATTTACTTTACAACTGACTGATTCACTTCTCAAATTGACGACTGCTTGCCTACTGCACAACTTTTACAACTGACTATTGACCGCTCGCGCTGGCTCGGTCTCTAATAACGGGTCGATCTTTGGTTAGTGATTGCAATTGCAGAGCAATTGCAGATGCCTACATCCGGCCATCCTGTTGTTCGTTCGTCCCGAACGAATTGACGACATCTAGAGTATCTATAGAACGCCATGGTTTCATCAAATCGCAGCTTGTAGTAGTTACTTTTGGTCCTTCTGCACTTGTCAGTTTTTTTACTGTGTAGCGTCCAAAACGACTTTTACGCACGAGTTCATAGGGACCCTAAAAAATTAGAACAAATTTTTTTCCCAACATTAAATTGGGTCTTTTTAATGGCAACAAGGTCTCCAACTTCGTACTGTCTTTCCTCCTTCCTCGACTTGTTAAAGGATTTGCGGTTTTCCTCTTGTATTCTCTCAATTTGATGCCGAACATCTAATCTCGTTTTGTCTCTTTCTTCATCATAGTAATCCAATGAAGCTAATTCTATTGCTTCTACCACATTTAGGTCATCTTTTCTGTTAATTTTGACCCCAAATAAAACTTCAAAAGGAGTTCTTTGTATTGACCGTTGAAAAGAACTATTTATTGCTACCTGAACATTAGGCACAAATTTGTACCATTTTTCTGGTGAATCGACGGACAGCTTTTTAAGTGTTTCAATAATTATTCTGTTCATTCTTTCAACTTGTCCATTGCCGCGAGGAACGCCGGTTGTTGTTAGTATATATTCAATTCCCTCTTCTTCGCAGAATGCGCTAAAAATATTCGACGCGAAAGCTGTACCCCTATCTGATACCAATTTCCGAGGATTACCAAAATATTGTTGTTGATCTCTTAGTTTACGTATTACTTCTTCGCTTGTCAAAGTTTTTGTTGGATAGATCCAGACATACTTGGAGAAACTATCTATTATGGTTAACATGTAAGTATATTGTTTCGCTGTTTGATCCATAGGACCAACGTGATCTAGATGCATCGTTTCCAATGGTCGTTCCCCTTTGTATATAGGATGCAAGAGTCCTTCTTGCTTGTCGGCTTTTCGACTGCCTAATAAGCATTTAACACAATTGTCTATATAAAATTTCACTTTGTTTTGAATTTTGGGTATGTAGAATTCTTGGTTAATTAAGTGGATGGTCTTGGGAGACGCAAAATGCCCTTCTTCATGTTTCATTTTAATAATTTCAGCTTCCATACTTTGCGGTACTACCAACAGTTTTTTCCCTTCCATATGCTTTAACAATAAATTTCTCTCAATGAAAAAGTCCTCATAGTTTTTTTGTTTTAGAATTTCTTTGATAGCTCCAATATAGTCGTCCTTTTCTTGTGCTTTATGTATTCTAACCAATAATTCTTCTTGAACTGCATACATAATAGGATGTCGGCTTAAGGAGTCAACATGTATCATTTTCTTACCTGCCCTATGCTCAACATCAAACTCGAACTCCTGCATATATAGAATCCATCTGGATACAGTTGTAGGTGGGTCTTTCTTTTCCTTTGTTTGGCGAAACGCTATGCAGTCTGTAATGACTTTAAAGTGGATTCCCAGCAGATAAATTCGTTTTTTTTTAAAAGCTAAGTAAATGGCCATAACTTCAAGAATATAACTGTGATATTTCTCCTCTGCTGGTAAATTCTTTCTGCTGTAATAATAAACTGGGTGTAGCTGATTATTAGCATCCGCTTGTAAAAGAATTGCCGCACATCCATGCTTACTAGCATCCGTATGAAGCTCCGTTCTGAATGCCTGTTTGAAAATATGTAATACTGGTGTATTTGTTAGAGCTGATTTTAGTTCATCTATTGCTCCCCGTTCTTCACTGCTTTTGTCTTCTCTTCTGATGGACCATTGTACCATGTTGGACAATATGACCTAAGAAATTTATTCTACGTTTTAAAAAGTCACATTTCGACCAATTAATTTGTAAACCGTACTCTACAGCTTTCTTCAAGACAGTTTTTAGTTTGCTTAAGTTTTCATTTTCATCTTTGGAATAGATTATTAAATCGTCCATGTATGTTTCAACTATATTTTGAGCTATAAGCTCCCGGAAAATTAGATATATGAATCGGCAGAACACCGCTGGCGCATTCATGAGACCAAATGGAATTCTTGTGAATTCAAAGTGGCCCTCTGTTGTAATAAAAGCAGTGTATTTAATGCTCCTTTCCTCTATTGGTACATGAAAGTATCCATTTTTTAAGTCTAAAGTGGTGAAAATTGTTGCATCCGCTAGCTTATCTAAAACATCTTCTATGACAGACATCGGAAATTGTTCTTTGACGGTATGCTTATTCAACTTCCGATAGTCAATGCATACACGGTGAGATCCGTCTTTTTTCTTAACCACTACAACGTTACTAGCAAACGGAGACTTTGAAGGTCGTACTATGCTATATTTAATCCATTCTTCGTATTGCTGCTTGACAACTTCTTTTTCTACAATTGGCAGCCTCCGTGGATTTGAATAAATTGGAGTTTCGTTGGTTAATACTATTGACATCTTTATGGGATAATCTACTGCCTGTTGTGGTTTATAATTTGTTATTACGTTGTTTATTATATCTTTAAAGTTCTCTGGTACATCTGCTTCATCTTTATCGTCCGTACAAATGCTCATGATCGATGCTTTGTTTTCTTGTACATCTGGTAGATAAAATGTTGTTACATTTTCATCGATGACCAATTTAACTTGTGAAATTATATCGTTCCCTATAATACATGGAAACCTTATAGCAGAATTAGGAACGACATTCAATTTTGCTTCGACTTCTAAGTTGTCAGCTGAAAGTTTTGCTTTGAACTATCTGATTGACTGTGATTTTCCCGAACCTAACCCGACTAAATTTACAGTGCATTTGATTAGTAGAATGTTATTTAATTTTCGAAAATCATCTTGCCGAATCAAACTTAAATCGCTGCCTGTATCGATTAATGCATTAAACTGATGACAGTTTATTTTAATCAGTTTTACATTTTGCGTTAATAGAAAATTAGTTTGTTTTGTATTGGGCTTCTGGGGACAGTTAGTCGACAAATGACCACTGCCGTTACATTTAAAACATTTTGTGTCCATTTTACAGTCTTTTCGTTTATGGTCTGTCGACCCACAATTAAAACAATGAGGCTTAACTGATTCCCTAACTTTTGATTTTGAATAAAAATGTTCGTAATTCGACTTGTTTGTTCTGTTTTTTATTCGCTCATAAATGTCTAGTTTCTCTTTTAATTCATTAATATTTTTAGCACTATATAAAATCATTTAGTTCTCGTCACGATCGACTATGCCATTGATTATGAAATGAATCAAAGAAATTTCATCGACGTCAGCCAAAGATGCGATTTCCTGCATCTTATAAACATATTCCCTAAAGCTTTCAGATTTCTTTTTTGTACGTTTTTGCAAATTTAAGTAAATGTCCGCTTTACAAACTTTTTTGTCAAATTCACTTATCAATTTTAATTTTAAGTCCTTATAAGATTGCAACTGATTGTCCGTGAAAAAATTTTCGCACTACCTATGAGTTGTCTTTTAGCATAAATAAATTTGTCCACTTCATTCCATTTTAACATCAACGCCACTTCTTCAAATTCATTTAAACAAGTCGTTACCGTAATGTTTTTATCACCGCTAAATGGCTGTATTAAATTTTCAATATCTCTTACCTTGAAATCCAATGAGCGTGAAATACCGTTATTATATTCCCTACTGATTTCATTTTCTGTCTGATTTAGACTATCATCCTGGCTTTGATTTGTATTGTTATCCGTCTCGGAATCTTTTATAGCCGCCTCTAATCTAGCCACTAAGTCCGCTTTAACTCCCCTTGTGTCTAAATTTAATTTGCTCAGCTCAGCTTTCAGCTGTTCAACAGTTAAATCACTCAACATCACTGAAGCAATGATAATTGCTTAACTTAATAATTTTATGTGTTATTCAGATATATATTTTTTTTGTAATCACAAATGTTTTAATTTTATTTTAATTATTCAGTTTTTGGGTTGAGCCCCCATATGTAGGAATTAGAACACTGTGGTGTTATTATGAATAAACTTTAATGAGATATAATTCAGAAGTTCACAATATTATTAAAACTAATTGATAATGAATAAATTGAATTAGAAACATGAACTGTGATATCCACTGCTGTGAGAATAAAACACTGTGATTGAACTACTGTGATACAAAACTACTGAGATAAAAAACTACTGAGATAAAGAACTACTGTGATAAGCAACAACTGGCTACTTTACTTTACAACTGACTGATTCACTTCTCAAATTGACGACTGCTTGCCTACTGCACAACTTTTACAATTGACTATTGACCGCTCGCCCTGGCTCGGTCTCTAATAACGGGTCGATCTTTGGTTAGTGATTGCAATTGCAGAGCAATTGCCGATGCCTACCTATATATATATACATTCATATCTACTCATAAACCTAGGATATACATAATACAAAATATACTCACTCCAACATGCGCACGTCGTCGAATGGTCGTATGGTTAGTTTTAGGGTAAAGTGAAATACTTATGTTTATCTATCTACGGTTAGAAATGAAAAATTTGCGTTCGTTAGTAGTTGATCACTTATACTAGAAAGGTAGTATCATTAAGTTTCCACAATTACCAGCACAAATTACGTTAAAAGAATAAGATAAAAAATAAAACAAATCAATTCCATAAAAAGTTCAATTCAGAAACAGAATAGCCGTTGCGTGTTCCGCTCGATTTCGTGGGCTCTTTTATATGAGAAAGTGCTGTCTTTCACTCCTAGTCCAGCATATCAGGTTTATAGTTTTCTCTTTCGTCCTATGGCAGAGTTGGAGCCACAAACACAAAATATTATTTTCTGAACGTTTTCTTATGCCATTTGATGTTTTTATGTTGGCTACAGATGCAATCACGGCAGAAAGAATAAGGCAAAGATAGTGTTTACCATGATCTGTCTCTTTTGCCCATACGCAGGATTTAGGTAAGAATAACTTTTGAAAACTAAAGTCGGAATGAGTTTAGTTATTTATAATCGAAAAAAATATCACTTGGGCACAATAAAATATATTTTTTTTTATTTAATTCGATTTACGGGTGTAAAATTTCATCTGATTGGTTGAGTTTTTTTTTTTTTATGTAGTAAACGCTTTTAAGGATGCTCTAACGGTGATATACAGAAACACAATATTTGTGCCACATGCAATAGCAAATCGCTGAGTCCATCGTTATAAGTCAGTGCAATGGACGCAATGCAATTTAACGGAACGGAGAGAAATGTCACACAGCTTTTCTTTGTACGCTTCTCAAATGAAGCTGCGCACAGTGGATGGAGTAAATTGCAGTCATAGGCAGCAAGTTTGATGAAATCTAAATTTACTACACAAAACGAAAACGGATGAACATAACCCAAAATTTGCTTTAAAGTATAGTTAATCCCGTTCCTGCAATAGATAACTGTGCAGATTAAGCGGGTAATACAATGAGGGAAAGAAAGTAAGAAAAGTATGAGACTTTATAATAAAGCTAAGGGATCTTAGCAATCTGTTATTATGGCCCAAACTTCGCTATCACTTCAAATTAAGTATGCGTCAATTGTAAGCAGCTAGCATTCACCTCAGCTTGGCATCGTAAATTTGGCATTCTTCTCCATTCTGTTGCGTCGCATTGCATCCATTGTAAGTCAGCCTTAAGATTTTCTTTGCTATTTTCAACTTCAGTGCACGTGTCTTGTCTAGCTCCCTCCTTTCTTCCTTCTTCAATTGTCTCTCTGCTGCTCGGTGTCGTTTTAATCGCTCCAGCACTTCTTTTTTTCCTTATTTTGTTCTTGAAGTATTCTTGACAAATTTTCCCTGAGGTAATAAGAAGCATCCTATTTTCTCATATTTTCTATATGTTTGTTTTTTGGATTCTTACGTCTAAATAATAAAAATGTCTTTTAAATAGGCTCGTGACTTTATATGAAGGACTAGCGATAGGTGTAACGTATGAAGCAGCATTAGAGCATGAAGAGTTACATTATTTGAAGCTTCCCCAACAGAACTGTTAGCACTATGGAGCTACAGTGGTGGACTCCTCTCATTGTTGGCTAGTTGCTTAATTGTAGTGTCTTCGTCTTTCAGAATCGGCACGAAATAGAGGTGGAACCATAAGGAAGCGAGATTGGAGAAATTGTGATCCCATTTGCAGGATTTGTGCGTGTCAGCTGGAATGGCATATTTTTCCAACTCGATTTGGGTTCATTTCCATAGCATAAATAAAGATGTGTCTTGCGCATTCCTAGTTCACTCTTCTGATGAGCATCGGAATATGTTTAGTTTTTCAGGTTCGATATTTTCATTTCGAAATACGTGACAAATGTGTTTCGGTACTTCCGGTTTCCAGTTGTTGTTCTTGTCCAGGAATGCTCACTGCTGATGGATTACACGGATATAGGCCACATTTCCGAAATTCCTTGGATACAGTAGATGCAGTTAAATTTTAGTCAATCACTTCTTGGAGCAATTTCGGAAAATCTTTTCTTTTTACAACTTTTTACAACTGGCATCAAGATTGTTAATACTCCGTTCATGTACTTTAGTTTTCTAGTGCAAAGTTCCACCAAAATAACACCGTGATTATGGTAAGACTTGCTTCTTTGGAAGCTTACATGTGAGGCATGCCCATCAATAAAAAGAATGACTGATAACGTAGCTGTTGCTACCAACCATGGGTGAAATATGTAAGCATTTCACTCAAAGAACGCTTCACGAGCGAGTTTTGACGTTTTGCTTCTTTGATAATACGATTCACGCTAGTTACAAGTTCTTCAATCATAATTGCGAAGCCTGTTTTGAAAAAGTGGACACTGTTCAGTACTTGACCCTGAAACAAAAATTTAGAGTTATATTTTGTACTCCTAACTATCTTAGATGTAAAATGGATACTTAAATTATAACTAGTAAAGAAATTTAAATGAATCACGTCAGTAATTCATCACGCCTGTCAACTCCTGAATAGTGTTCAAAAACAATATTCAGTATTTAACCACTATTACTATTCTTACAAAAATGATGCATTTATCACTTAATAAACTCTGTGAGAATTTAAAAAGGATATAGTTCAGTCGCGAAAATTTCATACCCTATAGATGTTTTATCTGAACCATATACAGCTGTTTTTAAGAGAATCGTTAAGGAAACAGAAATGTATCCGAATATTACTAATATAAATGAATTCAGACGTCCGTTGTTACAATGCATACTTCACTTAGCATGTAAGTGTTTTGAAATTTAAAACGTATATGGTATGACGTCACTTTCAGTTAAAAGTCCATAGCTTATAAACAGTTTATCTTTTATGTTTTTCTATAAAATGGTCTACTACTGTTACCTCTGCCTTAACTATAAACCAAATTTTTATCCTCAAAGACACATGTAATAATATTGATTATGTCTAAAAGCTAAAAAAACACTCTCGACCCAAACGTAAAAAGCTGTAAAGTGGACCAAGTACAAGCATTAATTCTGCATGCTAGTCGATTATCTCGGACTCTTGAACTGAGCTACCTACTGACCTACATCCACAATTGATGCCCGACATCCACGGTTGCTGACCTACATTCATACCAAGTTTCGGATATACACGTTAGCTCTTTCTATCATTTTCTGCCACAACATTATTGCTTTGGATCGCGCCATAATTAATTTCATAATAATTCATAATTTCTCTCCCGGCGTGATTTCAGCCACCGAATAGTGTAGCAGAAAATAAAAACAGTGATATACTGCAATATCTTTTGTTCCATACATCGTTTATTGAAGCTTAGATTGGGTGCGCGGCGCGTTTAAGAGCGTGTGTATGTGTACATATATATATATATGTATATGGATGTGTGTATGTGTGGGGATGTGGGTGTGTGTGTCGTAGGCCTGGCTGCGACCTCCCCCTCCACAACCCATCTCCCTATCCTAGTATTTGGTTATATCGGGTGGTATTCCACTATCGGTGTAAACGCTTTTAGCATGTGATGAAGTGACTAAAAATTTCAGACACATAATGTAAAAAGTGGCTAAGTTAAAACCGTTACTCTCCATGAAGTGTCTAGACTTTTCGTGAAATGCTGAGTTACGTCAAATGTCTACGACATATGCATACAAAAATTCCTTTACCTGTAAGATCGGACCACCTGTAAAATCGGAGCCGTAATTGTTGCGACCGTGAGGCGGTCCAATTGGTAGGTTTTACTATAACACTGAACAATAAGCACAACACAATTTGCAAAACTTACCTGAGCCATAGCAGCACACCTTTCATTGAAAAATATGGAAAAATACACGGAGCCCTCCCAGTCGTGAAACCGTGGGAAAAACTTGTATATATCGCGGAACTATCAAGCTTTGTGTACTGCCAACATATGGCACATGAATTTGGGATATTTTTTTAACGAGAAATCCGATGGCGGCGTTAAAAAAGCGCAAAAATATCTTTGTGAAAGGATATTTAATAATTTATGATTTCTCATAAAACTAATAAGAAGAAAAGAGATAACAAGTGGAAACGAAATATTTAAAAATTACGTTCCACATCACATATGGACGACAATAATCTAATTATGTCATGTTATAACATTATTTGGAATTTTTATCTTAAATGAATGAATTTAATATATGAAAGAAGTTTCTTGATGGGAAAATATAGCTGTCAATATTCCGCATTGAATGATATGAATTACAGCTTATGAAAGATAAAATATTCTGAATTATTTGAATTATGATTGAGGGTCCACACAAAAAATTGTGGTTCAGACAGTTCGAGCATTTGCATGGATGCTCACTTAAGTTTTTCGATTTCAACCAGTAAAGATCATGTGATAGTCAGCATTTTTAATTCTACTTTAATTTTCCAACTTGTTAAAATTGGGAATTTGGCTTATAACCTACCGAAAGGGTAAGCTCATATGCAATTGTAGGTGGAGGAATTGTAATTAAATTGTATCTAGATACAAAGTGGTGATGGTTTTTATTCTGAAACTTCTTAAAGTGAATTAATATTTAATAAAGTGATTAAGCTCAATTTTCTTAGAATTAACCATATTTCAGTGATAATAGCTAATAGTAATTTAAGATTTATTTTGTACAGAGCAAATTCAAGATAGTTGCTCCTACACTTCTCATATTGAGTTAAGCTGGAATATATATGCGAATTGTTCTTTGTAGTGTAATTTCATAAATATTGTGAAACTCCTAGAAGTACAGTATAGATAATTGCTTGCTGTAAATTAGAGTGCTTAAGTAACTTCAAAGGAATTTTAATTCAATCGAAATGTAAATCTATTTATATTGTTCTAAATTTAGCATTTGCCGCTACATTAACACAATCCACCAAGGATGGATAATATTAATACATGTGGTTAGTGAACGGTTCTACATAAGCTGTTCCGTTATGCACGTGCTGCAAGCGCAGTATTGTCCAGGAACCAAGCACTGCGTAACATTCACAATAATAAAAGAAATAGTTGTACTTACCGCATCAATAGTCGGACTAGAACCTAGGAAGCCAAAGCTGAATAGTTTATGTTGGCAATAATAGGAGTAAAAACCAGGACGCTACTGTAAAATCTGAAAAGCTGAATATCTTACGTTGGCAATGATATAATATGAATTAGACTTCTGGCGGTACCTGGAACCGCACGTCTATTAATAGGGGTTGTGGTACGCAACCTTTAAACAAATTTTGTAAGAATTCTTCTCATCATAAATGTGTGGAACTTTTAACGACAATACGGATTTTGCATTATATGGTCTCAAACACTACAATATTCAACGTGAAATAATATTCACGCTTTCTTCCAACTATTTGAAGAGTACATTTTTGTAAAAAATGTATTTTATTGCAACATAGTACACACGGTCTACCAACATAAAATGCAATACAATAGCCTTGCATATTTTCACCCTCAAGTTCATACTATAAGCGGCTTGTATCATTATATATCATTTTTATCATTTATAATTTTTTAAATTATTGTTTTTATAAGATTTACAATGGCAAGTACCACTCTTTTCAATATTCAAATGAGAAAGGGTGCAAAACGCACAAAAAGGATTAAACCCTGGTTACAAAGCCCTTTATAGCTTAAGGTTTTGGGCTCCCTTAGTTCAATACTAGAACTGAGTTATCATTCCGAAGTTTTGATTTTGTAGCGCAATAAATTCGTAAGGGAAAAACCTTGTGCACCGTAAATATTATTTCGTTTTAGGGTTCAGCATTTTAAGCAAAAGATTATGATTTCTCCCTATACTTCCATAACAGTATTGATTAAAAGACACATATTCAGCCATCGTCGACAAATATATCTATTCGCAGGAGAATTGTAAAGCTCTAATTATCCTGATTTAAATACGTCACATAATGGAAGCTAATGTATAAAAAAAAATCAATTCTTTCTTAAATAAGTTGTCATTGTTTACTACAAATCATATATTTATATACAAAAATCATTGAAAGTCCTCAAATATGACAATAACAATATTTCATAGACTTTTCCCACTGACGAGAAGGACATTTAAATTTCATATTATGTTTGCACACCGCCCTTTTACATGTCAGCCGGCAATTCATTGAGCGCATCAGATTAAAAGTTGGCAACTACATTTTTCGTTTAGTTTACATACCCTGCATTTTACTGAAAAACTAGTTACATTTTTATTTCATGAGATTAGTTCAGTACAAAATGAACATCCGAAATGTAGAGGTTGATTTACGAGCAGACATTTTTTCTAAACAAAAGTTACGGGTGCACAGAGGTAATCAATTCAATAAGTTACTGAAAAATATGTTATTTTACTGAAGTCTCTTATTTTCAGTTGCAGTGTTTGAAAATTCCTTTAGAGCTTTTACTGCACTTAACTTCACTATGGGAGCAAGAAAAGCTAGACTAAACTTTTGCGGAAATGTTAATGAATTCTTAAAAAACTCCTCTCTGCACGGTTTAAAGTACACAGCTGACAGACATGCCTCCTTCTCAGAAAGGTAATTAGTTACTTAAAACCTCATATGTATGTATGTATGCATTCAAACATATTGTATATAAATACTTAATTATTTTTCAAAGTCTTGCAAGCAGAAGAGTTTTGCATTTTTGATTCAAAGTAACGTCAGAACATAAGATTAACTTACATAACTACAGCTAAATTTAACAATGTTTTATATTCCTATTTAAGCTCACGTGTACCTTTTTATTCTCGCTAAAAACATCATACAAAAATAATCCAATTATAATGAGACCGCATTCACTTTCATTCATCTCAAATTTCAATATAATATTGTCACCTCTTCAACGCTATAGCTTAGGTTCAATTCAGGGCCAGGTAAGATCTGGAAAGATTAATTTTATTATAAATGCTCGTAAATTATACATGTATAGAAATGATAGCGGTTGTAAGTAGCTTTCTGGAAAATTTTGATACCACCTTTCTCTCCAACTACAAATACATTTCGCTAAATAAGATTGTACCCAGCTAGGGCTGCCATCTGTTAAATTATGAAACTAGGATAATGAGTTCGAAAACCCCGGACTTTTTAGCCTAAAACCCGGACATTCTTATCAGATAATGTTTCTTCTTTTACTTACCAATGAAATAGTTTCAAATTGATATACAGAGTCTTTCTTAATTTACTTATTATAAAATCAGGCCGTTTACAATAGCTGTAGCTTTCGTGCGATTGCATGTCATTTTTTTGCTGTATCTGTCATCGAAAACAACTCTCGGTTAAGGGCATTAGTACAATCCAAAGAATTGAATGGTATGGTGGTCCTCACAACTGGACTTACAAAAAATGTGGGAATCTGTGAAGTACTAGCTTGGGTTTTGATATTTGTTTTGTGTTTTTCTGTGTTTAAATGCTCTTTGATATCAAAAACGCCCTTATTTGCTATCGGAATATTCTGCGAACAAATGATACAGAAAGCCGCCCAGTCATATTTTCCTTTTTTCAACATTGGTAATTTATTTTGCAAATCACTATTAAATATACACTTACGCTTAGGAATTTTAAGATCTGAACACAAAAAAGAAAATTCATGCATGTTATAACAATAATCAGGTTCAGGTATTTACTCGCAAGTATTTACCAGTAAACAAATACTGAAAGAATCCCAACTTGGAAATATTGGCTTCGATAATCGTTACAAGGTCAATTAACTCAACAAAAATTATTACTTGGATGTATATCTGGAGGTGGTTTTTAATTAGAGTAATTTTACATCCCTATTACAAGTGGCGATACCGTTAAATTATGCATAAAAAAATGCAAGTGCTGGTCTATATGTCATCTGTGTCCATGAAAATTTCGTGGAGCAGCATGACGAAACGTTGTACGGCAGGTGGGGCACCAGTTGTCCAGCGCCGTAAGTCACATAGTTTAGCCACCGTAGTGCTTAAGTGAGGTACTAGAGGGAGCTCTCCATTAATCGGTGTTAAAAGAAGCATTGTTTTGTTGTGTGCTTTGTGCATGTATGTATTTGTGTGCTTGTGTGTGTGTGTTTTTGTGTGTTTGTTTCTCCATTAACTTTCCCCCATATCTCCTATATATCTGTTCCGCGTAGCGGGACAGTGCACTGTCCTGCGTAGCAGGGCAGTGCATTGTGCTATACAATAATAAAAAGCTAAATGCGTTATTCGCATAACGTTATGGTTAAAACAAAAATATCAGGGGTTTCATATTTAAAATAACTTCAAAGAGCAAATAAATTGTTGAAAGTGACTGTATTTTACATTGTGGACGTATGAAGTTTAAAAAGTGAAACTACATTTCTGAAAAGTGACTTAACATTGATTTTGTATATGCTACAAAGCCCAAATTACTATCCACAGAGGAAAGTAGTCTTCCAGTAATTTTAAGCATGACTCCTTACCTTCCCAAAGGCTACACTTTCTATATACCTTACTTAACAAAATAATAAAATAGTTTTGAACAAAAAGGAGCCGTAACATTAACTCTCAGCTGAGTAATAGTAGCATGTGTGTATTTGCAGAGTCCGAATCATTCATTCATTCGAATTCATCGGACCATGGCACATTTCTAAATGCAATTATAACTCAGCTGAGAGTTTTTGTATGGGGAATCGTAGTCATTCGGCTAAGATAAATCCGTTTAAACAATTTTGTTAGGAAAGGTATAAATATTTGATTACGGTTGGGTAGATCAGAAAGCAAGGTTGATATTATCAGAACACTATTCTTCTGTTTGAATAGTAATTTAGGGCGCATGAGTTATGCAAATCAAACTTTTGTCAGTTTTACATAAGAACTCTGCAACCTTTTTAGAATGTTAGGACTAAGTAAGGGCTCTCATGTAGTAGTAAGAGAGTCTGTTTCATGGCTTGGGATGCGTTCCTCGAAGGTTTTTGGCTTTGTGCATCGAAAATCAAATGAAAACGACAGTGGTATAGGTAAACTTATAGGAAATTAACAAATCGCGAGTATCAAAAGTGATTAGTACTTTGCTAGTGAAAATTGAATTAGATTAATTCAATTAGTTAAAAATAATAGTAATTCCGACCTATACGTGACAAACATGATTACACACTTGTACTACGCCGTGGAACAGCATGCAGCATGTAGTAGTAAGCCTAGTACTAAGGTCCGCGCTAAACTAAATAATAGCGGGTCTCCAATATCGGGCCGTTCTTTAGCATCTAAAATTTGACAGCGGAGACTCAGAGAAAAGATATATTAAAAACAAGAAGAAGAAGCATTTTGTAATTTTTTTACGGAAATACAACGCGCGGTCATAATATTTCTAAAACCAGGCAGTTAAAATTATTTGGAAAATAAATAAAATGAAAATAATATGCATAATGTATACAAGAAAAAAAAATTAAGAATGATATTGAAAATACGGCCACTTACAGCAAAGCCGTAAAAAACTACGTTAACTACAAAAATCCGGTCAATAAATTTATCAAATCTCACAACTCTGACAAAAAATATTTTTAGCGCGCTAAAGAACGGCCCGGGCGGATAAATTCAAGCAAAATTTTTTGGAGACTTACTGGTCGTGCAATCTCTAATCAAAACCCAAAGGCAAATTTAGCGCATCGACCTTAGTGCCGCTCTCGCTAAAATTCAGGATAAATTTTCGCCAATATCTTCTAGCTTGCTAAATTTTCATACAAAATTTAGTTTAGCGGCGACCTTAGTACTAGACTGTAGGCGCAGACAGAATGTAAGAGCGATGCCTCCGGGGTGGATGCCGTGACGTCGCCTGTACCTCGACCTTGTGACGTAAAAATTGAAAGTACGGAGTCTATGATGGCGTTCCAATGTGTAGCTGGCACTGGTGCTGTAGCTGTTGAGCATGTCGGCAGAGGGAAACGCGCATTTGAAGATTCTAGGGAAGCATTCAAGGTGCGCTTGTAAGGGAATCAAGAGAAATTCGTATTTATTAAGATTTCAGATTTTCAGCGCATGTTGCTAAACAAACAGAAAATAATATTGTGAGTGAACAATTAATTAATTAAACGGAATCAAACATTTCAACTAACTACTCAAGATTTAAGATTATTTTACACTTTTATTTGAATGAGTTATATCTTTTCATATGGCTGATGAATAATCCTAAAATCAATAAAGATATCTGCTTCCTCAAAGATTCCTTTGAGTATCTAACAGAACGCTTCGAAAAATATAATTTCTGGCTACAACGTACACGTACATTACATATAAAAATTAATTTTTATTTAATTGACTTCCAAAATTTTAAAACCCGGACGGTATAGAAAACCCCGCCCGGACGTTCCCGGACGCCCTCGAAACTAGGACAAATCCGGGGAAACCCGGACGGATGGCAGCCTTATACCCAGGAAACATCGGAGAATTTTTCGGTTTTATGAATTTCTCCGACATATGGGCTTCAGTTTCAACAAAATAATTTTAACCCGGGGTTACACAAGATAGTACAGCTTGCAAGCAACTTGCACTGCCATACTTCTTGGTGTTGTTATCCCTACAGCCATGCAGCTTTCAGCGAACTTGTATGACATCGTGGCAGCTGAGTGATATGAAATAATTTGGCATTATATGTAAATTTTTCAAGATTATCGGAAAAGAAATGCTTGAGAGAAATTATTAAATTTATACCGGAAAAATGAAGTTTCCTGGGATAATTTGCATTACATCATTTATCTTCCTCTTTCTTTTTTTCTGTTTTTCTGTTTTTCTGATTCTGCTTCTTCCTTTAATGCTAAAATTTTCGAAATACAAAAGACTTTATGTCTCAATGAATCTTTTAAATGAACTTGCATACAAGATGACAGGAAATCAAGTGAGCTGCATTCTGCTGTCAAATTTAAAAACGCGTTGGAAGGGAGGCTTGAATGCAATATGTACTATCATGTAACCTCCGGGTAAGTTCGAAAATGGGACGAATCGGGCAACTCCTTCGTACCTGAGAACGCGTCGACATAGAGAGCTGAAATTTTGTAGACAGTGTTCATAAAATATATAATTTCAAAAATGGGCTCAATCAGGCAACCCCATCTTCGTATTTCATATAATAATTTAGGTTTTTACGTATACTGTAAAAACGGTCAGTCCTAGACGTTTTTATTGTACTGCTAGACGTTTTTATTGTACTGAGGGTTCTTCAGGATATGAAATTCTATG
Source organism: Dioctria linearis (assembly GCA_963930735.1). Taxonomy (NCBI): domain Eukaryota; kingdom Metazoa; phylum Arthropoda; class Insecta; order Diptera; family Asilidae; genus Dioctria; species Dioctria linearis. Next base: position 163,633,258 of record OZ005742.1, on the reverse strand, counting down.
AAATGGGTTATAATCATTTTTACTGTCCGATGAATAGTTCTAAATATATATGCGAAAAATCATTCCAAAAATTAAACTTGCTAGATGGATGATCATACGAAATTACATACGGGCAGTCATATCAGGTTTTAGACCAATTCTAGATTTTTTACTTGTTTTAAAGAATTTTTTAGGAAATATCTCAAAATTTGACTACGGTCGGAAAGATGAAAAAGCCAGCCTAAAATTATCGCAGGACATTTTTTCTGTATGAATAGTAGTTAAGGGCTCTGGAACGATTCAAATCAAACTTTTGCCTGTTATGCATAAGAACACTGCAAATATTTTAGAATGTTTGGACTGAGCTAGGGAGTAGTGAGGGTGTCTGTTCATGGCCTGGGAAGGATTTCTACTGGCCCAGGATGTCAAAGGAATGGATAGGCATGACAACATTGGGTCCACCCAAATACAATGAAGTAAGTCAATGTTGACTATACCTTTCCTCCTATGTTCCACTTTTCCACATCCTACCCTATTTCCTTTCTCATCCTGACCTCAGTTATTCGGGCATGGTGGTTTTTATTGTTGTGCTATGGCAGGAGGAAGTAGGTTTCATTATGAACTTCCCCTATTATGCTAGCTACCAAGAGTGTGTTCAACTTTTAGCTATTGGCTTGGTTTGTGCTCTGGAGGTGAAGCAAAAGTAGCTTGACGTTTGTTTGTTAATTTTTGTCGTCGAATAACCAACAAAATGTGCGAAGTTTATTACTGTGTGGATAGCAAAGGACGACTTATTTATTAGCGAACAATGATAGACTGGTATAGCCGTATGTATGCCAGTTTGCCGTCAACTATCACGGGGTAAGCAGCTAACTCAATTCAGCTGACAGAACTTAACGACCTTAATCCATCACCCCTAAGGAACACTCCAAGCTAACAAAGCCACGTACCAAAAACAAGAATGTCCCATAGTTACTAATACGATTTTCATCAAATCTTTGATTTTACTGAATATGCGCGGTTTATGAATTTTGGTGGAATGGGGTAGATATGATAGTTGCAGACATATCAATAAAATAGAAATCTGTTGGTTCTAGATTAGCAGTAGATAAGACTAGTTAGTAATAATGAGGAGCTCGAATCTGATGTCTATCCATTTGTCCATCCAAACAATCTATCGATTTAATCTATATAAAAGATATCCAGAGTTTTGATGGACAAGTATCAGCAGCGGTAGAGTTGTCGCTTCTTCGCAAAATTGGTTCTGTACGTTTAAGCTTTAATTGAATACTGCAAGCCGGAAAAGTACATTCGAGATGATGCGGCTCTGGAGAGCCAGCCAAATATATCCAAAACTTTGCTTTCATTAGGAATTAGGTATAGATACGGCGGATTCAATTTCTTTGTAGATTACCATAAAGTTCATAAAAAATGTTTTCGTTGATTATAACTTTAATTATACAAAGATTTTGTTTTAATTTGCTGATGATGGCGTTAGTGTAATGAGACAATTTAAATTTTATTGTATGGTGTTTAAACTAAGGTAATTTTACACCTATCACGGACCAGATGGTTATTCGTAGAATGCCAATTTTTGAAGCTGCATTGCCTTTTCCCTAGACGGAATTGTTATGAAACGCTTGCTAAGGCAGTTTGTGCTGCAGACCGCTAGTGCGCGTTTGTGAATGCCACCTTTGTTGTACACTCAATCAGCCTACCAGGTTTGAAGCTGAGCCCTGTCTAGCAAGTTTATCAACTTTTGCGTTACCAGCAACTGGTTGGAACTACTCAGTTTGTCACCGACACTTTGAAATTCTCACACATGACTTTTGATTTCACCGCGGGAAATGAAAAAGCTCTAATGCCTGACTGGTTCAGAATATAAAGACACTCTTATTACTAAGAGCTCTCTTTAGATTCTCTTAGGCACAGGTCAGTTAATAAAAATCCGAGCTGGAATATTGAAGTGCGGATCCCCCTGCTCAAGGGTTTCCGGATCGAGAGTGGTAAAATTTTTAAAAAAACATAAAATCGCAATTTGTTTCAAAATGTGATTCTAAACATAAAGTCTGTGGTGACCAACCCCTACCTCGTAAGGGCGTGATAGGGAAACGAACGAAGTTAAAGGCGGACACATCACTATAACATGTATCTGATTATTTCAATTCAGCAACATTCTGGTTCAAGAGCTAACAACCAAGAGAAGCATGGGTTTTCCAGTAAGGAACGGAAAAACTGCTGTAGTGACGCATATTGGAACATTTTTGATGTATTCTTAGCAATTTTGGCAGATTGTGCAAGGTCAGAAGAGATATAATGCGAGCATTATTTCCTTAGTATATTGTTCTTTTTAGTTCATTAGGTTTGGAGTTTTGCACCCCAATGGATTTTATGGCTTTAGGGGACTGCGATTTTGTAAGCTTTGAAAAAGATAAGCAGTGTGAATGCGGGAAAATCTTGATTGTTTTTAATTGTTGTAATGTTTCATTACAAAAGAGGTAGGATATGGGATTGCCGGCTACACGGGAAGAATGAGATGTGGTAAGTTAATGGTTTCCACATAACTCAAGGGTTTGATAGCTAAGATGGAAGCAAGTAAGAACTAGAGTCAGCCGGGTCATTTCGGCGGTAAAAGAGGAGGTTACGAATTACTTTTTCCACTTTATACCCTGTAACTTTCTTGAAATACACCCTATAGAGGTAAGATTCATCTCAGATGATAGCAAACCATGCAAGCTTTTCACTGAATACGCAATCAGCCGTCCTGTCGTGTTCCGTTGGAAGTTGTATCCAAAATAAAAAAATTAAAGAAAAAAAATCCTATTTATATATATATATATTATATTTTATAATGCGTCATAACTGTACAGTTTTTTTAGAAGATTTAGAGACCCAGAATCTTACCTATCTAAATGCAACCGTTTTTGAGATAAAATTGCGATGCATAATTTCGTTATTTCTGGGGTCTCTAAGTCGAAAAAAACTGCATAGTTATCATGAATTTTGCGGGAAATTCGTTAAAAATTGAAAATATTAGGATTTCTTTTACACTTTTTTGAATTTGATGTCCTACAACTTCCGATGGAATATGACAGGAAGGCTGATTGTGTATTCATTGGAAAGCTTACACGGTTTGCTGCACGAATAGTAAAACCAATTATCTTTAATTACGGAAATATTTCAAGCGATTGTAAAAGAAAGACACTTCTACTTAAGCACTTTCTTTATATTTTTTTTTCATTAGCAAGAATTAGAGCGAAGTTAGTCCATTTAAAAGAAAAACTTAGTTGACTTAAAAACTGAATCAATCAATAACTTAATTAACTTAAAGTCTGAAGGCAACTTTCCCGATTAGAATTTAAGAACGGATTCTCCGTTTTGAATTGCTTTTTTTGGGTCAAAAGAAAAGTGATTAGGTCTGCGTATGGGGTTATTGATTTTTGTTATTCAAAAGAAATTTGATTGCATCTCCGCTTGTGATTATTGGTTTTTATTTATTTTTCCCGCGGACGGGAATCGAACCTACACTTGTTAGAATCGGTCAATTTATAATTTATAAATTTGATTTAGAATCATTAAAAATAAAAGTTCTTAAAAATTCTTATTTCTCCATCATTGACCGATTCTAACAAGTGTAGGTTCGATTCCCGTCCGCGGGAAAAATAAATAAAATTGAATTTACAATTTATTTGTGCGCTTTCATCGTTACTGGTTAATGCCAGCTGAAAGCAAAACGTGGCTTAGTAGGCTAGTTACAAATTTGATAAATGTAAGAGGGAAAATCATCTGTCTCGTTAGCTCAGTGGTAAGAGCAGTCGCCCGGCAAGCGGAAGGTCCCGGTTTCAAATCCGACGAGGCGGTTGTTTTTTCTTGTTGTATTTATAAATTTGATTTAGAATCATTAGAAATAAAAGTTCTTAAAAATTCTTATTTCTCCATTATTGGTTTTTGTTATAGGGAATAAGCGTGGAAAATTATATGCTGATGGTACGGAATTATGTATTGGATATGTATTGATTTGAGGTTGAAAAATAAAGAATTTTAGCTGACTTTGTTTTGAAATTTTAATTTGTTTCGAATAGGAAATGATGTCAGCTATTTTGGGTTCAATAAAATTGGGGAGGAGTAAAAAAAGGTCATTAATCTTTATAAAAAAAGGAGTTCGATAGTCTTAATGCATTCAGGAGTTTATATCACGATTTTATGCTGGGTGGTGTGAGATATTATAACACCCTCAGCGTTAGGATGAGGCTCCTACGAAATTATTGGGAAAGCTATTTTCGAGTAGTTAGAAGTTGCCCTTTTTCTTTAAATAGAAAAATTTTATAATCAATGATACTAATGTTATTACAATTAAGGTAGCTATACTAAAACTGACTGTGCTACAGTTTTTATTCTTTAATACTATTATTCGTTAATAAATTTTTCGTTATATATTTGTTTTAGATATAATTCTTCGAAATCAATTTCGGGTATATCCAATTTGTGTTCTTTATTTTTCGTAATAAAATATAGTAATATTAGATTGTCGTAAACTTTGAAGTTTGTATTTACAAAAATGTCATTTTCTATTTTGATCTAACAGTTTTAGACTTTAATTAAGAAGTTCCCTGTTCCACTAAATTTGGCTCTATTGAATGTTTGCGTAATGTCTAAATAATTTACATTTTTTAATATGATTATACCTAGTGTAATTTCTTTTATTCCTGTGTGCAGATTTTTTATTTTTTCTTCAAGTAAGATGAAACTTCGGTTTACTGTATCATACATGGGTTTCATGGATGCAATTCTGAGTTCTAGTAAAGTTATGCTATTTCGTATATTTCCACTAGTTTCGTAACTTATAATTTTCACTTTGTGGAGTATTTTAGTGCATGGTTCTATTACTTTGGTGTCTTCTAGTTTTATTGGTAGGTAGCCGTTGTTATTGTTTAAGTCCTGTATATATATTTGCTGCAGTTGTTAGTTATTGGGGTTATTAGTCTTGTAGAAGTGAGCATTATGGATATAGTGCGTATATCCTTTGTCCCTTAATTAGAATGATAATATAGTTCGTTCGTTAATTTGGTTTTGTATTCGATAGTAGGTTTAGTTTTGTCTTGGTATTTTTTTCTTTTTTCGTAGGTGTGTCTTATAGTACTGAAATCCGCTGATCGTATCAATAATTGAGATGGTTTTTACTTCCCCTAATTTCTTTAATAAAGTTAGGTCACGGCTAGAATTGCACATTATCCCTATATTTGTTAAGTCTGTTGATAGATCTTTGTTTTGTTTCTATAATTCTTCGCGACTAATATAATAATCGCTTTATGTCACTCTCCCGGTCACGAAATCTATTGGTTTTTTATCGGTTGTGCTATTGAGTGTGTTATTATAGAACACTATAATCTTGAGAATTTTTTCTTCGACTGATTCGAAGTCGTTATCGTCGTTATGTCGAACAAGTCGGGGATGTTCGTCTATGGTGTTATGGAGGCGTTCTATGCCAGCATTGGAAGTGTGATTACTGTTTGAATTATAGTGTATGTCCAAGCTCTGATCGCTACGATATTCTCGGATAAGGTGAGCTTTAAATCCTAGTTCGTTTACCACTATTATTTTGTTTCCCTTGCCATAAGCGCTAAGGAATTGTATGAAACCTCGTTTGAATTCGGTCCATGAGCGGCCTGTGATCTTTATTGCCTGGGCAAGTTTGCTAAATTTGTCGATTATCGTTATGAAGGGTTGCTTTTCCAGACTGTAAAACACGTCAACGTTGATGATCTTCAAATTGCAGACTTCGTAATAGTTAATGAGCTAGTTGATTCTAGCTTTCAGTTTGGGATTATAAACCTTAGATTTCATTTATTTAAATACCTCCTCTATACGGCGATGTTTCTTTGAATGGTGCTCGTTTTCTATTAAGTCTGCCAATCTCTCCTCGTCCTCCACGTCCTCCAACTATGTTGAGCATCTTATTATCCGAAAGCTGGCGTTTTCGGTAAATGAATTGCTACACGCTTTGCACAGTGGTGTGAGAAATTCGTCTTTGGTCATGACTGCATTGAGTTCGTTTATTTTAAAGTGGTATTTTAAGAGAATCAGAGCGGAATCCTCACTCAGGCTTTTGCATATATTATTTTCCTATTGTTTCTAAACATTTTAGCGTTTCTTATATTCGTAGATTCGGACTTAGTTTTTTTTATTATTAGTTGGTTTTTAAATATATTTAATGGTGATTTGCTTTCTGGTTTCTTCTTGGATTTTTATACCGGGTAGATTAATTTTTATATCCTGCAATATAGATAAAACATCGACGTTGCCGCTTTAGCCCCATTTTAATATCTTATTTGATAATCATACTCAGAAATATGAGTGCCCATCGAACCAGTTTGGAATTAGGTCCTTTTATGGAAAACAGTCAAATTAATAGTCTATGATCCATTTCGATCAAGAATGTTCGCCCCAAGAGGTATAGTCGGGAATATTTTGCCACCCATAAAAACGTCAACAGTTCCTTCTCTATGGTAATATAGTTGGTCTTGCGATCATTTAGTGTACGGCTTGCGTAACAAACAGGGTGACCTTTTTAGTAGAGAATCGCTCCTAGTGCATATTGGCTAGCGTCTGTCGTCAGAACGATCACCATTTCAGATCGGGGTAGCGCAAAATGAGTTCATTATTTAACAACCTTTTCGAAGTTTTAAGACTTTTTAGCTATTCAGGGTCATATAAGTCGATTTTCCCATTTTTCCTAAGATACCTAGTCATGGGTTTGAAAATTCTTGAGTAGACCTTGAACAGCCTGTTAGTTCTAAAGCTTGCTTTATGTTCTTGATCGTTTTCGGTATGAGGAAATTCTTGACGCATTTGGTAGATTTGGCTTAATTCCGTGCAGGGACAAGACGTGTCCCAGGAATTACGTTTCCTTCTTTAGTAATTCCGACTTGTCCAATGGGACTTTAAGATTTACTTTCGTTAGCCTTTTCAATATCACTTCTAACGATGACGTTGAAAAAATAATAATGTCGTTCATATGAAGCAAACATATTTGTGATCTCCTTTAGCACACTATTCATAAGCATCTCGACAGTCGCGGGTGCCGTCTTCAGTCCGAAAGGCATTCGAAAGAACAGATAGTGCCCCTTTTCTACGCTGAAGGCCATCTTATGCACACCTCTTTCGTTGATCTCGATTTGGTGGAATCCTTTCACCAAATCAAAATTGCTAAAATATTGGCTTCTTCCCAATTTTTCGAGAATTTCGTAGATGACAGGAATAGAGTTTTTATCATCAATTGTAATCCCGTTCAGTTTTCGGTAATCGATAGCTAGCCTCCATTTGGCTTTCACACTAGTATGTGCCTTCCTAGGTACGATCCAAACTGGGCCGAATAAGGAGAATTAATATGGCGTATAATATCATTGTCGAGCATTTCTTGGATTTGTTTCTTAACTTCCGCTAATGGGTATGGGTAAGTGCTCTGCCCGTAGTCAGAGCGAACCAGCTATAAATGAATTGATCTGTTGAACAATATAACTCTAGTTCAAGGTCAATGATTTCGTGGCTTTGCTCTCCGGTTCACCAAGCTGACTACACTGTAACTCAAACTCAAAGATTTTGATTCAATAAATGCTATAATTTATAATTAATATAGAATGTATATGTGACTGGTAATATTATTTCAAACCCGAAATATGATTTTAAATTTATTTATAAAGCTAAATTCAATATTCAATAAATGTAGAAGATCAATTAAGATCAAATCAAATTTGTGTTAGAATTTTTTTTTTGTATCTGAAAATTTATTCACCAGGTCAGGATTAGGCAGTGGATCAAACTGGTTCTCTATTTTGTTGAGGTTGTGTTTGTATTAGTAATTTCTTATTAGGTCGATACCCGATTTAATCGCTACTCAAAATAAAATCTTTAATGTAGTTGATACACAGACTAAAACTATTTATTTTAACTGCACCTGATTTGTTAATAAAATTTAGAACACTTGGAAATAGCGCTCGGAAATTGATTAAAGTGGTAATCATCACTGCACTGTCAAACTGAATAAGGGCATGAGTCAAGTCAGATTCTGATTTATATAGGCATCGGCTGCGCATGGCACTGAAGAACGGCATTCAGAGGCGCATGGCAAATTGGCATAGGAGCTGCACTTTGTTTTCTATTGTTTAAAATTTCAACCGTTTAAAAAGAAAAAAAAGGAAAAAAGCCTTTGTACATTAACTTTTTTCAATTAGAAATTTGTTAACTGCTCAAATAATTTTTTGTATAGATATTCAATTTCGACTTACCGAGTGCAATTCAGTATACAACCGATGCACAGTTGTTTCTGGATGCCTCACTTATCTGCAGCGTTGTCAGTTTGAACTCTGAAGTATTTTCTCTTTATAGACAAAAAAAAATTACTATGTGCAACTGTAGTGTGCTGCCTGTGCAGTTATTTGGCTTTTTTCACTGCAGAATTGTTACAATTCAGATATGATGCATTTTTTCCTATGAATTCTGAACATACTGCGCCCCCTTGAAAGGATACAATGCCTTTCAAACACAAGAAATACTATACGATCTGTTGACAACTCCGGTGATACCTCTAGTTGCAAATTTAATTAATGTATATCGTTGAATGTTAAGAAAAAATTTTGAAATCTAAGAATGTCTAATATTATTTTGTGTTGTGTATTGGTTGACTAATTTTCTTTGTGGAAGTTTGTTTGGAACCACACAGAATGTCGATAAAGTAAATAATACCTGAGCCCCGGTTGTAACAACGCAGAAAACAAACTGAAAGGGGTTCAATAAAGTGAGAAGAGAACAATAAGTCTTTGAACAGCCGTACATTGTACCGCGTGCCATTTTGGGTTCTAAATCCCTGTTTGTGCCGTTTAGATCTTTGGAGTACTTCCAAAGACACGATGAAACTTTCCCTTTCTCCCGTTTCACGATTCATTATAGATGGTTGTAAGTCATTGCTGTCTGGTACAGCTGGCACCAATGTTATAGCCTATAACATATTTACTATGGGAGTTGGCTTTCGTGCTATAACTCTTAACTCAGAAAGTCCCCATAGCGATTTGCAGTGTAGGAGCTGGAGTCTCATATTCAACTCCGGAAATGGATGATCCTGCTGCTTGTGGTTGGTGCTGTGCAGATGGTGGTGGTGATTCGATCGAGTCAATTGTGGTCAATTCCTCCAATTGATCGTGATGATGTTCTCACCCTTTTTTTATCTTTATTTTGTTGAGCTGCCTTTCTAATCTTCACATTTCTATGACTTCCTGCTAAGTGCCTTTGCCTGGACTCTAAGGCAATTCAAACTCCACCGTGTTGTTTTTCTTTAGTGATTCCATCTTTACGCTTGTTAAATTGAAATTTAACTGTGGCTTGAATCGCAAAGTGCCCAGATTTAAAGAGGACCAACGGGTCATTTAGATTGAAAAAAAAAAAATTATATACGAAATTTTGCTATCAATTTTAACAACCCATGATGGACTTTGTTGCATCAATGCATCTTTGTTTAATTATGTGAAGGATTTGAATTGAGGTTTTTTTGTTTTTGTTTGTTTTTTAGGAACATGTAGATGTGCACTTATTGCGAATGCAATTGGCTCGATTGTTGTGGGAGTATGAATGTTGACATCTTTGTTAGGGAAATATAATTTTGTTATTGAGTTTACCGATACTCATGATGACCTTGTGTCAAGAATGCACCTTTCAATATTCTTCTCAGGAATTAGATATTTTGTGTTTTGGTTTTGCACGCGCATAATTATGTGTATGCAATTTTTATAAATGCACTTGCGGTTGTGGGTACCCAAATACGTGGACTTCATTGAAGTTTCTTCTTGGATTTGAGAATTTGATTTTATCTGCAAATGGAAAGAATCCAAACTAAACTTGGATTATTTAATAAATCCATGATGTCGAGACAAAATTAAGCGCAATAGTTTTAGGACGTTAATGAATGTTGTGCTCACAAAAATAAGCCAGGACATTTTAGAATGTCATTTCGGTTAAAGGAAGGATGGCTATTTCTGCAATATGTCTTTTCAGCCCTCCATTCTCCGTTTTCACGCTTAAAACTCTTGCCGTCTTATCCGCCCCTGGATGAAGTGCGATAATTCGTCCTAATAACCAACGACAAGTTGGTAAATTAGGTTCCTTTATAACAACTATCTCCAATTTTAGGATTGGAGATTGGGTTTTTCATGTAAGTCTGTTCTGCAAGGAATTTTGATAATCGTTGGAACATTTGTTCTAGAACTGTTGCTGTAGTAGTTCCTAATGATTCCATCTTTTTATTGAGGACGTATTTGTCTCAACTATTGGTTCTGGTAGAGTTATTAATGAACTGGCTATTTAAAAATGCCCAGGTGTTAATATATTTAGATCGTCTGGATCCTCTGATAGAGGGCATAATGACCTGCAGTTCAAGCAGGCTTCTATTTGAGCCAACACGGTTGCGAATTCTTCGAACGTTAGTGAAGTGTTTTCTAATATCGCCTTAAACGGAATTTGATCTACTTTACTTCTTCCTCCCATAATCCTCCAAAATGTGGTGCTGAAGGTGAATTGAAATTCCAACGTGTTCCATCTTGTGCTATCCTTTCTACCATTTCGTTACTTGCATGTCTTATGGCGGTGTTAACATCTCTTTGAAGGATCTTGTCAGCTCCAACGAAGTTCATCCCACAATGAGAATAGATGTCTGTACAAAGTCCTCTTCGACTGGAGAAGTGTCAAAACGCTACAATGAAGGCTTCTGTGGTCTGATCGGACACAGGCTTAATGTGTGTGGCTTTGGTGGTCATGTAACTGAAGATACATATGTACCCCCTGTAGAAACGTGCTCCTCTGTGTTGAAACATTTTCAGATTAATTGGGCCAGCATAATCCATACCGGTTTGCTGAAAGGGTCGTGATATGTTTACCCTTGAGACGTGTAGATTTCCCACGATTTGGTTCCTATTTAAGGAGGATTGTTTAAAGCAAATTACATGTTTATGCAAATTGGGTTTAATTGTTCTTCGACCATGTGAAATCCAAGACCAAGCGCAGACCTCCATGCAATGTTTTCGTGTGAAAGTAATTGATTATTAATATTGTCAAGTTGCTTTATTTCGGCAATATTATAAAATTTGTTTGATGAAAAGAAATATTGGCGTTATGAGGTCGACCAACCAGACGAAATAACTCACACTCGTCTAAAAACGGGTTCAGAGACTAGATTTTGCTTTTGCACTTTCGGTTGTGGGTACCGAAATACGTGGACTTTATTGAAATGTCTTCTTGAATTTGAGAATTTGATTTTATCTGCAAATGGAATGAATGCAAACTAACCTTGGAGTATATAATAAACCCATGATGTTGAGACAAAATTAAGCGCAATAGTTTTAGGTCGAGAATGAATGTTCTACTCAGAATAATAAGGAAGGAAATTTTAGAATGTCATTTCGGTTAAAGGACGGATGACTATTTTGGTAATAGGTCTTGACAGCCCTCCGTTCTCCGTTTTCACGCTTACAACTTTTGACGTCTTATCCGCCCCTGGATGAAGTGCGATAATTCGTCCTAATAACCAACGATAAGTTGGTAAATTAGGTTCCTTTATAACAACTAGATCTCCAATTTTAGAATTAGAGATTGGGTTTTTCGTGTTGGTCTGTTCTGCAAGGAATTTAGATAATCGTTGGACAATTTGTTCCAGAGCTGCTGTTGTAGAAGTTATAAATGATTCCATCTTTTTATTGAGGACGCATTTGTCTCAATTATTGGTTTTGGTAGAGTTATTAATGAACTGGCTATTAAAAAATGCCCAGGTGTTAATATATTTAGATCGTCTGGATCCTTAGATATACGGCAAAATGCCCTGGAGTTCAAAAAAGCTTCTGATTGAGCCAACACAGTTGCGAATTTTTCTAACGTTAGTGAAGTGTTTTCTAATATCGCCTTAAATGAAATTTGGTCTACTTAACTTCTTCGTCCCATAATCCTCCAAAATGTGGTGCTGAAGATGAATTGAAATTCCAACGTGTTCCGTCTGTGCTATCCTTGCTGCCATTTCGTTACGTGCTTGTCTTATAGCGGTGTTAACATGTCTTTGAAGGATCTGGTCAGCTCCAACGAAATTCGTCCCACAATGAGAATAGATGTCTGTACAAAGTCCTCTTCGACTGGAGAAGTGTCAAAACGCTGCAATAAAGGTTGCTGTGGTCTGATCAGATACAGGCTCAATGTGTGTATCTTTGGTGGCCATGTAAATGAAGATACTTATGTACCCCTTGTAGAAACGTGTTCCTCTGTGTTTAAACATTTTCAGATTAATTGGGCCAACATAATCCACGCCGGTTTGTTGAAATGGTCGTGATATGTTTACCGTTGATGCTGGTAGATTCCCATGATTTGGTTCCTATTTAAGGAGGATTGTTAACAGCAAATTACACGTTTATGCAAATCGTGTTTAATCGTTTGTCGACCTTGTGAAACCCAAGACCAAGTACAGGCCTCCATGGAATGTTTTCGTGTGAAAGTAATTGATTATTAATATTGTCAACTTGCTTTCTTTCGGCAATATTATAAGATGTTTTTGGTTAAATGAATTGGAGTTATGAAGTCGTCCACCCAAACGGAATAACTCACACTCGTCTAAAAACGGGTTCAGCGACAAGATTTTGCTTTTGGCAGGTAGTGAAAAGCCTGCCTGCTTGATTTCAGTTTCAAATGCAGTCCTTTGACCTAGCTGATTTAACAAATGATTCACCAAAATCATTTCTATTGGCTTTAGAAACCATGAGCAGTTACTATGAGATTTGAATATGATCTTCCGGGTGTGGTTAATAGCTCTGAGGCAATAAGCAATGACACGTTGCAGCTTGACAATTTACAAGATAACTCATTGATGTCTGAATGAGTTATAGTTAGACAGCTTACTCGCTTTTGCTCAGATTCGATATTATTGTCTGCCAAAAGTTTTGACTCAGGCCAGTTTGTTCAGAGCTCAAGAGTCACTGAGGGCTATGTCACCATATTTTGTGGGAACATAAAGCTGCATTTTCAATGCCCCTAGAGTTATAATCGGCTGGGTTATCAACAGACCGCACGTGAGTCGGAATATCAATTAGGTTTTGAATTTCAGCAATCCTGTTTGCTACATAGGTTTTGTATTTGTTCGGATGATTGCGTATCCAAGCTAGGACTTTAGATGAAACCGTCCAAACACATATGGGAAGTTTGCCAAACTTTAGGTCTGTTTTAACTCGTTTAATAACCCGACCTAAAAGTAGAGTGCCACATTACTCGAGGCGAGCAAGTGTGGCATGTTTCAGAAGGGCTATTTTGGATTTTGCCATTTACATGGATGTTTCCTTCGTGATCTATGGCCCGGATATAAATAGAAGCCGAATATCCCTGGTTGGAAACAGCGTAAAAACCATGTATTTGGCATGTAGATAAATCACTTGTAGTGAATACCCACCGTGGAATGTGTATTATGCTGATGTGAAATAATTTTGCCTTAAATTGTCACCAATGTTTTTCAATGTGCACAAGAATTGGATCTTCCCATAAGCAACCAAAAAACAACATAAGGCTTGCATCAGAATTTTAGCTGTAACCATGTTTGGAGATATTTGTTCGAACCAAATTGCTTCGAATATATTTTTATAAACAGACAACTTCTGAAAAGAAGGTATGCTGAAAACAAAGCATAAAAAATTTAGTAAACTTGTCTCTAATCTGATTTTTCTTGATAAAAATACAGGTACACAACCCAACAAAGCTATGTATTTGTCTTTTACAACACATTTCACGAATACAATACAAAATTATAAACCTCAACGAGCAAATCAAATAAAAATTATTTCCATTTGTTTAAACCAGTTAGATCCGTGGTAAAAACCACTCCTGAAAAGGGATCATATTAAAAAATATCATGGTAAATTGAAATCTGAAAAACAAAAATAAATTCAATCTAATTATAATTTTCCTAAAAATGGGTACGACATCTAACAAAAACTGTAGCCTACAATGCCTGGCACAAATACAATCAGATCAAGCCGATCAATTTGCAACTCTATCATTATCATCATTACTGGTACCATCCAACGGGAATTTCTTCGCAACGTGATAGAGATATTTTTTGCAAATATAATTAATTTAACACAGCAGCATGTGAAGCTCAAAATTTCTTGTTGCTATGCATTTTTGTTCGTTGCTAGGCAAATTTTATCGATAGTCCCGTAAGAGCACAGCTGCATCGCCAATTCTTGTAATCATGCGCCGCTGCTACTCTATCAGTGGTGTCGTGTGCAAGCAAGGGCTATATAAACCACAAACTGACTGATCTCGATCTCTTTTTGCACTTGGCATCGTTTGGGATAAGTTGACATAGGTAGGGATTAACATTTTATATCGGGTATCGACTGATATAGAATTCTTATTAACAAATCACATTATTTCGGGAGTTGACTGAAATAATCATTACTAATATACATTTTATTTTGGGAGTTGACTAAAATAAAATTTCTTACTTCGGGAGTTGACTGAAGTTAAGATAACACTTTAAGCCGGGGGTTGACTGACTTAAAGAATATTATTTCGAGAGTTGACTGAAATAATTCATACTAATATTAACACTTTATTTCTGCCCTTAACAGAAATAAAGAGTTGTTCTAGTCAACGATTAAAACAAAGGGTCTTAACATTAGCTTAAAGTCAACCATCTTAAGTGCCAAGCTTAGATCGGTGAGTACCAGCCACTTGTAACATTTTAATACTTATTCATATATCTATTTGACTATATTTTGACTTATGTACACATATATATATTTTAAATTTCATGTGCATATCTATTTTACACATTTATTTTTATTAAATTTTTTGACGATCTCATATTATAACTTGGTGTTAATAACTGTTTTAGTGTAACACAAAAATCTCAGACCCAAATTTATCTACAGAGTTTTGTCTCGACATATCTATTTCTAAAAATCGTACATTATATATCGGTGTCAATAAGTGTGTTTTCTAGTGTGTGTTGATCTCTGACCCAAGAATTTATATAATTCTGTCTTAATACAATTACTTGAGATATTTCAGTTAAGCAAATGTGCCAGTGTTTTGAAGTTGAATTATTCTAACTTTTGCTCTATATTAATCCTATATATTTAATATCTATTTATATATCTATTATTAATAATCCTGTAAGTGTGTTTTACCATACTTTTGAATCGTTGACCTGAAACCTTTTTATACATAATCTGGGAGATTCTAAAAACTAAGTGCAATAGTTTCTTGAAAGTCAAAGAAGGTCAGCAGTGTTGATTTGTTGTTAGGAAATAGACCACTGATCTTGATCCAAATTTACCAGTGTAGTAAATGCCCAATTGAAAACACTCTTCAATCTACCTAAAGCGGCACACGAATCAGCCAAGGCTATCAAAACCTTGCTAGATAAGTCTTCTGAATGTATCTTTGAACTCGAGGCATTGCAAGTTTCCACTAAGCAATGGGATGCAATTCTCATCTATATGTTGGTACAATGCTTACCAGCTGAAACGCACCGCTCATGGGAACAAGAAGTAAATACAACAGAAGGACTTCCCACCTTCGAATCCTTAAAATTACTTTTACAATCTAGATTTAGAATTTTAGAAGCCATAGTCGATAACAAACCGTCCCTACCCAACAAAATTGCTCAAGTCCCAAGAGCATCAACCCATTTTACGTCATCTACCCAAGCATGTACCTTGTGCAAACAGCAGCACCGATTATTTAAATGTCCGAAATTCTTAAAACTTACGTAGACAATAAATTCAAAATTGTCACATCAAATCAATTGTGTAATAATTGCCTATCAAAAGGCCACAACACGAAAACTTGTACTAGTAAGTTTTCATGTCACAGGAATAATGCCACTCCAAGGGTCTCGACCCAATTCAAGTCAAGGGAGCAGCAATCAGAAGCTCAACCTTGTAATTCACCCTCCACATCCAATAAATCTCTCCATACGCTTCACGCAAAAAACCAACGTACCAAACAAGCACTGCTTGCCACAGCATTGTTAAACGTTCCTACCAAAAAGGAAAACATGTTGGTATTAAGCGCACTGATAGATTCAGGCTCTCAAGTTTCATTTATAACCCAAGCCGCCGCACGTAAGCTGCAATCATCCACTACAAACGTGGAAATTCAAATCACTGGCCCGGGAAATACTGAAACTACAAATGTTCAAAAACAAACTCTATTGAACATTTATCCTTATTCAACCACAACTAAGGCAACTACAGTTACAGTCCTTATAGTGGATACAATTACGGACATTTTACCTCCTTCAACCATTCCAAACAAAGAATGGAATCATATACATCAGCTACCACTTGCCGATCCATTTTTCTTTAAACCAGGAAAAGTTGACCTGCTTTTAGGAGCAGATGTATATAGTGAAATCCTCTTGGAAGGTTTACGAAAAGGTCCTCCAGGAATACCTGTTGCCCAAAACAGTACCCTCGGATGGATACTCTTCGGAAAGCTCCAAAATACTTCCACATTTTTAAAGGCATCTGCGTTAACAGCAAAAGTGCACTACGACGACGACTCTTCACTGGATAACCTTCTACGTCAGTTTTGGGAAACTGACGAAGTTAATCCAGGAAGAAAGCTGTCTAAAGCAGATCAAGAATGTGAAGAGTTTTATCAAAAAACTCATGTTCGTAACGCACAAGGCCGTGACGAAGCTCGTCTGCCTTTCTCCGCAGAAAGTCCTAGTTTAGGCGACTCTCGTGGTATGGCATTACGTAGGTTCTACAGCCTAAAACGGCAATTAGAACGAAATCCTGAACTCTATCAGGAATACAAAGCTTGTATAAACGAATACAAGACATTAGGTCACATGACAGTGGCTAGCAAGATAGTGAGTAACGCGCAAAGCTACTATCTTCCTCATCATGCTGTGATCAAAAATAGCACCACTACAAAGGTTCGCGTCGTCTTTGATGCTTCGGCAAAAACAACTAATGGAAAAACTCTAAACGAACAGCTGCATACTGGTCCAGTACTGCAGTCTGAACTCTTTTCCTTCATTCTCAGATGGCGAAAGTATAAATTCGCTATGTCGGCTGACATAGAAAAAATGTATAGAATGATAAAGGTTCAAGCTCCAGATCAAAACTATCAAAGAATAGTTTGGGGAAATAATCATAACGAGCCTATTCAAGATTACAAATTAACCACCGTAACCTTTGGCACCACGCCAGCCCCATATCTCGCAATAAAAACGCTCAATCAGCTAGCCTTCGATGAAGCCGACAAATATCCTGAAGCTGCAAGGATAGTATTGCGAGACTTCTATGTCGATGACCTTCTTACAGGATCAGATACAATGGAAGAAGCGTTCAAGATACAAGATCAACTACTCAATTTGTTATCTCTAGGAGGGTTTAACTTGAGAAAATGGGTCAGCAATTCCTCGGATCTATTATCAAGGATTCCTGAAACTTATCGAGAGGTTCAGCTCCCTTTTCGACTAGCAAGCGATGAGGCTGTAAAAACGTTAGGCATTCATTGGTATCCAGGATCTGATTGGTTTACACTACAATACAGAAAGAGACTAGATTGCCTCTCTACAAAGCGTTCTGTTCTCTCAGAAATCGCAACGCTTTCGATCCACTTGGCTGGATATCTCCAATTGTAATTAGTACTAAAATTTTGATGCAAGCTTTATGGCTTTCAGGATGTTCATGGAATGAACCAATACTGGCATCTATTGACCAGCAATGGCGCGAATTCAAAACAGAATTACATTATATTAGTAACATTAAGATACCGCGTTGGTTACATACCAAAAGCAACTTATCCGCCTGTCAAATACATGGTTTCTGCGATGCTTCTAATCAAGCGTATTCTGCTGGTGTCTATATTAGAGCTGTTGATGAAGCAGGAATTGTTCAAGTCAATTTACTTATGGCAAAGTCAAGGGTGGCGCCTGTCAAATCCGTCTCCCTTGCCCGTCTTGAATTGTGCGGTGCGGTGTTACTAGCACGACTCATAAATCGCATCAAAATAGATCTACAATTTAGCTAAGTTCCTATATTTGCATGGACAGACTCCTCTATTGTCTTAGCTTGGATCTGTAATCATCCAAACAAGTATAAAACATACGTGGCTAATAGAATCTCCGAAATTCAAGGCTTAATCGATATTAAATCTGGGCAACATGTAAGGTCTGGTGACAATCTAGCTGACTGTAATTCCAGAGGAGTTAAATCATCATTATTAATTGACCATCAATTATGGTGGTATGGACCTCATTTGTTGCAAGGTAGTGAAGAAAATTGGCCCAAAGCAAAACCAATTCTAGCTAATCAGAGTGAGGATGAACAAAGATGAGCAATTCATCTAACAACATCTCATTCAAACATCAATGATTTGTTTGAGAAATTCTCAAGTTTTACCAAACTACAATGCGTAGTTACATATTGCATCAGGTTCATTCATAAATGCAGGAACGAATGTGTTGAATCAACTAAAGAGCAACAAATTGACCCAAAGATGCTTAGCCCAACAGAAATGTCTCAATCAAAAATTCAACTCATTAAATTAGCACAGAATGCCATTTTCCGCACTGAAATCCAATGCTTACAAGCACGGAATACACTTCCAGCTAAAAGCAAAATTTTATCTCTGTTTCCGTTCTTAGATAACGATGGATTAATTCGTGTAGGAGGTCGATTAAAAAATGCTAATGTTCACTATAATCAAAAGCATCCAATTATTCTCCCAAAGGAAAGCAAATTAACAATCTTGATAATTGAATATTTCCATATAAAAACTTTGCATGGTGGCCTGCAATTGGTTTTGTCCAACATTCGAAGTGAATTTTGGATCCCACAAGGACGAAAAATCGTTAAACATGTACTACACAAATGCGTAATTTGTTTTAAGCAATCCGTATCTAATAGAAATCAACTTATGGGTAATTTACCATCACCCCGGGTCAACATAACTAGATCTTTTCAAAAAACCGGGTTAGATTATGCTGGCCCTTTCAATTTAAAGGTTTCCAAGTTTAAAACTAATCGTCTTTTTAAAGGGTATATATGCATTTTCATTTGCATGGCCACCAAAGCCATTCATATAGAAGCTGTATCCGATCTATCCACGGCTGCCTTTATAGCAGCGTTCCGATGGTTTTCCAGCCGAAGAGGACTTAGCACAGACGTCTTTTCAGACTGTGGCTCTAATTTGATTGGAGCTGATAAAGTACTACAAAGGGAATTCAAAGAAGCTATAGTGCAAGCTAATAAGCAGATGGCAGAAACGCTATCCCAAGACGGCGTTGGCATTTTAACCCGCCTTCCGCACCTCATTTTGGAGGATTGTGGGAGGCCGGAGTAAAATCAGTAAAATTCCATTTAAAGCGAATTTTAGGGAATTCTTCACTGACATTTGAAGAATTGACTACTTAATTGTCATAAATTGAAGCCTGCCTTAAATCTAGGCCTCTGTGTCCTATCACAGAAGATCCAGACGATCTCAATATTCTAACTCCGGGGCATTTTTTAATTGGTTCTTCCTTACTACTTCCACCTGCACCTGTGATGGAAAACAATGTTTCATCTCTCACGAGTTGGAAACATCTTCAACTGTTGAACAGCAGTTTGGCACAAATGGTCCAACGATTACTTAAATTCTCTACAAAATCGATCCAAATGGCAAACTCCAATTTCAAACCCGAAAATAGGAGATTTAGTCATAATCAAGGAGCCGAATTTGGTAGCATGCCGCTGGCTATTAGTTAGAATAATTGAAGTTCACCCAGGTGCTGACAAATATGTTAGCGTAGTCAGTATAAAGACGAAAAATGGTCTTGTAAAACGGCCAGTATCCAAAATATGTATCCTCCCGATACAAGAAAGTTAAAGTTTTGAATGTTAGTAATACGACTACAAGTTTCTCCCTCAATAATTTGGCTCAAAATTTGCTCTCATAGCTTTACAGGTCAGTTTTAAAATTAATTATTTGAAAGACGTTTCTAGCCTTTCAACGGGGGGCAGTATGTTCGAACCAAATTGCTTCGAATATATTTTTATAAACAGACAACTTCTGAAAAGAAAGTATGCTGAAAACAAAGCATAAAAAATTTAGTAAACTTGTCTCTAATATGATTTTTCTTGATAAAAATACAGGTACACAACCCAACAAAGCTATGTATTTGTCTTTTACATAACACATTGCACGAATACAATACAAAATTATAAACCTCAACGAGCAAATCAAATAAAAATTATTTCCATTTGTTTAATTGTTTGTTTGATTAAAAGAAATATTGGAGTTATGAAGTCGTCCACCCAAACGGAATAACTCACACTCGTCTAAAAACGGGTTCAGCGACAAGATTTTGCTTTTGGCAGGTAGTGAAAAGCCTGCCTTTAATTGCTTGATTTCAGTTACAAATGCAGTCCTTTGACCTAGCTTATTTAACAAATGATTCACCAGAATCATTTCTATTGGCTTTAGAAACCATGAGCAGTTACTATGAGTTTTGAATATGATCTTCCGGGTGTGGTTAATAACTCTGAGGCAATAAGCAATGACACGTTGCAGCTTGACAAATATCGAGAATTTACAAAATAGCTCATTGATGTCTGATTGAGTTATAGTTAGACAGCTTACTCGCTTTTGCTCCGATTCGATATTATTGTCTGCCAAAAGTTTTGACTCAGGCCAGTTTGTTCAGAGCTCAAGAGTCACTGAGAGCTATGTTACCATATTTTGTGGGGACTTAAAGCTGCATTTTCAATGCCCCTGAGTTACAATCAGCTGGCTTGTCAGCAGACCGCACGTGAGTCGGAATATCAATTAGGTTTTGAATTTCAGCAATCCTGTTTGCTACATAGGTTTTGTATTTGTTCGGATGATTGCGTATCCAAGCTAGGACTTTAGATGAAACCGTCCAAACACATATGGGAAGTTTGCCAAACTTTAGGTCTGTTTTAACTCGTTTAATAAGCCGACCTAAAAGTAGAACGCCACATTACTCGAGGCGAGCAAGTGTGGCATGTTTCAGAAGGGCTATTTTGGATTTTGCCATTTACATGGATGTTTCCTTCGTGATCTATGGCCCGGATATAAATAGAAGCCGAATAGGCCTGGTTGGAAACAGCGTAAAATCCATGTATTTGGCATGTAGATAAATCACTTGTAGTGAATACCCACCGTGGAATGTGTATTATGCTGATGTGAAATAATTTTGCCTTAAATTGTCACCAATGTTTTTCAATGTGCACAAGAATTGGATCTTCCCATAAGCAACCAAAAAACAACATAAGGCTTGCATCAGAATTTTAGCTGTAACAATGTTTGGAGCTATTTGTTCGAACCAAATAGCTTCGAATATATTTTTATAAACAGACAACTTCTGAAAAGAAAGTATGCTGAAAACAAAGCATAAAAACTTTAGTAAACTTGTCTCTAATCTGATTTTTCTTGATAAGAACACAGGTACACAACCCAACAAAGCTATGTATTTGTCTTTTACATAACACATTGCACGAATACAATACAAAATTATAAACCTCAACGAGCAAATCAAATAAAAATTATTTCCATTTGTTTAAACCAGTTAGATCCGTGGTAAAAACCATTCCTGAAAAGGGATCATATTACAAAATATCATGCTAAAAATGAAATCTGAAAAACAAAAATTAATTCAATCTAATTATAATTTTCCTAAAAATGGGTACGACATCTAACAAAAACATGTGTTGTCATGTAGCCTACAATGCCTGGCACAAATACAATCAGATCAAGCTGATCAATTTGCAACTCTATCATTATCATCATTACAGGTACCATCCAACGGGAATTTCTTCGCAACGTGATAGAGATATTTTTTGCAAATATAATTAATTTAACACAGCAGCATGTGAAGCTCAAAATTTCTTATTGCTATGCATTTTTGTTCGTTGCTAGGCAAATTTTATCGATAGTCCCGTAAGAGCACAGCTGCATTGCCAATTCTTGTAATCATGCGCCGCTGCTACTCTATCAGTGGTGTCGTGTGCAAGCAAGGGCTATATAAACGACAAGCTGACTGATCTCGATCTCTTTTTGCACTTGGCATCGTTTGGGATAAGTTGACATAGGTAGGGACTAACATTTTATATCGGGTATCGACTGATATAGAATTCTTATTAACAAATCACATTATTTCGGGAGTTGACTGAAATAATAATTACTAATATACATTTTATTTTGGGAGTTGACTAAAATAAAATTTCTTACTTCGGGAGTTGACTGAAGATATGATAACACTTTAAGCCGGGAGTTGACTGACTTAAAGAATATTATTTCGGGAGTTGACTGAAATAATCATTACTAATATACATTTTATTTTGGGAGTTGACTAAAATAAAATTTCTTACTTCGGGAGTTGACTGAATTTAAGATAACACTTTAAGCCGGGGGTTGACTGACTTAAAGATTATTATTTCGAGAGTTGACTGAAATAATTCAAACTAACATTAACACTTTATTTCTGCCCTTAACAGAAATAAAGAATTGTTATAGTCAACGATTAAAACAAAGGGTCTTAGCATTAGCTTAAAGTCAACCATCTTAAGTGCCAAGTTTAGATCGGTGAGTACCAGCCACTTGTAGCATTTTAATACTTATTCATATATCTATTTGACTATATTTTGACTTATATACACATATATATATTTTACATTTCATGTGCATATCTATTTTACACATTTATTTTTATTAAATTTTTTGACTATTTCATATTATAACTTGGTGCTAATAACTGTTTTAGTGTTACACAAAAATCTCAGACCCAAATTTATCTACAGAGTTTTGTCTCGACATAGTTGCGAAAGTGTTCTCGTTAAAGTCACCACAGACATACGCGCTGCAGTTGATAGAAGAGAGATTTGCGTTCTGACGCTTTTAGACTTCTCCAAAGCTTTTGACAGTGTTTGCCATGTAAGCCTGCTAAAAAAATTATTTAATAAATTCCATTTTTCGTGTTGATCTGTCCACTTAATCAAGGAGTTCTTAATCGGGCGATCACAAAATGTTACTCTTGGGGACTGTAAGCACTCAAATTTCCTTCCTCAGTCTTCTGGAGTACCACAAGGCTCCATTCTTGGTCCTCTACTCTTCAGTCTATATATTAACGATCTGCCGGATATAATTCAAGATGTCAACATTCACATTTATGCTGACGACGTTCAAGTTTATTTCAGTCGCCCACCTGGTCTTATCGAAGACTGTGCGGCTCGGATGAACGACGATTTACATAATATATATACCTGGTCGATTACCAATAAACTTGAACTTAATCCAGGCAAGTCACAGTGTATCGCCTTTTCCTTCGGCACTCTTGACTCTTCATCCCTTCCTCCGATTCTTTTGAATGGATCTTCAATCCCCTATGTGGATAAAGTCCGTAACCTTGGGGTCACCCTTAACTCCAATATGAAGTGCTGTGATCTCGTCAACTCAAACCTATCTAAGATCTACGCCATCCTCCGTCGTCTATGGTTGTCCACTAAAATGCTCACCCCTAAAATGCGCTGTCATCTTGTCAAGTCCCTAATATTACAGCATTTCACACACGTTTTACTTGCTTTCCCGAAGCTAGATTCGCACTGCTCCAGAAAATTACATGTTGCATTTAACGATTGTGTAAGGTTTGTTTTCGGCTTACGAAGATTCGATCACGTTTCTCACCTGAATTTTGCACTGCTAGGTTGCTCTATTGAAGTATATCTAAAGCGTAGAGCATTATTCTTCCTTTTCAATCTGTTGCATGACTCTCAGCCCGCTTACTTGAGGACCATGTTTCAACCCTTGAACTCTGCCAGAGGCTATAAACTGCAAATACCTCGTTTTCAGTCCTCTGTACTTGATGGATCCTACATTGTTCAAGTCACACGAATGTGGAATTCATTACCACATAATATCCAGAAGGCTAACTCGATCGGCACTTTTAGGCGTCTTGTTGTACATTTTTTGACGTAAGTAGTTTTGCTGTTGTGACCCACACGCGCAGATTATTTTTTTGTTATCGAAGCTATCTAATTTGGTTTTATCCTATTTTATTTTCATTTACTATAATTGTTTTTCGTAATTCATTTTTGTATAATTTATTTGTTATTATTGTTTATATTGTTTTTTTCTCTCCCATCTATTATCATTGTTGTAGTATTAATATTTAATTTAGTTTACTTATTTCTATTCAGTATTTCCACTCTAATTGGTGCTAAGAAAAAGATATGTAAATCTTGTAGTATCTCTCCCAAATAAACAAATATTCTATATTCTATTCTATTCTATATCTATTTCTAAAAATCGTACATTATAAATCGTTGTCACTAAGTGTGTTTTCTACTGTGTGTTGATCTCTGACCCAACAATTTATATAATTCTGTCTTAATACAATTACTCGAGATATTTCAGTTAAGCAAGTGTGCCAGTGTTTTGAAGTTGAATTATTCTAACTTTTGCTCTATATTAATCCTATTTATTGAATATCCATTTATATATCTATTATTAACAATCCTGTAAGTGTGTTTTCCCATACTTTTGAATCGTTGACCTGAAACCTTTTTATACATAATCTGGGAGATTCTACAAACTAAGTGCAATAGTTTCTTGAAAGTCAAAGAAGGTCAGCAGTGTTGATTTGTTGTTAGGAAATAGAACACTGACCTTGATCCAAATTTACCAGTGTATTCATTCCAGTCACTTAATCAAATTTGCGTGTACGTTCTACTAACGGACAGTACAAATCCTACCAACTGGATCAAAAGTGTAGCAGTTTCTGACAAAACAGAACGCTTTGTAGAAATGCGAACTGCAATTTGTTTATATTGCAAACTAAAGTGATCAGTTCCTGGGTGCCAACGGATGGTCAATGTTTTCACAGATTAATCACTTGCAAACCGGAAAGAAGTTGTACTTCCCTATATTCTTCTGGGATGCTTGATAAGAGATCCGCTGAATTGCTGACCCACTTCCATAAATTTAATCTTGCTGACGACAAGAGGTTTATAAGATGCTTTTGTATTTCTAACGCTTCATCGGTTGAATATGCTCCAGTGAGCAAATCATTAACATAAAAATTCTTAGTATAATATTTAGCAGCTTCATCGGTGGCTATATGATGAAGGGTTTTAATTGGTAAATTTGGAGCTGGCGCTGTGAAGAATGTAACAGTGGTTAACTTAAATTCTTTGATTATTTCGGTGTGTTTGTTTCTCCAAACAATCCTGTGGCTATTTTGGTCTAAAAATTGAGCGTTTATCATTCGGTGCATCTTCTCTAAGTCTGACATAGCAAATTTGTACTTTCTCCATCGAAGTTAAGTTGAGAAAAATTAAGATTGCAGCCTTTGACCCGTATGCAACTTTTCGTTTAAGCTTTTCCCATTATTAGATCTGGTTGTAGTACTATCATTGATAACGTCGTGGTGAGGAAGATAATATCAATTATCTTTATTAACTTCTTTGTCAATCGCTGTCATGTGCCTTAATGATTGATACTTTTTAATACATGCCTTATATTCCTGACTAAGCTCAAAATTTTGTTGTTGCTTACGTTCTAAACTAGGAAATCTTCGTACAGCCATGCCACGCGAGTCACCTAAACTGGGACTTTCGCTGATGGAGGACAAATGGACTTCGTAACGGCCATTTGTGTTTCGATAATGAGTTTTCTGGTAGGATTCTTCACAATCATGGTCTGATAATATAGCTGTATCATTGGAATAAATTCTTCGGTTTCCCAATACCGTCGCAGAAGTTTATCCAATGAAGACTCTTCCTCGTAATGAGCGATTGAGTAACGCAGATGCTTTGGAGATTGTAGAAATGTCTTTTAGGTTGCCGAAAAGAATCCAACCGATTGGTGTTCCTGTAGCACCTTTTCGTAATCCTTCTAAGAGGATTTCTCCTTATAAATCCGCTCCTAAAAGCAGGTCGTTTTTCCTGGTTTGAAAAAATATGAATCTGCGAGTTGCAAATCACGTACCAGTTAGAAAAAATGCATTATCTTTGGATAAAAAAATAATAATACCAACCAATTTATTAATTGAAATATCTATTTTTATTGGTACTAGACTCCACTTATTAAACTTCACAATCAAACCGGACAATATTTCACTGAATTGAGACCTTTTAATAATTCTTGAATATAAGACGTTAACAACTTAAAACTTCCGACAGGACTGTGTTATTACCTCCTCATTGTTCTCCTTAGCTTTTTCTTTACGAAAACGTGTGAAAACGTTTATTTGCTAGTTACGCAAATTTAACTTTTTCTTTTTAGATATACATGCTGTGTGAGAACTGATGAAGTTTATCCGAATGGGTAAACTTATTGTTCCCACAGATTTGCGACGGTAGAAGGTGTTACGCATCTTATGACTTCATGACTTTATATATTTCTGTTTTAGATCTTCTAGGTTAAAATTTGTGATGAATACAAGCGGATTTGGGTATTCATCTTTTATTGCATTGAAGTGTATCTTGTAACGTAACTCCTCCCTCCTGAATTTTACAATTTTTAGTTTTAATTTCTTTTGTTTTTTACAATATATGACAATAACAATCACTATTCCGAGTATAATAATAGTAGTAATACTTCCTAGGCCGTAATTAATAACCTGTGTCAGTTCTGTAATTTCGTTTGTATTACTTTCTGGGTTCAAGATTATTTCTTTCAATGTTAGTTTATTTTGTGCTTGGATTGATTTCTCAATTTGTGGTATTACATTTCTTTCTTTGTATATATATATATATATTGTTACTGTTCTTTATGTTGTCGATTTCTAATGTACAATTATTATAGGTTATAAAATAATTCCCATTGAGAGTGAGATTCTTACTGAGTTCGTTAAATTTTTTCTGTATTTTTATTCTGTCAGATTCAGTTATATCTTTTATTTGCAAAAATGTTTTATTGAAACTATCATTAATTTTTATTTGCTGCTTTAAGTTAGATATGATGTTATAATTGTTTTCCTCAGTAATTGAAAGATGGTTTTCGATGTCTTGTCGGTCTTCGTCATCCATAGTTCCATATAACCACTTCATTAGCTCAGCCGGTAATAAGACCACGTCTAATCCTATGGGGTATAGTTGTCTTTATTTCATTCCAAGTTTTATTTATTTCTTTTTGTAACCACTCCCT
This sequence comes from Dioctria linearis, assembly GCA_963930735.1. Taxonomy (NCBI): domain Eukaryota; kingdom Metazoa; phylum Arthropoda; class Insecta; order Diptera; family Asilidae; genus Dioctria; species Dioctria linearis. Next base: position 163,606,093 of record OZ005742.1, on the reverse strand, counting down.
ATGGTTTCCTAAATCTAATAAATCTATGTTTGACTCTAATTTATCAGCTATTCTCAGGATCTCGGTCGGATCAATTATATGTAAGATGGCGTCGTATTCGCAACTATTTCTTCTTTATCTATCAAGGTCTCTGCGTACCCAACGTCGGAGTCTATTTTCTCAATTGTCATCATTATCAGTATCCAGAGTAGTATTAGCTTTACCTGGAAATTTCACTAGTCATTTAATATTGTTTTCATACACCCCTTTTAATTTTAGTTTCCTAAACTTTGGTTGTTCTTTGTGTCTTAAGCTAGCGTAGTTAATCTTCCTTAACTTTGCTTCTTTTCTCAATGGTAATTTTCTTTTTACTTTCGATACGATCCTTTATAATTTTCGTAACAGCTTTTCCATTCTGTACTTCAAATGGTGTAGTTTTAATAGTGGATTGATAGGTATTGTTATAATACTCAATTGCTTTTAATATTTGTTGTTTTATTGGAACCTTTTCTTCTAAACTGAGAACTCAAATTTTCTCGTTATTGTATTTTTCAATCTTTCTACGTCAGAATTCCCTGTGTCTTCTTTTACGTAGGTTTACGTAGGTGTCGCCATGAGTTATTTCATTAATGGCTTCTGGCGTCTCAGTAAACTCAATTTTTTTCATAATGGGGTTCCTATCGTATTTTGCCGCTTTGCATGTATCGCAATTGTTCACTACTTTGTGAATTTCGACTTTAAGATTTGGGAAATACATTTAGTTTTTCATTCCTGCATAATTAGCTACCATACCTGAATGGCTTGCTTCTATTTTATGATACAATGACATTTGCTTTATAGCTTGTTCTTCGTTTTCTAAATCCTTTGCCAAAAAGCTACATCTAATAAATTTAATTTTAGAGTTGCTTGAAAAAAGTTCGATCAATTTTTTTTTAACTTTGTTGTATTCGGAGTCTTCTAGTCCTGAGTAAACTCCTATTTTACCTTTGCTGATGTGTCACCTAAATATGTCTGCTAAACTATCGGGGATGTCTTTTCTCTCGATGTAAATTCTATGATGACCATGAATTTTTTCAAATTCTTTGTCTTTTCCCTCCAAAATAATTATCTGGGGTTTAAAACGGTTGACTACAGTTTCTAGGATTGGTATGTGATCATTGAGATCTTCCTCTGGAGAGTGAACTGTCTGCATATCTTGAAATTCGTTGGTATTTTGTTGGTATGCTTTCGCTGGGATTTTGTCATAAATGTCTATGTCGTCCACAAAATTTATATCGTTAGTATCTTTATTAATTCTACCAAGGAAATCCGCTATTTTATTTTCCGTACCTTTAATGTAATCAATCTTAATGTCGTATTCCCCTAATTGTACCAGCCATTTTTGTAGTCTAGGGTTTATATATTTCCCGGTGTACCTCACTTGTAGCCACTTAATTGGTTGGTGGTCTGTATGCAAGTGGATTTCTTTTCCAAAAATATACGTCATGAAATATTTCGTCCCCCATACCACTGCTAACAACTCTTTTTCGATGGTCGAGTAGTTTTTCTCATGGTCGTTCAGGGTTCTCGATGCGTAACTGATGGGATGCCTATCCTGTATACGGACGACTTCTAATGCATGATTACTTGCATCGGTCATTAGTGTAAATTTCTTGTCGTAATCAGGATATTTTAAGATAAGATAATTACTAATTAGCTCTTTAAGCTCCTAAAGGCGGTTATGAAATTCGTATCGTTCCTATTTATTGTTGCTCCCTTTTTTAGGTATTTTGTAATTGGGTGTGCAATTTTTGCGTAATCTCACATAAATTTGTCCAGAATTTTTTACTTCATTGAACATTTTTCTGGGATTACTTACATGTTCGACAAGGGATGTACTGAATATCAAAATATCGTCTAAATAGACGACACGTATTTTATTAATACGTTCTCTTAGCACAGAGTTCATGAGACTCTGGACTGTTGACGGCGCATTTTTTAACCCGAATGGCATCCGAACTACTCGTAATGACCAAAGGGGTGGTCCTTTTGGTATCTTTGGGTTTCATCAGAATTTGATGAAACCCTTTCGATAGATCTACAGCTGAAAATTATTGTGATCTACCTAATTTGTCCAGAATTGCTTCAATGTTTGTTATTGGGAATTTGTCGGTCATAGTTTAATTTACGATAATTTATCACTATTCACCATTCCTGACTACCGGAGTTATCCCTTTTCTTGGGGACAATCAATAACGGACTGTTATATGGGAATTGCTTTCTTTTATAATACCCTGCCTTCACATATCGCTTATTTGTCCCTCGATTTCCTTTTCGTGGGTTCGGGGATACATGTTGATCTTAGAAAAGATAGGGTTATTTGTAGTTGTTAAAATTGCGTGGTCTATATGAGATGTTGCTGATAATATATCACCGTCTTTGTATAAAAGGTCTTCGTATTCTTTAAATTTAACTATAGACTCTCTTTCTTCGTTTTAGATGGTCAAGTTTTAAGCTATCTTTGATAGATTTAATACTTGATTCTAAGCAATTTTCGTCATATGGTATTTTTTTGTTAATAAAAATAATTTTATTGCCTTTAACTTCTATATAATTGTTTTGAGATTAATTTTTACGCTAAGAGCCATAAGTAAGGTTTGGCCATTAATAACTTCATAATTCCTATTAGTTAAGTCTATAACCTTCCAAGATATAGTACCATAAGTGTTAAATTCCTGTGGTAAAGGCGTTACTACTTTATTCGTAACTTCATTGACACCATTTATTGTTGTATAGTATAATGTATTTTCTAATGGTTCTTCCGGAAAATTACAAAATGTTTTAGGTCTGATTAAGCTTGTCGTTGAGCCAGTAACCACTAAATATATATATTTCAATTAACAAATATTGGTTCGATCACTGGATCCCCTTTCTCTTGAACGAACCCTACCGACTGCTCCAGTTAGAATAATTGCATTTATCTTCGGATAAAAAAATAATTAAAGCAACCAATTGATTAATTGGAATATATATATGATTGGTACTAGAATCCATTTTTTAATGTAAGACGTTAACAACTTAAAAATTCCGACAGAACTGACGTATTATCTTCGCATTGTTCTTCACAATATTTTTTTTATGAAAGTTAAGCAAATTTGGCTTTTTTTTTTTTTAGATATACATACTGTGTGAGAACTTATGAAGTTTATCGGAATGGGTAAACTTATTGTTCCCACAGATTTGCGACGGTAGAAGGTACGCAACTTATGACTTTACAACAACTTGTGCAACCCTAAGACTACCTCGAAGCGTGCAGTATTAATTTTTCACGTTTAAAAATTCTTCGTTTGCAAAATACTAGTATTATTGAAGTTCATTACCTTCCAGGGTGGTCAGTGGCTCAGAAACAAGTCCTTTCGTTTCCTACATCAGTTTTGTTGTAGTTATTGAACGATTTTGCGAATATTTGTGCAGAGATCACTTGATTAGCGAAAAGCTTGGGAAATGTAGTCATGTTTTGAATGGTGAGAATATAGAACCACTAGATGTTAAATTTGGTTACGATGGACCATAAAATGTTCTGACCATGTCAGAGCGAACACGCTATAAATGAATTGATATGTTGAACACTATTACTCTGATTCGAAGTCAGTTATTTTGTGGCGTTATTCTCCGTTTCACCAAGCTCACTACACTGTAACTCACACTCACAGATCTTCAAGATTCAATAAATGCTATAATTAATATTGAATGTATATGTGTAGTATGATTTCCAAACCAAAATTATAACTAAAATTTATCAATAAAGCTAAATTCAATATTGAATAAATGTAAATCAATAATTAAGATCAAATAAAATTGTGTTAGAAAATTCTGTTGTATCTGACAATGTACTCACAAGCTCAGTATTACGCACTTGATCAAACAGGTTCTCTATTTAGTTGAGGATTGGAATTGGAATATTGTTTATAACAGTCGATACCCAGAACAAAGTTTTGTATTCATACTTTTCTTATTTGGTAGATACTCACAATAAGAATCTTTATGTTAGTAATTTCTTATTCGATCGATACCAGCAATAAGAAACTTTACTACAGTCCATACCCGCAATACATATTTTATGTTAGTAATTTTTTATTCGGTAGATACTCGCAATAAGAATCTTTATGTTAGTAATTTCTTATGAGGTCGATACCCGAAGTAAGAATCTTTAATTTAATCGGTATTCAAAATAAAATCTCTAATCTACTTTATATCCAGGCAAAAAATATTTATTTTAACTGTCAATTAATTAAAGTATATGATTTGTTAATAAAATTTAGAACGCATGGAAATAACGCTGGGAAATAGATTACCACCATGATCACTGCACTGCCAAACTGAAAAAGAGAATGAGTCAAGTCAGATTCTTATTTATACAGGGTGTCCCGTATGTGGTCTGTGAATCGAAGGCTATGGATAGGTCATGCTTAGACGAACAAAAAATTGTATAGGGGTGGGGGGGGGAGGAGGAGGAAATCGTAACGGTTTCCGAGATGACGGGACTTTAAGATATTTGGGTATGTTTTTATAGATCACCCTGTAACTTCGAAACGTTACACGAGCTGCACGCTGTTTTCTATTGTTTAAAATTGCAACCGTTAACAAAAAATAAATAAAACCTTTGTACATTAACTTTATTCAATCAGAAATTTGTTGTCTGCTCAAATATATTTTTTGGATAAATATTTAATTTCGACTTACCGAGTGCAATGCAGTATACAACCCGTGTACAGTTATTACTGAATGGCTCACTTCTCCTGCTCTCAGATAGCTTGTTTTATAGTTTACGTTAGCTTTGAGCGGGGAATATTATTTGCTATTATTCCATCGAATTCTGCGTGGAAGATACATTTTTATTTTATTAGATGGATTTCCTAACTTCTGGAAAAGGGGAGTATTGACTTTTTCCTTTATGTCGATAGCGTGATTTAGAGTTTATAACTTTGATGGTTTTTGCATCTTGTTATCCATTTAGGGTACCAAATATTATATTATTATAATGGATTAAGATATGCGTATCCTGACTCGTGGAGGATGTGCATGGAGGCTTCCAAAACTGGATCGCGACAATATAGAATCGATTTCATGGGTTCTGTTACTTTTTGTTTGAATATATCTACAGCCGATTTATTGTTTGCTTTAAGAATTTCTGCAAAGTTCTCAGATTGCCTTTCGTTCTTTGTTTTTGTATTTAATCTCCCTAATATACATTTAATTTCGTTCTATATTCCGAGGTTATTAGTACGGAACGTTAGACTTCTCAATTCTTCAAACAGTTGGTCTACCGATTTTCTGTCTACAATATAGGGATGTAATAGTTTTTTAATCTCTGTGCAAGAAATAATGTCGTAGTTTATGTCTATCATTTCACGAGCCCTACCAGTTAGATTAGATTTAATATTATATCGATACGGATTATTTGTGACGTTACATCATATGTCGTGAGTTGAGGGTGGATTCAATCTCAATTCAATTCAATTCAATTCTTTATTAAGGGTATTATACAACAAGATTACTTAATCTTTTTAACATGTACAAAATATATTATTTGGAGGAAACTATTGAGAGACAAAAAAGAAAAGGAATATAGTTACAATATGTATACAGCATATATAGGCGATGCCATTAATGTCATTAGTTTTAGACTAAGTGCATAAGTACAATGACAAAATGACCTACTAAGAAATATAACTAACAATTTATTAACAATGCAAGTAGTTTATATAAACTATTGAATTTATTATTTCATTTAAAATTTAAATATAAATATTAATAGTGTGTGTAAAATTAGATGCGTTCGGCTAGCTGCTATCAGTTAAATGTCGGTACAAGAACCTTTTTAAGGCGCCAACTGGCACTATGCTTTGATTATCAACTGGAAGTGAGTTCCACTTACTGGATATGTGAACGAAGTAGGAACGTTGGCCCATGGCTGTAAGGTAACGAGGGATCAAGATATGGACGTGTCTAGAACAACGCAAAAATTTAATACTGCTGCCCAAGTATGCAGGAATGTTAGTGTATATAAGGCGATGTAGAAAGGTTAGCGATTGGTACCGACGGTAAGTTTTAAGAGGGCAGCCAAGTATTGAGTTTCTGTATAGGGATATATGGTCAAAGCGTCGAAGTCCAAACACGAATCTATACAGTTGTTAAAAGCCACCTCCAACTTCCGCGAGCAGACGGAATCCAGGCTAGGAAAAACTAGGTTACCATAGGTAAAAAATGGGACAACCAGAGCTTTGACTATTTTGAGTTTGGTAACTACCGAGAGAAAGTCCGCTGTGCACCAAAGGTTACGAAGTGTACCATATAAATTACTAAGGATGCTGTTAACATTATCGCAGTAGGTCAGGCGAGAGTTGAGCATTACCCCAAGATCTCTAACTCGCTCCAAGTGAGGCAGGGGATTATAATTTAGGAGAACTGTGGATGGATCCAAGCCTCGTCTATGGGGTATCATGTAATCTGATTTGCTTGCATTCAAGGCAAGATCATTTACCACAGACCAGTCATGAATGCGCTGCAGATCCTCGTTGATTTTGAGGAAACAATCCTTGGGTAGACCAACAGGGCAGCCAAGAAAAATTTGAACATCATCTGGACACATGTGTATGTTTGCGTTGCGTATCACATCTGGTAAGTCATTAATATAGAGGCTAAATAGAAATGGTCTGGGGATAGAGCCTTGTGGTACACCAAGACACAGACATATCGGGTCAGAGAGATGGTTGCCTTTTTTCATTTGCTGCGTTCGACTTAACAAAAACTTTTGATGACTGATAGAGCTAGAGCGGAAAATCTAAATTGCACTGCCAATTTATGCAATAATTTAAAGTGGTTAATGATATCAAAGGCTTTTCAGAAGTCCAATAAAACAAGGATACCCAAGTTATCTCTATCAAGTGCTTCCCGAATATCAGTAGTAACCCTTAACAAAGCCGTTTGGCTGCTGTGGCTGAAATCCAGACTGCCACGTTGATAATAAAGCATGACCTTCAATATATTCAAGCATTTGATAAGTCAAGAGTTTCTCCAGAGCTTTCGATAAGAAGCACAACAGGCTGATAGGTCGAAAATCAGACATACAATTAGGGGAATTCTTTTTTGGAATGGCTATTACAGTACCTCTTTTTCAATTTGTACGAAATTTAGAGGATGTTAAAACTGCGTTTAGAACAGGTAATATTACGGGCAAAAGTATTTTTAGGAAATGTCCCCGTATGTTATGCGGGCCGCAGGCATTCGATTTGATTGAGAGAATAGCACGGTACACCTCCGCCGAATCAACACAGCGAAAGCTGAAACCATTGTTTGAAACGCATGCTGGATAGACACTCTTAATATCAGAAGTCACTGGTCATATTAATGCTGTGGGTGATGCGAAATATTCATTTAGGTCATCAGGTTCAAAATCACAGCCAGCAGACCGTGCGCCATGAACACCCATTCCTTTTAGATTGGACCAAAATTTGCTAGATGGGAGTTGAGGATCAAGCTCAGCACCATAATACTTATGTTTCGCAGTTCTTATTTTATTAGTTACTAAATTTTTGACTCGTTTGTATTGGAGTTTGATTGCACTGATTTTTAAATGTTTATATTTGCGATAAAAGAACTCGCGCCCGGCTATCAAATTTTCAATTTCCACCAAGTACCAAGGAATTTTATTCCTATGTGTACGCCTAAAACGGAGAGGAGCGTTCTTATCATGAAGATATTGGATGATGTAATCAAATTTATCTACTTGATCGTCAACATCAGCGTATTGATAAATCTCGTGCCAATGAAGTGAGGTAGATTCCATAAACATTTCATCAACTTGTATACCATTATAGTCATGAAAGTAGCTATGCATTTCATCAGAGCTTACATCCATAATAAAATTATACGTTAAGAATGTTAAGTCGTGGTCCAAAAACTAGGTGGGCTCAGCTGGTTAGAAAAATTTATATCACCTTCATGAATAACCAGAGGAAGATCAAGTAGGGAAGGATTTGGCACACCGCAAAAAGTGGATATTTTATTAACTTGCTTTAGATCAAGCCGTTGGATTAGATGAAGGAAGTTCTCTGAAAGTGCATTATGCAGCAACAGGTTGACACTAAAATCACCCCCAATTATTACCTTATTGTACCTATGGGTGATAGGATCAATAGCTGACTGGGCGGTGAGTAACTAATCACAGACGATTTCAAGTTAACTTTAACATAGTCTGCAACTCCACCTCCAGATCGATTACACCTGTCATCTCTATGCAGCTTATACCCCGGGATATCAACCAACCCAGATGGCACATCACAATTTTACCAAGTCTCAGAGACTAGTATCACCTCAACCCCGAGTCAGCAAAAATTGAAAGTAATTCGAAAACTTTCGGGCGTATATTTCGCAAATTAATAGAGCACACTCTAAGACCCCGAGCCATGGAGCAGAAGATATTCATCAAAGTTCCTACCTGGTTCATCTACTAAAAATTTATGAAAGATCATGTCTACACAGAGCCAGTAATAGCTCAATTTAAGAGGCAGGCTAAAATTAGAAATAAAAATAAAGCAGCCCGGCACAAACATCACATAAATTACAGAATTAATTTTATAAATACACACACTGAAAAAAACTAGTATAGTTAAGCTGCAAGCAGTATAATATAAATTAATTTTTAAATTAACTGAAAGAAAGCAATAAAGCAAATTAAATATTTCATATGGGACAGAAAAGAGATTCAAACCTATGCTATTAAGTAAACTAAAACAATGTGAGGCAAATAGCATTATGTTCAATCATCGCGATTCACTGCTGTTGGAACTCCAGGTTGTAGCGTACTCCTCTTACGCTACCCTTTTTCTTCCTCCCTTCGTTCTTTTTCTTTTCTCGGCTTCTCTACCTTTTTTTAGAGAAATCCCCATAATTCTCCCAGGGTACCTGAAAAGGGGTGAAAAGATACATACTTTCGAGAAGTCCTATGCTACTTCTCCATATAAAAAATTCCTGAAAAAGAAAAAAAAATTAAATATCCTCTAGAAGTAGACCTATGCTACTTCTGCACATTATAAATTCCTGAAAAAGATAAAATTTAAACAAGTTAGAGAAGTAGGCCTCTGCTACTTCTCCATTAAAGAAAAAAAGAAAACATAAAACCTGAAAAGAAGAAAAGCAAGAACATTTTTTTGTTCAAACGAAAAATTTTAATTTGCACAGTACTCGCACAAACTACAAATTTTCGCCCAAATCACGCATTCCGAAACGGTAGTTCGCCTAGCTGTAAAGCATCACGCGATACCATCACGCAATGCATTACAGCAAGCAGGCGAAATCCTCAGAAAATGTTATTACATTGCAGATATTCGGTGGCAACAATTTCTGCCTAAAAAGAATACACACACAACGGCTCATATAGCCAGCAGTGTGGTCGTCAGCAAAAAAATTTCAAATTATTCCGACCGACGAAGAACGGCTCGTGTGTCTGTTGGGTGTGTAGCGGCTGTGATGTAGGGAGACGGCGAGAACTCGGGGAGTTGATTACGAACCTAGGTCGAGTACGGTGGCAAGTTGGCGCGCGCAGATCTTTCATTTGGATTTTCAAGTTTTCAGTCACTTTTGAGTTTCCTTTTCTTTGTCTACCATATCGCCTCAGTGAATTACCTAATTTTCCGGGAAAGAAATATTTTTTTTTTCGTGGAAAGTGTGCCAGTAATAACTCCTTTTTAGTTTTTCTATATATTTACCTGCGTTGGCAGTGAACGGTACTAACTGATTCTCCACATAATTCCCTGAACTGGAAGAAATTTGTATTAGTGGAAATTATAGTGTTTCATATACTTATCTGCGTCGGCAGCAAAATTTCGTCGTATTTGTTCTTCACGCATTTCTGAAACTGGAAGAAAGAATTGTTACAAGTGGAAATTGTGTCGTTAATAATTAGTTTTTCTATATATTTACCTGCGTCGGCAGCAAAATTTTGTTTTAATTGTTCTTCACGCATTTCTTCAAACTGGAAGAAAGGATTATTACCAGTGGAAAGGGTGTTAATAATAATTAGTTTCTTATATTTACCAGCACTGGCAGTGGATTTTACTCGTTCTTTACATAATTCTTCGATCTGAAAAAAATAAGGATTTATTATCAATGGAAGTAGTGTTAATAATAACTAGTTTTTATATTTACCTGCATTGGTAGTGAATTTGATTTATTCGTTCTCTACATAATTCTTCCACCTGGAAGAAAGGATTATTATCTGTGGAAATTAGTTTGTTATATTTACGTGCACTCGCAGTGGATTTTATTTGGGTTTTTTTACATAATTCCTTGATCTGAAAGAAAGGATTATTATTAGTCAAAATTGTGTTAATAATAACTAGTTTTTATATTTACCTGCATTGGCAGTGAATTTGATTTATGCGTTCTCTACATAATTCTTCCACCTGGAAGAAAGGATTATTATCTGTGGAAATTGTGTCAATGATAATTAGTTTTTTATATTTACCTGCATTGGCAGTGAACTTTATTAATTGATTCTCCACATCATTCCCTGAGCTGCAATGAATTTTTATTAGTGAAAAGAAAGCTATAGTGTTTCGTATACTTGCCTGCGTCGGCAGCAAAACTTCGTCTTATTTGTTCTTCACGTATTTCTTCAAACTGGAAGAAAGGATTATTAACAGTGAAAATTGTGTCATTTATAATTAGTTTTTCTATATATTTACCTGCATTGGTAGTGAACTTTATTAAGTGATCTCCACATAATTTCCCGAACTGGAAGAAAGTTTTATTAGAATAAATCATAGTGTTTCGTATACTTACCTGCATTGGCACCGAATTTTATTTATTCATTCTCCACATAATTCTTCGAACTGAAAGAAAAGGGTATTATCAGTGGAAACTGTGTCATTAATGATTAGTTTGTTTACATATTTACCTGCTCTGGCAGTGGATTTTATTCGTTCGCTATATAACTCTTCGGACTGAAAGAAAGGTTTATTTTTAGTGGAAATTGTGTTAGTAATAATTAGTTTTGGATACCTACCTACATTGGCAGTGAATTTTATTTAATCACTGTCTACACAATTCCCCTAATTGGAAGGAAGTATTATTAGTGGAATTAGTTTTGTTTGTAGTATTAAATCACCTGCCCTGAACAGGAGCGATAGATGTGCGCGAATTATCTGACATTGAATTTGTTATTGTTAGTAGAGTGACTTTGATTTTGCTCACCTGTTATTCTCTAAAGTTAGACTAAGATTTTGTGCCTGAAAAGAGGAAATTTGAGTTAATTTTGCACGTGAAATGAAAGGGCTCAGTGAATCTTGTCGTTTTTTTTTATTCGCGCACCTGCTGAGTTGCTAGTACAAATGTTCCGCCATTCATCCCGAAAATCATGTGAAAGGACGACACGTTATAACTAAATAGTACGTTAAGTGATAATCAGAAAAATGTTAATTAAGAAAAAAAGTGAATAACCGAGAGAAGGAATTTTAGAAAAATGAAAATGATTAGTTAAGTAAACAAGCAAATAACAAACGTAAAAAAAAAAACAGGTCAATGCACCCAATGAAAGTTTAAATGAAAGAAAGTCCGGAAGCACCCACAAACAGAGGTGAAAATGATACAAAAAGAGGCCAATCAGCCCACATAGTGCTGTGAGTCTGCTGTTGCGTCATACAACTGGAAGAAAAGGGCTGCACCCCAGCTAAGTCAAATCACCATTTACAGCCGGCGTGGGATATCTTCGCTTAGGGTAACGTACCATTTGTCTTGTAAATTAAGTAGGTTCTTGCATCTTCATTTCCTTTTGTGTTGTTAATTTAATATCTCAAAATTTTTATTTGCTTACTTAGCACAGTTAAGATAGATTCATGTCAGCCAGTAGGGCTACCTTAGGCTAGGCTATTGTTAAGGATTGTAGATTAAGGTCAGTCAGTAGGGTTATCTCAGACTAGGCTAAGGACATTGCGGATTTTGGTAATGTATAAAAGGTGAAGAGTAAGGATGAACGCTGGATACTCCACGGAAATAAATTGAGCTTTATTGCTGTGCTCTCTTCAAATTTGTGAACTTTCTTTATTTTTTTTTCGTTAAATAAGTTTTTTTTGTGCACATGGGTCCACATACAGAAATGAGTGAGTAAGTTCCGTGCGAAGGAGGTGAAGGCCTGATGGATCGGCGTTAGCACACAATGGGGCTGAGCTTTTAGATGCGGCTTTGGAGGCTTAGCCAGGGTGTATGGGTGCGATTGGTCCCAATATTACCCAAAGCCGGGGTCTCAACAGCATCGGAGAACCCCCTCTCAACTCCCTCACTCTCTCTCTCTCTCAATCATTCATATGCCAGCGTTGAAAATTCTCCGGGTGAATTAGCACTTGTGCGGCGTTACTGAGGTCTTCTGTTCTTCTTTTCTTTGCAGCATTTAATAAAGTAAATTCTCTTCCTTTTTAGGCTTTCAGGTTCCACAAGGAGAGGAACCCTGCATAGATCTTTTTTTTTCTGTCCGTCTGTCCATCTGCAGTCACACACTCAAGTCCTTTTTTCTTTTTAATTGTCCGTCCGTCTATCCGAAGTCAACATTTACCTCATTATACACAGCTAAACAAGCATCAAGGGATGTGGGTGGCAAGAACCACCCCAAGCCGGCTGATCGCTAGCGGCATATTTGCTGTGCAGCCACCCACGCTAGTCCCGCGATGATTTTGTGACAAAGAGACGTCGGATGCGGTATGTATCTACATTCAGGTACAAGTGGATGTAGGTAGATTTGTCGGCTGACAAGCTCTTCGTTACAAATGGCGCTCAGATTTTGGTTTTTTTTCCCGCTTTGTAGTCAAGCCTCTCTTGGCTAAAGTGTTAGTTTAATTTCAACTTTAATTTTTGATTTTTTGGCCGCCCATTTGTCGTTACAAATGGCGCCCAAATTGGTTTTTTTTTGCCTTTAGTCCAGAAGCTTCTCGTGACTAAAGTCAATTACTATTTCAATTATTTTTTTTCTAGTCGCCCATTTGCTTTACAAATGGCGCCCAACTTGGTTTTTTTCCTGGCCTTAGTCAAGCTTCTCTTGGCCAAGGGGCATGTGTAATTTCAACTTTCGTTTTGATCCTTGTGGTCGCCCATTTGTCGATACAAATGGCGCCCAAATTGTTTTTTTTTGCCCTTTAGTCAAGAAACTTCTCTTGACTAAAGTGCAATTACTATTTCAATGATTTTTTTTCTGGTCTCCATTTGCGTTACAAATGGCGCCCAAACGTTTTTTTTTCTTCTTTAATATCAAGTTTTATTTTGCTATATTTCTGGTCGCCCATTTGTGTTACAAACTTTGGATTTTTTTTCTGGCATTTCGTCAAGCATCCGTTGGCTAAAGAACAATTACTATTTCAGGTATCATATCCCATTTTTATTGCCATTATCAGACCTTTATTTTTGGTTACGTAAGACCTCAGTATATTCTAAGTTGACGCATTTGGCTGTATGGGCGATGGTAAATTGCCTTCGGCCAAGTCCAAGTTAATTTCTACCCTAAATTTAACAGTTTCCTTTCGTTTAAGTGCTCACCTCCTCGGCAACAAGCGAGTCTAGTGCGCGACGCGTACCACCTTTGAATCCAATCTTCGGCTCGTGGACGCCGAGATGACGACCACTTGACAGTTTTGCCTGCATGACGAGCTGGTCAGCTGACCCAAAACTGGCAAGCTGTTGAACGATGTTCTTCTATAGATTCTGTCCTTGTCTGGGCATTGGTGTCAGCTTACGGTTCTAGTGTGTAACGTAGCATCAGGTTTTTGTTCAAACCCGTCTTCACTTATTATAAAATTTTATAATCCCTGTTGATGCTCCCTAGTGAAGGTGTGAGTTTTTCAGTTCGCAGTGGTCAGTCAGCGTTGTATGTGAGGCATACCTCCTTGAAATTAGTTCCGCTTACGTCTGCTCGTTCCAGGGAGAAGCCAGTATATTATTAAATTTCTATGTTGTTTCGGGCTGTGAGCCATTTTAGTTTTGGGTTTTTTCGTTAAAAGGCTGCTTTGAGGTTTGCATTGTCACCTCTGGCATATATAAGCATTCATGTTTTTTTTCTGCTTGTTAATTATTTTGATGTTACTAATATATACAATCAGCTACTGCTTCTCTCCTGAGTACTGGCAGCCACTGAATCACTGACAACTCACATCCGCCTTTGATCCCAACTTCATTCCCCATTAACCTTCCCTAACTTCTAGTGATGGGAGGCTAAGGCGATGAGTGGTTATGAACGTTGTATGCGATGCATACTGTTTGGGTGTGTTCGGTTCATTTCTGCTGGTTCCGAGAAGAAGCCCGTATTATCTCTTTTTTAGTTTTAGTTGCGTTCTCCCGTATAGATTTTTAGTTTTAGTTGGCTTGTCCCGTATAGATTCTTAGTTTTAGTTGGGTTGTCCCGTATAGATATTAAGTTTTAGTTGGGTTGTCCCGTTCAGATTTATCTCCTTAAATAAATCGCCGCTACGGCTTCTTACTCGAGTACCAGCAGCCACTTGATCATCGACCTCCCACCTTTCCTTGATCTGTGGACTTCAGTCTCTTGCCAAGTTGATGAACGATGCGCATCCCTTCCGATTTTATCCTTGGTTAAGGGAGTGCTTGTCGCGATCATACATTGTAAGACGGCAACTCGAAGTTCCGTTCTTCGACAATGCAGTAAACCCCTTCCTATCTAGGTAAATGCTCATTTGCTTGGTGGGAGTACAAGCTTAGTGTGCGCGGTTCAACATACCATCTTAGAAGTTTTGCTTCAGCTTGTTACACGTTTATGTTCGGACAGCCACCAAGTTCATGACCATTTTCTAGCAAACATTGTATAAACATAGATTGACAGAGAGTTTTGCGATTGGGCTGGTTCAGAGCGACCACACTTTGGAGAGTGGTGGACGACGGAGTAGGAGAGAGATCAGGAGAGAGAGAGGGGACTTTGTTTTTATGTTTTCAGCAAGGGCTGAATATTCTATATCTATTTTTTTTTATTTTTTTATTTTATTTCAGCAGTGGCTGAAATTTATTTCTTGTGTTGTGTGGGGCGAGTGCGTTTTCTTTTTTTGCGTGGATACGTCATGCCGACGCCCCCCCTTTCTTAAATAAAGAACGTTAGTAATGCACATAGTCTAAATAAATTGCTTGTGTAGGACACTCAGATCGTAAAATCTCAAATCAGAGCAGTGTCTTCGTTTAATCGTGTTGGCACAATTCTCGTTGGAATTACTTTTGTCTAAACGACGTCGTTTTTTTTTTATTATTTGATCATACCTGGCATAACTATCGGCTGAATTATCTTGAATATTCACCTCATAACATTGTTTGCTAATCATATTTGGTACAATTTCCGTTTGAATTACTGCTGAGACTCGTATATACGCATTTTTTTCCTTTTTAGTTTTACTTAGTATAATATGGGAGTCAAATTTTTGCCTTAGCATAAACGCATTTCCTATTAATATATACTTAGTACAATCCTCGGGTGGATTATCGTGGTAAACGTATAAACGTATGGTATAAAAGCATTCTTCTTATATATACTTGGCACAACTTTCGTTGGAATTACTGCTGACATTAATATAAACGATTTTTTTTTTATATATATTGGGTACAATTGTCGGTTGAATTATCTTCAGCATTAGCATCAACGCATTTATATATTCCTTTTTTTTGTTTTTTTTTTTGTCACATACATACTTGGCACAGTTTTCAGGTGAATATTCTCTTTCTTTAGTATAGACTTTTTTTTTACTAGCTTTACTGGGCACAAATTTCAGCTGAAGTATTTTCAGCCTTAGCACAAACGCGTTTTTTTTTATTTATATATATTTGGCACAATTGTCCAGTTTGAGTTCAACCAGTTCAGTGCTATCCTGGTAGTATTTATTACCAGCTAAAATGTACTTCCTTTCTCATAAGTTGATATGCATTATTCCTTTTTTTTCGCATTCTTTCAATATGCTTTTGTAAATTTGTCTCTTTAAAATTTTTTTTTCTTTTCCATGCTCGGGATATAAAGTCTTGATCAAACTCATGTAGATCCCAGTAGCACTAAGAAGGCATCCGCAAGCTTCGCTTGTGAACTACAGGTTATCGCAAACCCTCCTACTACTTCCTCAGTGGTGGGTGATAAACCTATTTTATTGTGTTACTAACCCCTTCTGGGTCAGCCTTCAGCTGAAGGATTTTACTTTCCTGTCTTTTCTTCATTCTTCTCCTAGTGCGCGTTCTCGAGCGGCTCTGCGTGGATGATGTTTCAGCGGAGGGTAGTTTTTTCCGTAGTATATTATCTCTAAACTATCAAGTTTAGATGGTCTCAGCCTTTGTTACTAACCCCTACTGGGTTAGCCTTCATCTGGACGATTTTACTTTCCTGTCCTGTTTTCAATTTCCTTAAAGCTCGAACCCGCTTGCTGCATCCCGCAGGATTTCCGTCATCCTGAGTGAGTTGATAGCGGAATTCTATCTTTACGAAGCAATTTCCTCTCTTGGCATTGGGGGAATTTCCGGGGTGTTGCGACTGGATTCCGCAGAAAGTTAAGTGGCGGCATTTCACCGATGAAGTCGTGGTCTCGAGCCGAACAATCCTGCACCCAATAACCGATCGCTGCACCTCGTCCTGGCCAGCTCATTGGGCGAGGCGAGTTGATAGACGACGTCTATCTATAGATCAGTCCTCCGTCGTCCAAGACGAACTGGGATCAGAGCCGCTGATGATATCCGATTTCTCAATAACCCAGGGTATAGTGTATGCCCGGCTTGAGACTCTTGTAGGTCGTCCCCACGTTGGGCACGTTCTAGGTGGATCTATTCCCGTTTAGTGCATATCCTGACATATGTCTCGTGTCAAAGCCCGGCTGGAGACCCTCATCTCCGTGGGTCGTCCCCACGCTGTAGCGTACTCTCCTTACGCTACCCTTTTTCTTCCTCCCTTCGTTCTTTTCCTTTTTTCGGCTTGTCTACCTTTATTTTAGAGAAACCCCCATAATTCTCCCAGGGTACCTGAAAAGGGGTGAAAAGATACATACTTTCGAGAAGTAGCCCTGTGATACTTCGCCATACAAATAACAACCCTGAAAAATAAAGTCATACATTTTCGAGAAGTAGCCCTATGCTACTTCTGCATATAAGAAATTCCTGAAAAAGAAAAAAATTTAAATATCCTCTAGATGTAACCCTATGTTTCTTCTCCACATTATAAATTACTGAAAAAGATAAAATTTAAACAAGTTCGAGAGGTAGCCCTCTGCTAATTCTCCATTAAAGAAAAAAAGAAAACATAAAACCTGAAAGAAGAAAAGCAAGAACATTTTTGTTGTTCAAACGAAAAATTTTAATATGCACAGAACTCGCACAAACTACAATTTTTCGTCCAAATCGTGCATTCCGAAACGGTAGTTCGCCTAGCTGTAAAGCATCACGCGATACCATCACGCAATGCATCACAGCAAGCCGGCGAAATCCTCAGAAAATGTTGCTACACTGCAGATATTCTGTGGCAACAATTTCTGCCTAAAAAGAAGACACACACAACCGCTCATATAGCCAGCAGTGTGGTCGTCAGCAAAAAAATTTCAAATTTCGACCGACGAAGAACGGCTCGTGTGTCGGTTGGGTGTGTAGCGGCTGTGATGTAGGGAGACGGCGAGAACTCGGAGAGTTGATTACGAACCTTGGTCGAGTACGGTGGCAAGTTGGCGCGCGCAGATCTTTCATTTGGCTTTTCAAGTTTTCAGTCACTTTTGAGTTTCCTTTTCTTTTTCTACCATATCGCCTCAGTGAATTAGCTAATTTTCCGGGAAAGAAATATTTTATTTTTCGCGGAAAGCGTGCCAGTAATAACTCGTTTTTAGTTTTTTTATATATTTACCTGCGTTGGCAGTGAACGGTACTAAGTGATTCTCCACATAATTCCCTGAACTGGAAGAAATTTGTATTAGTGGAAATTATAGTGTTTCATACACTTACCTGCGTCGGCAGCAAAATTTAGTTGGATTTGTTCTTCACGCATTTCTGAAACTGGAAGAAAGAATTGTTACAAGTGGAAATTGTGTCGTTAATAATTAGTTTTTCTATATATTTACCTGCGTCGGCAGCAACATTTTGTTTTAATTGTTCTTCACGCATTTCTTCAAACTGGAAGAAAGAATTATTACCAGTGGAAAGGGTGTTAATAATAATTAGTTTGTTATATTTACCTGCACTGGCAGTGGATTTTATTCGTTCTTTACATAATTCTTCGATCTGAAAAAAAGAAGGATTTATTATCAATGGATAGTAGTGTTAATAATAACTAGTTTTTATATTTACCTGCATTGGCAGTGAATTTGGTTTATTCGTTCTCTTCTTCCACCTGGAAGAAAGAATTATTATCTGTGGAAATTGTGTCAATAATAATTAGTTTGTTATATTTACCTGCACTGGCAGTGGATTTCATTTGGTTTTTTTTACATAATTGCTTGATCTGAAAGAAAGGATTATTATTAGTGGAAATTGTGTTAATAATAACTAGTTTTTATATTTACCTGCATTGGCAGTGAATTTGATTTATTCGTTCTCTACATAATTCTTCCACCTGGACGAAAGGACTAATATCTATGGAAATTGTGTCAATAATAATTAGCTTTTTATATTTACCTGCATTGGCAGTGAACTTAGTTTATTGATTCTCCACATCATTCCCTGAGCTGCAATGAAGTTTTATTAGTGAAAAGAAAGCTATAGTGTTACGTATACTTACCTGCGTCGGCAGCAAAACTTCGTCTTATTTGTTCTTCATGTATTTCGTCAAACTGGAAGAACGGATTATTCCCAGTGAAAATTGTGTGAAAATTAAGTGATCTCCACATAATTTCCCGAACTGGAAGAAAGTTTTATTAGAATAAATCATAGTGTTTCGTATACTTACTTGCAATGGCAGCGAATTTTATTTATTCATTCTCCACATAATTCTTCGAACTGACAGGAAAGGGTATTATCAGTGAAAACTGTGTCATTAATAATTAGTATTTTTTACATATTTACCTGCTCTGGCAGTGGATTTTATTCGTTCGCTACATAACTTTTCGAACTGAAAGAAAGGTATATTTTTTGTGGAAATTGTGTTAATAATAATTAGTTTTGGATACCTACCTACATTGGCAGTGAATTTTATCTAATCACTGTCTACACAATTCCCCTAATTATCTGACATTGAATTTATAATTGTTAGTACAGTGACTTTGATTTTGCTCACTTGTTATGCTCTATAGTTAGACTACGATTTTGTGCCTGAAAACAGGAAATTAGAGTTTTTGGCACGTGAAATGAAAGGACTCAGTGAATCTTGTCGTCTTTTTTTTAATAATTCGCGCACCTGCTGAGCTGCTAGTGCAAATGTTCCGCCATTCATCCCGAAAATCATGAGAAAGGACGACACGTTACAACTAAATAAAACGTTAAGTGATAATCAGAAAAATGTTAATTAAGAAAAAAAGTGAATAACCGAGAGAAGGAATTTTAGAAAAATGAAAATGATTAGTTAAGTAACAAGCAAGTAACAAAAGTAAAAAAAAAGAAGTCAATGCACCCAATGAAAGCTTAAATGAAAGAAAGTCCGAAAGCACACACAAAGGGAGGTGAAAATGATACAAAACAGAGGCCAATGAGCCCACATAGTGCTGTGAGTCTGCTGTTGCGTCATACACCTGGAAGAAAAGGGGTGCACCCCATCTAAGTCAAATCACCAGTTCCAGCCGGCGTGGGATATCTTCGCTTAGAATAACGCACCTTTAGTCTTGTGAAATAAGTAGGTTCTTGCATCTTCATTTTGTTTTTTTTTTTGTTAATTTAATATCTCAAGATTTTTTTTGCTTACTTAGCATAGTTAAGATAGATTGATGTCAGCCAGTAGGGCTACCTTAGGCTAGGCTATTTTTAAGGATTGTAGATTAAGGTCAGTGTTCCTACCTGAACAAAAAAAAATAATAATTTCTCAACATGTTCATACATAATTTCTTAATCACGTTCACTACAATTACCTTCCGATTTCTCAAATACCAAAGAATTTGTCACTTTGCTTATTTTGTACATTTCCCCCAATCAGGTCAAAATTTAATCAAACGAAAGTTCACTTACTCATGTTCTTGCATCATTCATAAAAGTATTTCACGAAAATATTTCCGCATGCATTGCCCCAATCTGGGTCAATGATTGCAAGGTAAACATGATGAAGTGAACTTACGATAATAGCGAAATTTATCATGTAAGCGTAAAAATTGTATTTAAGTTCTTGTATTAGCACAATAAAATCCAGTGTAAGTTTAGAATCAGAAAATCGAAGTTCTTTCTTTTTTTCAAGTTACTTATGCCCGCTTAGCAAGCACTTAAATTAAGTTTGAGTGTCTGTTACATGGTCCTTCGAGCCTCAAGAAGTGAAACTAACGCCTGTACAAATTGAATATCTGTGCCCCCACCAGTGGTAAGCGCAAGTTCACAATCATACATACATCCACTACCTACAAGTAGCAGTTCTCAAATTAAGTTTGAGTATTGCTGTACAATCATCGTCAGAAATATTCTTCAGATAACAATTCTCAAATTAAGTTTGAGTGTTGTTATACAAATCATCATCCGCAATCCCCAGGAAAAGCAGCAGTTCTCAAATTGAGTTTGAGTATTGTTGTACAGTCATCACAGTCGCCATAAATCAATTTCACCAATCACCAGGTCAGCTTAACAAGTTCTCAAATTAAGTTTGAGTGTTTGTCACATGATGTGAGTAGTTGTCATTACCACATCAGCCGGTTAAAGACAAGTTGAAACCATCGCCAACTAAAAACACTATTTGAAGCCTTGAAGCCACAAGCTCAAAGATGTCTCAAGAACTTTTGAAAGAGCAAAAGCAATTGGCTAACTTGATTGATGATTTGTTAAGGAATATCGGAAAAGATGGATCTTCTAGAAAAACTAAGGAATACATAGTTAAAAAGAGAGCAGAGCTGAACACACTTTGGGACAGCTTTACCACAAGGCATGAGCAATTAAAAGAGTTAATTTCTAAAGAGCATCTTTACTTCACTGAAGATCTATATGGAACAACTAAAAAGATAGCCGATGAAATTCTTAACTTGTTAGAAAGCTATGGAATAAATCCAACTCCAGTAACCACTACATCTACTAAACCAGCAGACACAGCAACCTTAACACATTCTGCGCTAGGGCAGGATACCAGACAACCTACATCTTCTGCAGCATCTTCCACACCCCTTAGTACTGATACTCAGGAAAGCACTGGCTCTAATACATTTGGTCAGAACGACTTGTGGGATCCCACACGACACCAAATAAATACCAATCCATATTTGTCAGACAACAGGCAGAATAACTTTCCAAAACTGCCACCAATTAAAATTCCAAGAATCAGTGGAAACTACAAGGAATGGAAATCTTTCAGCGATATATTCATGCAGGTTATAGACCACAACCCCTATCTAAGCGAAGTTGAGAAGATGCAATACCATCTATACCATATAGAAGGCGACGCAAGAAAAGTAATAAGTCATCTACAATTGAATAATAGCAACTATAAAACTGCCATCAAGTTAATCCAATCAAGGTTTAATAATAACAGGAAGATCATAACAGTATATATCAACAACATCATGGATGCAAAGAAGGTTGAATACAGATCTCAAGAAGATATTATAGCCCTCTATGACATAATAAGAGAATGCCTAGAAGCATTAAAAAATCTAAACTGTCACACGGACGAATGGGGTCCTATGATTGTCTGCATTGCACTCAGAAAACTTGATGCAGAAAGTATAAGACTGTTTGAGGAGAGCCTTGCGAACCCAAGGGAGATGCCATCTACGCCCGAATTGTTAAATTTTTTAGATAAGCGCTATCAAATCCTAGACTGCATCAAGAGTAGCAAACAAACAAAACCAGAAGCATTTACCTCCAACAAAAAAAATATCTTTCAATACGATGCTACAACGATCATGCATCTTCTGCAACAAAGATCATAGCATTTACCAATGTATAGAATTTAAAAAGATGAGCGTGCATGATCGTCAATCATACATCGCAAAAAAGAGTCTTTGTATAAACTGCATGGCTCACAACAAATCTGAGAAATGCAAAACAAGCAAATCGTGCTTTTATTGCAATAAAAGACACCATACGCTACTTCATCAATACGATGAGAACTCAAGAAATCAATCCAGTTCTTATATGACTACTAATACAATTGTAGAAAGCATTCCAGAGGCCACGGTAAATAAAGGGGTTATTGTTCTCCACAACAAGCTCAAAATGCCAAATGTGCTATTACCAACTGCCATGGTAAGAGTTACAAACATATTCAATCAACCAGAGCTTTTTAGAGCATTAATTGATCAGGATCACAGGTATCGCTTATTACCGAACAAGCAGTCCAGAATTTAAGATTGCAAAAGGAGCGCATATCAGCCACCATATTAGGGGTTGGCGAGACTAAATCTGGAAAGGCATGCAGTAAAGTGAAGATACGCATCCAGCTTCAGGACAAATTACACACATATCTTTGTGTAGAAGCACTTGTCTTGCCTAAACTCAATTCATTTCTTCCAAACTCACCTGTATTATCAGTTGATATAGGAAAATATGGAAATATAACTTTGGCAGATCCCACATTCAACAGACCAGGGAAAATAGACCTACTACTAGGTGCAGATGTTTATGCCAGTATATTGTTAAAGGGGCTCAAACAAGAGCACCCGGCAGCTCAAAACACAAAGTTAGGTTGGATCCTATTTGGAACTATCCCCAGAAGTTACCAGAGAACCAACAAAGTTTCAAGCTTTCTCTCTCTAGCAGAAATGGACGAAAAAATCGAACACTTTTGGGAGATAGAAAACAGCGTCATATCCAATGAAGCAACTGATTATTGCACAGAGCATTTTAAGACGACACACCAAAGAGATGAAGAAGGCAGGTATATTGTCCGCCTGCCATTTAGAGAAAATGTGGGAAACTTAGGAGAGTCAAGACACAAGGCCGTTGCTCGTCTCTTGCAAATAGAAAAGAAACTTCAGAAAGCCCCGGAGGACATGGCGGCTTACAATGCCTTCCTGAAGGAGTATCTCGCCTTATATCACATGAGCCCCGCTGGAGCTTACACAGGTGAGAAGTCCAAAGTATACTATCTACCTCATCATGCGGTATTTAAAAGAGACAGCACCACAACAAAATTGCGAGTAGTATTCGATGCTTCATCCAACACGGATTCTGGATTGAGCCTTAATCACTTGCTGTATAAAGGACAAAAAGTTCAAATTCAAATTCTCCTAAGATGGAGAAAACATCGTTACGTGTTCACTGCGGATATAGAGAAAATGTTTCGACAGATCAAGATCGCAGAAGACGACAGAAACTATCAACGAATACTATGGAGGAAGCTACCAACAGAACCCATTCAAGAATTCATCATAAACACGGTCACTTATGGCACAGCCCCAGCCAAATTTCTTGCAGTCCAAACACTAAAACAATTAGCCAAAAATGAAGGTGACCAGCAACCTTTGCCAAAAAAGGTGCTCAATGAGGACTTTTACGTAGACGACATGCTGTCAGGAGCTGATACAAAAGCTGAAGCTCGGGTACTACAAAAACAAATAACTTCTTTATGAAATATGGGGGGATTTAATCTGCGTAAATGGACTTCAAATAATGAAGCACTATTAGACGACCTTCCCGAGAACATGATAGAGAAGGGAATATTAGAAATTGGAGAAGATGAAACAACAAAGCTCTGGGAATACATTGGAATCCCAAACAAGACGAGTTTCAGTTTAGAATACGCTTCCATAACAATGAGGCAAAATTGACGAAACGAAAAATACTGTCAAGGGCTGCTACCATCTTTGATCCGCTAGGCTGGTTAGCACCAGTAACCGTTACAGCCAAGCTCATCATGCAGTCACTGTGGAAGGCAGGAACAGATTGGAACCAGCCTCCACCTGAAAATATAACCAAATTCTGGACAAGCTTCGAGAGAGATCTGCTGGGCTTAAAAGCAATTAGAATCCCACGATGGTTTGGACATCGCACGAACCAACAAATTCAACTTCACGGATTCTGCAACGCCTCCGAGAAAGCATATGCCGCAGTAGTGTATACACGCACGGTTGATGCTTTTGGTAAAATACATTGCCAACTGCAAAAACCAAAGTAGCACCATTAAAACAGAAGATTACTTTACCACGTTTAGAGCTCTGTGGTGCATTACTCCTTGCCCGGCTGCTCAAATCAACCATTGAGATTCTAGCGATAAAGTCACCTCAGACTTTTGCTTGGTGCGATTCTGAGATAGCGCTAGCTTGGATCGCCAAAAACCTAAACAACTGGCATTCATTTGTCGCGAACAGAGTGAGCGAAATTCAGAGCCTAGCTGACAAAAAAATATGGAGACACATAGCCTCTCCAGAAAATCCCGCCGATATAGCTTCCAGAGGAATAAGTCCGAAGAAAATCGCTTCGCACAGGACCTGGTGGAGAGGTCCACTTTGGCTAGGCCAATCTGCTGAAGCTTGGCCATCAAACAAACTAAATATGGAGACAAGTGAAGAAGAAAAAAAACAGATCAAGGTCTTCAATACAGTTTTGTCAACAGAGAATACTTTTTCATGCTCATCTTATACCAAACAGTTAAGAATTACTGCATATTGCCGACGATTCATCATGAACTGTAAAGTTCCACGCTCACAGAGAATGTTGCACCATCTGTCACACAACGAGATGAAGGAATCAGAGAAGTGCATAGTAAGGATGGCACAGTTGGAAGCATTCTTTGAGGAAGTCCAATATATCGGAAAGAAAATTCCGTTGAAGAAAACCAGTAGATTACTTTCGTTACGTCCATTTCTAGACGAAGATGGCATTCTACGAGTCGGGGGAAGATTGGAAAACTTTGAGCTATCTATGAATGCAAAACATCAGATGCTACTACCACCAAAACATCATATCACCAGTCTCATTGTTGATCATTCTCACCATCAAACGCTACACGGAGGAACACAACTCACATTAAATTTCTTAAGGGCACGATTCTGGATAATCGATGCCAAAAGAGTAGTACAAGGAAGAATCCACAAATGCATCAAGTGTATCAGACACCGCCAAGAAAGCACACAGCAAGTAATGGGCAATCTACCAGCTGTTCGCATAACCCCATCACAACCGTTTTCTCACTGCGGAATAGATTATGCCGGCCCATTCATAACCAAGATGTCCAAAGGAAGAGGCACAAAAACAAACAAGGGATACATAGCACTTTTCGTCTGTATGGTACCAAAGGCCATTCACTTGGAATTAGTAAGCGATCTAACCACAGACGCATTCCTCGCTGCCTATAGAAGATTTGTCGCGCGGCGGGGAAATTGCAAGCAAATATTTAGCGACAATGGAACGAATTTTGTTTGTGCTAAAAACAGGCTAGATAAAGACCTTCAACTTGCAATTTCCAGCTCCTCCCAACGAGCAGCAGAGATTACAGCCAAAGATGGGACAGAGTGGAAGTTTATACCCCCAGCCAGCCCACATTTTGGAGGTCTGTGGGAGGCTGGCGTTAAGTCCGTTAAGGCACACCTCAAACGAGTGCTGGGAGACATCTTGCTAACATATGAGGAATTTACCACCGTGCTACATCAAGTGGAGGCTTGCTTGAATTCAAGGCCAATCGGACAAAATTCAAGCGATCCCACAGATCTAGAACCATTAACTCCAGGTCATTTCTTGATCGGAAGGCCTCTCCTAGCACCGCCTGAACTAGATATTCAGTGTAAAGAAATCCACCAAAAATGGAAACTTGTTACAAAATTATACCAGGACATTTGGAAGAGATGGTCACAAGAATATCTGGCACTACTACAACATAGAAGCAAATGGAGAACAGACAAAAAGAACCCAGTTCTCGGCGAGTTAGTTCTAGTAAAGGAAGACATCTTGCCCCCACAAAAGTGGCCGTTAGGACGAATCGTACAGCTTCATCCTGGCGAAAATGGAATAGTGCGAGTAGTTTCTGTTCAATATAGAAACATTATCAAGAAACGGCCACTTATCAAACTGTGCCAGTGGCCTATGAATATACATAAATCTGACCATGAAGATGCCGGGCTCAGGACTTTTACAGCACTGACCACTCTCAAGAAATCCACAAAAAGAGGGTTACCTGACATTTCAGCTGAAGCTGAGCTATGGTTGAAACCAGAGCACTTTGATACGATTTCCACCAGTAAAGATGGAAAGGGGCCTGAACCGACTACAGCTCGACATAGCAAAAGATTAAAAATCGCACCATGTACATGGGCCTCAAGACTGTTACATTCCACCTTGCTGATACTTTATTGGTTGACTGTAGCATTCGCACAAGACTACGAGATCATACAGCCCAAATCCGGCCTCTACATAGAGAATTTAGGCAGAGCCAAAATAAAACGAGGAAATCTGCGATTGCAGGTGTCACTTCCAATGGTTGACATTTTTGATGACGAAAAAAATATCAACTCCACTTGGGAACAAATACTGGAAATGTGTGACAAGACTGAGAAGCTCACTGAAATCACGTGCTGCTCGCAACTATTCAGGCACTTATCCACAAGGAGGAAGAACCTTTTAAGATCAATAGATGAAATCCGATTTACAGAACCAAGGAACAGAAGTAGAAGAGGTCTTCTTGGTAGGCTACTCACCAGTATATTTGGCGTCAATGAGGAGGTTTATGCAAATATTGACGCATTAGAACACAATCAACAAAATCTCTTACTTTCAACAAATCAACAAATGCTGCTACTCAACGCGAAGGTTAATCAGTCGAATTTTATCATACTAGATAAATTGAAGCAATTTGATGCCAGATTGGCTCAAGCCATTTCTTCAATTAACGAAATGGCTACATGGTACTCAGCAGCAGATCACAATAGGCTTAGCATTGAAGTGATAGCCGCATACCTAAGTGCAGAAGATTACTACGACGAGCTCCAGGAGAAGTATGCTTACTGGTTAAATGCCATACACAATCACGGTTATCTCTTGAATTTCATTTCTTTACACGAAATCCAAACTGTTATTCAAAAGGTAGCCCAGAAAATTGGTTCCAACTTCATTATCTTACCAACACCACAGGAACGACTAGACGTGGTAAATCAGAATGGCACAATAATATTGTATGGATACTTAAATATTGTTGAACCAAACATGTACGATTTGATACATATAACACCAACTCCACACTTAATCAAAGGCAACGAATTCGCAGTGGCCGACATAAAATCTTCCACCTTGGCTGTTGATTATACCCATCAAACATATTTCAATCTAGACGAAAGGGAATTGAAGAGTTGCACTACTATAGCCAATCACGTGTTCCTGTGTAGCCCAACCATAGTGCACAGCATCGAAAACAGCCCATCTTGTGTAATTGATGAAATTTATGATCGTTATCCAAAGACCATATGTGAGATGCGTCAGTTCAAGCTGACTGGTACAGTTTGGAAGGCCTTGGTGACGATAAACACTTGGTTATACATGACTAATGAAACCAAGGTCGCCTCCATATTCTGCAAGGGAGCTAGAAAGGAATTACTTCTAAATACCACAGGAATTATACACACTGCTGATTACTGTTATGTGAAAACAAGAGAGATAACCTTAAAAACCAAATTGGATCAAACAATAGAGGTCATCTCCAGCCATATAAGAGAAGTTCCCCCACGATTAAACATTTCCAACTTTAATAAATCACGAGCATTGCTGCAACCAGGAGTTTTGATTCAACCAGACGAGCAAATCTTACAATATGTGGAGGAGCCCAAGATAGATCCAGCTATCCTACACAACAAGCTGATACTCTACTCAACCACATCAATATCATCTGCCTTCATTATTTTCCTGGTCATCCTCATCTGGAAGTACTGGTTCACCCTCAAAAGGACCTTTCAATTTTGTTATACTGGATGTTCCAAGCGACAAGCAAAACCCAAGGAAGGAAGACAACCATAACCACAAACTTCAATAGAACAGCGGTTCAATCGTGTATTGCAATCTGGCGGCCCCCAGCATGTTCCTACCTGAACAAAAAAAAATAATTTCTCAACATGTTCATACATAATTTCTTAATCACGTTCATGTTCACGTTCACTACAATTACCTTCCGATTTCTCAAATACCAAAGAATTTGTCACTTTGCTTATTTTGTACATTTCCTCCAATCAGGTCAAAATTTAATCAAACGTAAGTTCACTTACTCATGTTCTTGCATCATTCATCAAAGTATTTCACGAAAATATTTCCGCATGCATTGCCCCAATCTGGGTCAATGATTGCAAGGTAAACATGATGAAGTGAACTTACGATAATAGCGAAATTTATCATGTAAGCGTAAAAATTGTCCAGTGTAAGTTTAGAATCAGAAAATCGAAGTTCTTTCTTTTTTTCAAGTTACTTACGCCCGCTTAGCAAGCACTTAAATTAAGTTTGAGTGTCTGTTACAGTCAGTCAGTAGGGTTATCTCAGACTAGTCTAAGGACATTGCGGATTTTGGTAGTGTATAAAAGGTAAAGAGTAAGGATGAACGGTGGATACTCCACGGAAATAAATTGAGCTTTATTGCTGTGCTCTCTTCAAATTTGAGTTTTTTTTTTTTTTTTTTTTTATTAAATAAGTTTTTGGGTCTTGGGTCCACATACAGAAATGAGTGAATAAGTTCCGTGCGAGGGAGGTGAAGGCCTGATGGATCGGCGTTAGCACACAATGGGGCTGAGCATTTTGATACGGCTTTGGAGGCTTAGCCAGGGTGGATGGGGGCGATTGGGACCAATAATACCCAAAGCCGGGGTCTCAGCAGCATCGGAGACCCCCCTCTCAACTCTCTCACCCTCTCTCTATCAATTATTCATCTGCCAGCGTTGAAAATTCTCCGGGTGAATTAGTACTTGTGCGGTTTTACTGAGGTCTTCTGTTCTTCTTTTTTGCAGCATTTAGTAAAGTAAGTTGTCTTCCTTTTTTAGGCTTTCAGGTTCCACAAGGAGAAGGAAGCCTGCATATATCTTTTTTTTTCTGTCCGTGTGTCCGTCGGCAGTCACACACTCAAGTCCTTTTTTCTTTTTAATTGTCCGTCCGCCTGTCCGAAGTCAAAATTTTTCCTCGTTATGCACAGCTTAACAAGCATCAAGGGATGTGGGTGGCAAGAACCACCCCAAGCCGGCTGATCGCTAGCGGCATATTTGTTGTGCAGCCACCCACGCTAATCCCATGATGATTTTGTGACAAAGAGGTGTCGGATGCGGTATGTATCTACATTCAAGTACAAGTCGATGTAGGTAGATCTATCGGCTGACAAGCTCTTCGTTAAAAGGTGTCATAGGGGCATTAATCATATTTGGAGCCGCAAGCGCATGCAGAGCAGCGATATAACTCACATGCAATAAAATGTCATCTTTTTTCTTCAGGACATAAACAAATCCATTTGGATATCGTACAGAATACAGCTTATGTAAAGAACGTAAGCGTAGTGCCTCACGATAAATTATTTGGTTGTTGCGTGAAAGACTGTCGTGGACCTTGATTAAACCATCAGATGAAAAGCCAAAATCGATTTCATTGTGTTTTAATGGACCATGCGCCGACAGAGATTTGTAGAAGGATTGCTTCTCACTCTGGCAAGAAAGCCTTACTAGTATAAGATAATTCAGTTGTGTTTGCGTACCCCTCGCAGATGATGTGGAACTTTTAAGAGGCATCAGTGTAAGGCGTCACGGTATGATTGTTGACCGCTGCAATGTTTTTAAAGATTTTTCCGGCACTCACATTTTTTATCCCCGGAATCCCGGAGATTATGATGTCATTTAATCGCCGCAGCCAGTTGGCTTCCTCAGTCTCACCACTGAGCGCAGAAATTTTACGTAACACAGCTTCATTTTTGGATTTTAGGCTCTCCAATTGTTTAACAGATGTTGCAGAAACTTTACTGATTTTAGAGCTCATATCTTCCTAAAATTCATTGAAATTTTCGGTGAGAACCACATTGAACCAAACCATCAGTCTCTTTTCCATGGCCTCAAGGGAAGTTTGTGAGGGTGGAGAGGATGATGTCGAGGAGAATTTTGAAAAGACCACAGAGCTCTTCGTTGCACCTTTCGTTAAAGCGGAAGTACTATTAGAACTAGATGATCGGCTATGACTTGTCTGTGTATTGTCTTTGACATTATTTTTTGAATTAACTGGCTTACCCATAGCGATAAGCGAGAAAGATACTGTGTGGTGAGAACGTGTACCGTTCGACCAGCAGCGATGCAGACTTTTTTGCTTACTGATTAAAAATTTTTATAGGCAGCAAACATTTATAAATAAAACGACAAATTCACACAATTTTAGAATTAATGTAACGAAACTAATAATCGAGAAGATCCAAATAGAATATTGGCACAAAAAAGTAAGCCGGGGATTCAGGATAGGTATTTGAGACGGTCTATGGTTATAGATGCCATTTTGGGAGTAATACTAGTAATAAGAGGTTGAATAGATTCTACATTTCAATGAATTTTATATAATTTTATACTATAATGTAAATCAGCAATTAATAATATCAGGCTACTTTCTTGGTTCAATTCGGAATTATTCATAACATATTCTCGTGTCCCTAGGCAATCAAAACACAAATTTAAGCCTTTTTTTAGGGCCCTTTATCACTGATTCTGATTAACTATTAAGTCCTCCACCCCATTATGATTAAATCCCGAACTTACCACACCAGTTCAGCTGTGCACCTCGAAAACATGCACACGGAACTCGAAAGTAGAATCTGCCCCAAACATATCTAATTATTATGATGCGGTAATATTCTACAACCGATGACGAGACTACTGGCAAATGTCACTGATAGCAAGCAGCAGTGCTGTTGAACAGAATTCAACGGTGTGTTGAATTAAGTTTAATATAACGACGTACCGAAACTCAACAGTGTGTTGAGTTAAATTTACTTGGCTTGGCTTATCCTCTTACCACTGGCGGGGGATGGATAAGCGCTGGCTGGGTTGCTTGGGAAGTTGGTAAAGAAACACTCAACGTACTTGATAATACTCGATTTATTTATTTAAAGCTATAGGCTATTTATAATAAAGAAAAAATGCTAACATGCCAATAATAACCAAAATATTTAAAAAGAAATAATTTCTACAGAGCTATGTTGAATTATTTCAACATAGATCAAAAAATAAAAAAAATGTATGGTCAGCTTTTGTTTTGTAAAAAGAAATAATTTCTACATAGCAGAGCTATGTTGAATTATTTCAATATAGATTAAAAATAAAGAAAAATGTCGGGTCAGCTTTTTGACTGACCTGGTAAAACAAAGAAAACCGCTCGTACATATGTATGTAGAAACGTAAAGATTTTTTATACTGTGAATCAATGCAATCGCTTTTTGTTGTGAAAGCTATTTTTAGGTCATGATTGCATTGATTCTAATTATGATGGTAAGCAATTCTTGTTAATTGTTCATGGGATGAACATGTTGGGGCCGGGCGGATGCAAGAACCTTGTCAAATTGTTGCTGAATTGAAGGCTGAGAATCTGCCTGCGTGCTAGATGAGGAGGGTTGATTTTCATCCTTCTTGTAGGTTTTGAAGAACCACTTAAGTTTGCTCCAGTATTTGTAAACGCAAATGCCTAGTAGAACAAATACGAAAAGGCTGGTCGTCGCAGCTGTATGGACTGCTAATGCCTTGTGCATTGTTTGGGTGAATGGTAGCTCTGGTGCTAGTGCATAATCCATGATCTGTTGATTTGGATGAATTATTACTCCAGATTGGAGGATGTGAGAGACCTCTGTGGTGTTGATCTCTGTTACCACCGGAGATGTTTGCTTTATCTGACTCGTAACAACCTCAAATTGCTGATCTATCGCAGTTTTCAGGGTTATTTCTTTTGTTTTTAAAGAGCAGTCCTCATGAAGGTGGATGATTCCAGTGGCATTGAGAAGCAATTCTTTTCTTGTTCCGTTGCAGATTATTGCTACAACCTTGGGCTCCTTGGTGATGTATAGCCAGGTATTTTTCATCATCAATGCCTTCCAAACAGCTCCAGTCAGTTGTACCTTCCGCATTTCACAAATAGATGCTGTATGGCGATTGTAAAGCTCGTCAACAATACACGACGGACTGTCATCAATGCTATGCACAAATGTCGGAGCGCAAAGATAGGTGTGATTACCTATCATTGTACACGATTTCAACTCTTCCTCTTTTAAGTTAAAGTAGAGTTGGTGATTAAAGTTGACAGCAAAAGTAGATAGTTTCAGGTCTATAATAGCAAACGAATTGTTATTGATCATTTGTGGTATTGGTGTAACATGCATGAGTTCATATGCATTTCTTTCTATTATGTTCAGGTAGCCATACAGTTTTAATGTATTATTTTCTGCCTTGATGTCTAGTCGAGATTGAGGTGTTTCTGATATGAGGAGATTAGAGCCTAGCTTAATTGAAGTATCCTCTATTTCCCTTTTGATATGATGTGGCGTAATAAAGTCTAGGAGATGACCGTGTTGGTGAATGGCATTCAACCATCGTTTATATTTTTCTGCTAACTCGTCATAGTAATCTTCAGCGCTGAGATAGGTGGATATTACCTCAATGCTGATCCTGTTGTGGTCGGCCTTGCTGAACCATAAAGCCATTTCATTAATTGAGGCAATGACTTGAGACAATCGTGAGTCGAGCTGTTTCAGCTTCTCGCCATTGATGTGGTTAGATTGGTTGATCTTGGAGTTAATGAGCAATACCTGTTGGTTAGTTGTTTGTAGAAGGCCTTCCTGATTATGCTGCAGTAATTCTAAGTCTGTATAAACCTTGTCATTGACCCCAAAAATGCTTGTTAGAACATCTCCGAGTAAGCCTCTCCTTCCACTAGACTTACGCTGGGATAGTTGAACGATTTCATCAGTGGCCTTCATCAGGTTTTGCCTCCTTGCTGACATATGTTCAAAAAGTATACCACAGTAAGTGATGTTAGTAAGAGTCTTAGTTTTCTCGCACATATCTCTTATTTGGGTCCAGGTTGTGTCTATCATTTTTCGATCTTCAATTACCTCGCTTGTTGGAAAGGTAATCTGAAGCCTAAGGTTTCCTCGTTTGATTTGTGCAGAACCCAAGTTCTCGATATACAAACCAGTTTTGGGATGAAACATCTCATAACTCTGGCCAAAAACTGTAGCTATCCAGTATAGTACTATAAAAAACGAGTGTAGCAGCTTAGTAGCCCACGTGCAGGGTGCAATCTTGATTTTCCTTCTTTTTGGTGAGTGTGGTGAATCGTCTGCTTTGATTTTTATTGCACATGTTGATGGCTGATCAAAATGCTCTGATCTAGACCAAAGTTCTGGTTCAGGCTGAATATTGCTGATATGTGGTCTCCTGCGAGTGGTGCCTGGCTTATTCCTAGCGTTAGAAAGGGTTGTCACTGTGGCAAGAGTTTTGAGCGCAGGTTCTCTTGACGATGTGTATGTATCGATGGGTAGCTGACAAAGCTTGTTGAGCGGACGCTTCTTTATGTCATTTTTGTATTTGACTGACACAACACGCACGATACCATCTTCTCCTGGACGAAGTTGCACAATTCGACCTAGTGACCATCTTTGTGGTGGTAAATTGTCGTCTTTCACTAGTACCAGCTCGCCGATATCAGGATTATTGCCTTCGGTTTTCCACTTGCTCCTTTGTTGTAGCAAGGACAAATACTCTTGCGACCATCTATTCCAAATATCTTGCTGTAGTTTGGTAACTAACTTCCACCTCTGATGAACCTGCGTGTTGCTTATATCGGGCTCTGGTGTTGCCATTATCGGTCGACCAATCAAAAAGTGGCCTGGTGTTAACGGTTCTAAGTCTGTGGGGTCACTCGACTGTTGGCAAATTGGTCTTGAGTTTAGACAGGCCTCAACTTGGTACAATATCCTGCTAAATTCTTCGTATGTTAGCAGTGTTTCGCCTAGAACCCGCTTGAGATGGCCTTTGACTGATTTAACACCAGCCTCCCAGAGACCCCCGAAATGTGGGCTGCCAGGTGGGATGAACTTCCACTCTGTCCCGTCATTTGCTAGAACCTCTGCAGCTTGTCTAGTGGAGTGATCAATTGCAAGCTCAGCTCCTTGTTCATTTTGTTTCGTGCGCCAACAAAATTCGTTCCATTGTCACTGTATATTTCCCTGCAATTTCCCCGGCGTGCAACAAATCTTTTATATGCCGCCAGAAAGCCATCTGTAGTAAGATCACTGACTAATTCGAGGTGAACTGCTTTGGTCACCATACATATAAATAGGGAGATATAGCCCTTTATAGTTTTAGTGCCTCTTCCTTTTGACAATTTTGTTAGGAAGGGTCCAGCATAATCAACCCCACAGTGGGAGAATGGTGGGGAAGGAATTATTCTTACAGCTGATAGGTTCCCCATAAGTTGCTGGGTAGAGTTCTGCCGATGTCTCAAGCATGTTATGCATCTATGTATTCTGACTTGTACCCTGCTTTTGGAATTTATTATCCAGTATTGCATTCTTAGGTAGTTTAGAGTAAGCTGTGTGCCGCCATGTAGAGTCTGGAGATGCGCATGGTCAATGATGAGGTTAGTTACATTGTGGTTCTGAGGAAGCAGAACTTGATGCTTTGTGTCGGCTGAGAGGTTGGCATTCTGTATCCTACCTCCTACTCTTAGAACTCCCTCTTGGTCAACAAATGGATGAAGTGAAAGTAGCTTGCTTGAATTCTTCAACGGGTTTCCCTGTTTTAGGGTGTTTATTTCTTCAAAGCACGACTCTTGCTGCACAATTTTGACTATGCAGGTTTTAGAGATTCTTAATTCTTCTGTGGACAGATGTTGAATCCTTCTTTGGGCCTTTGGTAGCCTGCAGTTGTTGATGAAACGTTGACAGTATGCTATTATTCTTACTTGAAGAGTTAAGGTAGAGCAGTTAGATATGTTTGCGAATTTTACTGCTGTATGTAGAACCTTTATCGTCCTTTTGACTTCTTCGTTCGTTAGGATGTTAAATTTCCTTGAAGGCCAAGCTTCTGGTGATGAGCAATGAGCTTACTTGGATTAGTACCCCTCGAAGCCACGTCTGCTGGATTTTCTTGAGGTGAGACATGCTTCCAAATGTTTGTCAAGAAAAGTCTTTGAATTTCCGATGTCCTATTCGCAACGAAAGTGTGAAGAGTATTTGGGTCCTTTGTGATCCATGCCAAAACTATTTCAGAGTCGCACCATGCAAATACCGTAGGCGAATTTATTCCTAAGGTAGTGATGGTGGATTTGAGTAGTCGTGCTAACATCAAGGCACCGCAAAGTTCCATGCGTGGTAATGTTATTTTTTGTTTTAGCGGTACTACCTTAGTTTTGGCTGTTAATAGGGTCGTATGGATTTTTCCGAATGAGTCCGTTGTGCGAGAATATATGACTGCTGCGTAACCCTTTTCCGAGGCATCACAAAATCCGTGAAGCTGCAATTGCTGACCCACACGGTAATTTATCCAGCGCGGTATTCTAAGCGATTGTATTTCATGCAGTTCACTTTCTAAGTTCTTCCAAGCCTTAACAATTTCAAAGGGTGGCTGTTCGTCCCAATCTGTGCCAGTTCTCCAAAGAGCCTGCATTATTAACCTTGCGGTTAATGTCACAGGAGACAGCCATCCCAAGGGATCGAATATGGTGGCAATTTTAGATAGCATAGCTCTTTTTGTCAGAGTTGCATTGGAACTTTCAAGTTTCAATTTAAATTGCAGTTCATCTCGTTTGGGATTCCAATGAATTCCTAAAGCCTTTATTGTGTCAGCTTCCTTTATTTCAAGAATCCCCTTTTCTATTATATCTTCGGGGATATCACTCAAAAGTCCCTCATCATTCGACGTCCATTTTCTAAGATTGAATCCTCCTTTCTTTAGTAACAAATTTATTTGCCTTTGTAACTCACGGGCTTCTTGTTTTGTGTTTGCGCCTGTTAACATGTCGTCTATATAGAAGTCGGAATTTAGAACTTTCCGCCCAATAGGAAGCTGGGTGCCTTCATCTTCTGTCAGCTGCTTGAGAGTTTTGACTGCAATATATGAGGCAGGACCAGTTCCGTATGTTACTGTATTTAGTGTGAATTCTTGGATTGGCTCCCCTGGTAGCTGTCGCCAAAGTATCCTTTGATAATCTCTATCCTCTTTAGCGACGCTGATTTGCCTGAACATTTTCTCAATATCGGCTGTATAAACGTACCGATGTTTTCTCCATCTTAAAAGTATTTCTGTAAGATCCTGCTGAATCTTTGGCCCACTGTGTAGTAAGTCGTTAAGGCTATATCCAGATTCAGTTTTGCAGGATGCATCAAATACAACGCGTGTTTTGGTAGTAGTGCTGTCCTTTTTAAACACGGCATGATGTGGCAAGTAATATACCATAGATATATCTCCCTTATATGGTTTTGCTGGGCTCATATGCCCCAAAGCCAGATATTCCTTCAAAAAGTTGTTGTATTCAATTTGCAAGTCTGGATTTTTGCTTAATTTGATCTCCATTTGGATTAGGCGAGCAGTGGCTACATTTTTAGATTGGCCTAACTGTCCCTTATCATCTTTAAAAGGCAATCGTACCACGTATCTTCCTTCCTCTTCTCGTTTATGCGTTTTTCTGAAGTGTTCTTCGCATATGTCATTGGTTTGAATTACTGGAGTACTGTCTTCAATTTGCCAGAATTTTTCAAGTTGTTCTTGAATTTCTGTGAGTGATAGAAGACTTGTGAGTTTGGTTGTTTCCTGCCAGGTATTTGGAATACTGCCAAAAACAATCCATCCTAATTGTGTATTTTGGGCTGCTGGTTGTCCTGTTTTGACTCCTTCAATTAGAATGTTAGCATACACGTCAGCTCCGAGAAGCAAATCAATGGAACCTGGTTTGTTGAAATTTGGATCAGCCAATACCATGTTTTCGTATCTCTTAATGTTGATTCCAGTTAAGTGAGTTTCAGGAAGGTAGGAGTTTACTTTGGACAAGACGAGTGCTTCCACTGAGAGGTAAGTGTCTTATTTGTTTCGGAGTTGGAGCTTGATATTTTCCTTGCTGGAAATTTTGGCAGAATCAGATTCCCCAACTCCTAGTATTGTTGCTTTGATTGGATGCTTTTGGAGCTTCATGATTTGAACAGCCTCTTCTGTTATTAGAGAGACCTGCGAACCAGGATCTATCAGTGCTCTAAAAGACTCTATTTGTCCAAATGCATTTCTTAACCTCACTACAGCAGTGGGTAATAATACGTGTGTAATTCTGGTGTTACTAGTGTGAAAGGTCATGATATCCTTTGCTGTGGATATCGATTCATTTCCATGTTGACATGTATTTGTCGTCAAGTGAGCTGCTAGATTGTTCTTTTCCGTGGTAGCAGGTGGTTGAGTGGAATTGAACCCTTTTTCGCTGTTTCGATGTAATAAGCTATGGTGCTTCTTTTTGCAAAAAAGGCAGGTTTTGGTTGATTTGCACCTCTCTGTCTTGTTGTGTGCTACACAATTAAGACAAAGATTGTTTTGTTTGACCACTGTGTGTCGTTGGTCAATTCCCATTAGCTTGAATTCTCCGCATTGATAGATATTGTGAGCTTTCCTGCATACGACACATGCGTTCTTGAATGTAGTGTGGAATGTTTTCTTTAAATTTCTGGTGTAAACATCTGATTTCGGTTGTTTTGAACTTTTAATGCAGTCCAAAACTTGATACCTTTTTTCTAGGAATTCTAGCAACTCTTGAACAGATGGCATTTCACGAGGATGTGAGAGACTTTCCTCAAATAAACGAAGGCTTTCTGAATCTAGCTTCCTCATTGCTATGCACACAATTATAGGGCCCCATTCGTCCGTATTGCAATTCAGGTTTTTTAATGCCTCTAAGCATTCCCTTAATAGGTCAAATAACATTATAATGTCTTCCTGACATCTATGCTCAGTCTTTTTGGCGTCTATTATCGTGTTCACATAGGTTGTGATTATTTTCCTTGTGTTACTAAACCTCGCCTTAATTAATTGTAAGGCAGTGTTGTAGTTGTTACTACTTAATTGCAGGTGATAAATTACTCTTTTGGCATCTCCTTCTAAGTGATAGATGAGATATTGCATCTTCTCAACGTTACTTAGGTGAGGGTTATTGTGGATGACATTCGAAAAGATATCGATGAAAGATTTCCACTCTCTATAATCTCCGTTGAACCTAGGAATTTTCACTGGTGGTAACTTGGGGAAGCTATTTATCCTTGGAAGCTCTGGATGTGAAAAGGCTGATGTACGTTGCTGTTGAGGCTCCCAAAACGGCACGGATGTGGCAGGTAGAGTTGAGGTTTGAATCGGAAACCCGTAACTCTGTACTGGTGGTATGGGTGTGGTTATGTTTGGGTAATCGTTAACCATTGTCGCAGTAGTTTTTGTAGCTATTGCTATAGAAGATACTGCTGGAGGAATTGGTACCGTTGGAGTAACTGAGGAAGTTGCTGGTGTCGTTTTAGCTGGTTGTTCATCTACTGGATTTTGTGTTTTCCATGTATCATCTTGATAGTTTGCGTACATTTCAATACCACCCTTGTATAATTCAAACGTCCTTCCGAACAAGTCCTCAGTATGATACGGATGCTCTTTTGGTATGATGTTCTCGATTTCTTGGTGAAGAGATGTGAACTTAGACCAGTAATCGTGCAAGTCTTTTGTTTTTTTTATGAAGTATTGATCTGTTTTTCTTTCTATGGGGTCTTTCGTAAAGTTTCTGATCAAATCCGATATATTTTTTGCTATTGCTTTTTGAGATTTGATGTATTCTTCTACCTTCGTCATTATTTTGATACTTGGTAGGGATTCTTGAATGAAGCTGATACGATATTTCTATTTGCCTGAGAACTTTCGTAGAAATGCTTTGGATCCAAAAGACTTCTCTGTGTGTTCAAAACCCTGCAGACGTAGATAACAGATAGATTTAACAGTGTGTCAAATCTTAGTGTTGACACTGCCGGTTTTTTTTTATATATTTTTTAAGATGATGCTTTGTGAGTTCTCAGAAATGAGAGTGCCGGTCTTTTGGCTTTGGATTTAACACTCTGGTTGAGTGCGAAGTAGAGCTAGATTTAACAGTGTGTTAAGTCTGCTGTAGCGATGATATGATTCAGCTGGATGATTGTAAAAAAACAGCAAGATTCAACAGTGTGTTAAATCTGCTGTAGCGATGATATGATTCAGCTGGATGATTGTAAAAAAAAAGAGCTAGATTCAACAGTGTGTTAAATCTTTAGTTGTTCTTTTTTTCTCGGCTCGAAGGACCATGAACAGAATTCAACGTTATGTTGAATTAAGTTTAATATAACGACGTACCGAAACTCAACAGTGTGTTGAGTTAAATTTACTTGGCTTGGCTTATCCTCTTACCACTGGCGGGGGATGGATAAGCGCTGGCTGGGTTGCTTGGGAAGTTGGTAAAGAAACACTCAACGTACTTGATAATACTCGATTTATTTATTTAAAGCTATAGGCTATTTATAATAAAGAAAAAATGCTAACATGCCAATAATAACCAAAATATTTAAAAAGAAATAATTTCTACAGAGCTATGTTGAATTATTCAACATAGATCAAAAAATAAAAAAAATGTAATGGTCAGCTTTTGTTTTGTAAAAAGAAATAATTTCTACATAGCAGAGCTATGTTGAATTATTTCAATATAGATTAAAAATAAAGAAAAATGTCGGGTCAGCTTTTTGACTGACCTGGTAAAACAAAGAAAACCGCTCGTACATATGTATGTAGAAACGTAAAGATTTTTTATACTGTGAATCAATGCAATCGCTTTATGTTGTGAAAGCTATTTTTAGGTCATGATTGCATTGATTCTAATTATGATGGTAAGCAATTCTTGTTAATTGTTCATGGGATGAACAGCTGTTGTAAACAAAATGGGCAATCACCGTCCTCTGTGTGAAATAGCATGTTTAGTCACTGCCACCTTAATGTAAGCAATCATTACATTCATTAGCAACAAGTGGCCACTTTACTGTGCGAAGTAATGTATTTCGCTATTGCTTGCTACTTTACTACCGGTATACCTGCAAGCCTCTTGCTTCCGGGTGCTAGCAGACTCGGTCACATCCTCCCTCCCCACTGGAAGAAAATAGTTTCCAGAGGAACTAGACACCGTGTGTTCATTTAGCGCATTTAGTACAAACTTTGTAGGATTTTATTTATTTTTAATTAAGTTAAATTTCTACCTAAACACAATTATAATTTATTTGTCAATTATTCTTCTTAACTATGTCTTTACATCATGCATATTTCTTTCTTTTATAACATTACATAAATTCCTTTTCCTTCGTTTTCTATTTTTTTAACAATTTTCGTGACATAATACAACTCTTGTATCTTTTATTTCTTTTAACAACTTTTCTTCTACACAAGATAAATTTGCTTTTTTTTAATACACATTCCTGACCATAATTTATTACATTTCAGTTTCTTTTTCAACACATTAGTTTTTTAGTTCATCCATTATATTATTATTAGAAAGGAATGTTTCTTTTTATAACAAAACATTGATTCAAATCTTTTTTATAATTCCTATATGTACAATTCTTTTTCTAAGATGTTTGGCATATAAAATCATTCTGATTACAAACTTTACAATTATCATTCCTATTTAATATCTATAAATTTACTTTATTTATTTTTCCTAACTACTTGACTACCTACTTATATACAATACTATCGTACGTCCTAGTTCCCTAACACTTTTGCTGTACTACCCTAGGTGTAGGAGCTGCTTTCCAACGACATTAGGCAAGTTGGATGTACGCAGATTCGCTGTTGTAGGACTATTACAACGATGCTGGTTTCCGGTCTTTAGTACTCTAATTGCGGCTCTAATTTTATTGTCCGTGTGTTTTTAGTTGACCTTAGAACGATTGCCAACGTAGATGTTTTGCGAGTGCTTGCGGATGCTTGACTCTAGTTTGATCATGTCAGGTAGACCACAGTTCCTGCTACTAATAGTAGGCTGCTAAGCCTTAAGAGTCCTGTTATCGATGTGGCTGCTAAGTAAATGTGGTGATGACTCTGCTGCCTGATGTTTTTCTAACTATTCATGGCGATCTACATACTCTGTATTGCTGCTTCCTGGTCCCTTTATCCTCTTATTAAAATCCGCAGTAGAAGCTGTACTTGCTGCTTCTTCTCGTAGTTCTCCTATAGCCTCTTCACGACTGATTTCATCGCGAAGTTGTCCCAAGAAGGTAACTCCAAATATGCGCGCTGCCAAAGGGATATTCCATTTGGCGTCGTCTTCCAATTCTACAAGAAGATCAGACAGTGCTCCCCTAGCGTTAAAATTCCCCTGGCGGATAGCTTTTCAATGGCGGTGGCTAAATTTCGGCAGTTGACCTCCTACTTTGTACTTGTGGTCATCACGAATAACCAGTCATTTCTGCTTACCATGTGAACTAGACTTTTCCGCTTCGGAATAACTTTTCTCAAATATGAGTTAGTGTTGGCAGTGAACTGCGGAAAAGATTTAACACGCAGTTATTACCAGTTATTATCAGCTGCTGGCATTCTTTTTACTGCTGATCTTCCAACAAGACGTACTGACGCTCCGGGTTGTTGGCTGCTAGGAATTCGGC
Organism: Dioctria linearis; assembly: GCA_963930735.1. Classification (NCBI taxonomy): domain Eukaryota; kingdom Metazoa; phylum Arthropoda; class Insecta; order Diptera; family Asilidae; genus Dioctria; species Dioctria linearis. The sequence continues at coordinate 163,564,413 of OZ005742.1, read as the reverse complement.
GCTTAGATCGTATATATGATAACCCTCTATGTCCACTGCTGCAGGAATGATGTAAGTCTTGCAGATATAGAAATATACACTTTGAGACTGGGGGATATCCACTCGGATAATAATATGCTGCTGGCTCTGGATTGCTTTCACCTTAGCGATTTGCATTAACAGTTGAAAATCCAATAAGGTCTTAGCCAAACCCGATTGTCTCGTGGCGTTTCTCATAATTTCGGTGAGATCTTGAGCATGGGGTATCATAGGATGGAGTTTTCCCACACTCAGTGAGACCAAAATGTTCACACATGTTTGCTGCATATCGCTTATCTCTCTCGATTGTGAAGTCATTAGTGTAATAATTTCTTCATAATTTCGAGATATTAGCGACATTTGTTTGGGTGCAAACGCCATTTCTTGAGTGAGGTTCCATAGCGGCCTTAGCCGGAACTAGCATGCATTAGCGGGATAGTTCTAGACATTGGAATGAAGTCATCATGGTTTTGCTGTTTTCAAATCCTGTACGTTTTCTTAGCAGGGAAGTTGTAGATATCAGGATCATTCGAATTTCACAACATGACAACACCATGAACAGATTCTAGACGATGTCAGTGAGGGCTCTGGGGTATGTGTATTGGAAAGTCTTATTATGTTTTATAAACACTTGTTTTTATTTCCAATAAAATTTCTTATTATAAAAGTATTTCTTATAGCACATTGTCCTATATGAACTTGGCAAGATGCCGCATTTGTGTTAATCTCTCCAACTATCTTCTGCATCCAACTAACTTTTTCAGCTCCCTTTACATATATGGTTTTGTTTCGAAGCAGTGGTTCAACTATAGTGTACAGCTTGTGGTACGGTATGTAGCCATCATCCCAGCGGAATCCATGAAAATTGTGTTGTAGCCATTTAACTTGTCTCTCTTTTGCCGAAGTCAGGTCTTTGTATCTGAACGGTGGTTGAAATATAAAGTGCTGCATCTGGTTTTCATTGTTTAAAATTGCCAGTTCTTTAGTGATAAATTCATTCAGGTTTGTTTTGAATCCTTGGATGTCTACGATGACAGCCATCTTCTTAATTTAACTTTCTAACTTCACTTGTCAGCGGACTGTATTCCACTATTCGATCGTGTAGAAGCAGACAATATGCTGTTGTATTAGCCGGTATATTGTCAGATGTCTTGAATTCTAGCCTTATGTCAACAGGTCCAGTTTTTATTGTTTCATTTTGATGTGAGCAATCAATGACAGCGATCGGAGCATCGTTTTTGAACTTCTCCCATGTGAGGAGCGGCTGATACTGATGACCATTAGATTATATTTGTGAAGGGGTGTATAGGCGTTAGCCTCGCAATCACTGCGACCTGAAAGATCTATTGTGAGTCCCCGTTGAATTTGCTCCATTTATAGGTTTAGACTGGTAATAAAGTCTAGAACCATTCTGGGCTTGAAGTGCCATACGTAACTTGGTGGAGGAAAAGCATGTTCAAGGTGGAGTAACCTCCGCCTGGCCAATGCTTCGCAGTTGCAGAGCAACTGCTCCGAGGTTTCGTGAGCATCCTGACAGAAGCGGCAGGATGAAGTCTCAGTCAAACCCAGCTTGTTTAGGTGATACCTCGAGGGGCAATGGCCTGAGAAGAGCTCAGTGATCATTTTGAGCTCTGTTCTTCTAAGGAGTGGGAGTTCTTTAGTTTTTCCGCCAGAGGTGTCGATAAACTTTTTTGCGTGACGAAGTCCTTGTAGGCTTTCCCAATACAGCGATTTTTGATTATTCTCCTAATAATTTAGGGTAGCTTTGAGGTAACACTTTGAAGTGCCACAAAATGGCTCTGGTCCGACAAACTTAGTTTCCGCTCCTCTTTGGCAAGGCCATCCGCAATTTCATTGCCTTTGTGGCCCTCATGTCCAGGTACCCACATGAGGATAACTTTGTTTCTCCTTGATAGATTTTTGAGGGTTTTTAGACATACGCAGACTATCCCTGACTTGACAGTGTAGGACTTTAAGCCCTTGAGGGCAGCGTGACTGTCCGAGAGGATATTTATGGTTGAGTCATTTATGGCTCTTTTAATGCAGGTATTGGAACATTCTTCTATGGCCAATACCTCGGCTTGGAATACGGTCGGGGTAGAGCCTAGAGCCTTTGATATATGGCATTTGGGGCCGCATACACCCAATCCGACCCCACTGTTTGTTTTTGAGCCGTCTGTATACCACACCATCGATCCTTGTTGGAAAGACGGTTTAGTGGAACGCCATTGTTTTCGTTCTCCAAGAACCACTTGTAATGGTCTTACAAAATCCACTCTGGGTGTGATTATATCAGATATTGTCGTCACTTGCTCGAAGCATATCTGTTTTAAGATACTTAAATGACCAACCAGATCGCCTGGCTTTAACTGTTTCTCCGTTTGTACTCTTATAGCACTGGAGATCGCTTCCTTTTTCCTGCAAATGCAGGGGTGCAATATTTAATAAGGCTTCCATGGCTGCTGTAGGAGAGGATCTCATGGCACCAGTTATTCCTCGATAGGCAAGCCGCTGGCTTTTTTGAAGCAGAGCCTCAGCCGTCTATTGATTAGTTTTTGGCCACCATGCGAGGGCCGCATAGGTGACCATGGGTCTAACAACCGTGCTGTACGTCCAGTACATCATTTTTGGCTTCAGACCCCATGTTCTGACAATGAACCGACGACACGTGTAGAGAGATCGCATCGCTCTATCCGGCACTCTGAACAGATGCGAATGCCAGGTAAGTTTCAAATCTAGGGTTATCCCCAGATTTTTGATTTCGTCTGAAAATATCAATTCCGTACTATCAAGAAGAGGAGCCGTTAGTGAAAACTTCGATCTTCTTGTGAACGGAACGATTACCGTTTTGTTGGGGTTTATGCAAAGGCCTTTATTTCAACACCAAGTGCGGACTTTGGAGAGGGCTATTTGCATGAGGTCGGATATGACTTGGTCATGCTTGTTCCGTATTGTAACTACTAGGTCATCCGCGTAGCCTTAAACATTAAAACCCGAACTGGTCAGCTTCTCTAGCAGATCATCAATCACGATCGACCATAAGAGTGGAGATAGAACTCCCTTGTGGGCAGCCTTTTGCTGCGGTGATCGTGACTAAGCAGTTCCCTAGAGATGTGGTTATCCTCCTGCTTCTAAGCATGGAGTCTATCCAGTTTACCGTGGAGGGCTCAAAGCCTTTATCCTCGGTAGCTGATTTAATTGCATCGAAGGAGGTATTATCGAAGGCTCCTTCTATATCCGCAAATGCACATAAAGCCACCTCTTTTGCTTCGAGCGCTTTTTCGAGGTCTTTGACTATTGTGTGAATGGCAATCTCAGTAGACTTGCCAGCTTGATAAGCGAACTGCTTAGAATGAAGTGGTGATTTTATCAGAATTTCATTTCGAATGTGTAGGTCTAGGATTTTTTCAATAGACCTAAGCAAGAATGAAGAGAGGCTGATGGGTCGGAACGATTTAGCTAGAGAACTAGGTGTTTTTCCTGCTTTAGGTATAAATACCACCCTGACGTCTCTCCAACATTGGGGAACGTACCCTAGAGCGTAGCTGGCCCGAAAAATTTGTTGTAGTGGAAAGAGTATTTCTTCAACACCTTCTTGTAGTAAGGCGGGAAAAATGCCGTCTTCTCCAGCAGCTTTAAAGTGCTTAAATGTGCCAATGGCCCATCTAACCTTGTTATGAGTGAAGATTCTTCCCGCAAGGCTTTTACTCCTGCTAGAGACTCCGTGCTTGTCCACCTCAATCGGGTCTGGAGCTATAATTCCTTGATCGAGAGTGAGAGAGTCGGCAATATGAGTTTCTAGTAAGAGCCTGACTGTTTCCTCGCAACTGTCGGTGTAGTTCCCATCTTCCTTTTGAAGTGTGCCTATACCATTCGTGTGATCCTTCGAAAGTACCTTATGGAGCCTGATAGCTGCGGGCAATTGATCTATGCCATCGCAGAAGGTCAGCCAGGTTCTTCTTTTGGATCTCCTTAGTTCGGTGTTATATTCCGTTAGAGCCTCTTTATATTCCCCCCAGAAGCCAGAGAGCTTAGCTCTGTTGAATAGCTTCCTGACTTCTTTTCTTTTCAAACTCAGTACCCTATTCCACCATGGTACCTGCCGATTGCAAGTCTTTTGTTTCAGAGGTCAACTGTGTTCGAATGAAGTCATTACAGCCGTTTGAAGCTGCGTAGTGGCTGAGTCTAGCTCCTCAGTCGTGCTAATGCTACCGCCGGGAGAGTCAACTACAGCCTTAAGGTGTTGTCGATAGAGTTACCAGTTAGGTAATTTAAGGATTCGGTACTCCTGACATGTGTTGAGTGTGGCATCTCTATTGAACCTGATGTGTCTGTGATCTGACATGGAAATCTCGTTCGATACATGCCACGTGCTTATTTTTGTACTTATGAACATACTGGCAAGTGTTAGGTCCAAGACCTCTTGTCTAATGATGTTCATAAAGTTTGGTTAATTCCTCTATTTAGTATCTCTAAGTTGTTAGACAATATAAAATCGTAGAGGTACTCACCCCTGGCATTGGTATCCGTGCTGCCCCATAGCGTATGATGTGCATTTGCATCGCATGCAATGATGAAATGCTTTCCTCTGCGTTGACAGTAGTTGATGAGCCTTTTTAGCTCTGGGGGAGGTAATGAATCCGCTTCTCCAGGAAAGTAGGCTGAGGTAACTACTACCTCGTGGCTACCTCCTGAAGTTGGTACCTCGACAACTGCTGTAACCACGTACCTCGAGATGAACTGTGAAAGAGGAATAAAGTTTAGTTTAGTGTTGAGCAGTAGTGCTGCCCTAAGATATTCATGTTCATTACTATATATTAACTTACACGATTTTGTGGGAAGTCCTTTGATGTGGCCTTGATGTACCCAGGGCTCCTGAATGAGAGCCAGACTAAGTTTCTCCGAGATAAATCTCCTGCTAAGCACGTCTGATGCCGCTTTAGCATGATGGAGATTTATCTGAAGGCAACTTAGGTGATCGCTGGCCATGACTATGATGGCTTTTTATGGCCGCTGTCAGCCTTGGTGGTGGATGCCTTCGGAACTTTGCTTTTGCCCGGCTTGGCACGGACAGGTGGGGGCTTATTCTTAGTTTTTATAGACTTGTTTTCGGAAGTCCCCGACTTGGGTTCTGCAGTTCCTGCTGCTTTACCAGGGCCCGCCTTTGCCTTGACCAGAGGTTTAGGCCTGCTGACTCTTGATGTCGAAGGCTGAGGACCGTCAGCCAGAGTTTTAATCTGACTTGGGCCATCCCCAGCCTCCGACACAGCCTTTACTGTTCCACCCTTGGGTCTTAGTTGGACAGACCCGAACTTAAACCCAATTGCGAATTGAGCCTTCAATTTCACTTTCCTCGACCATCACAAGATTGGCTCCTTCCCAGGGCTTTAGCTCCGCAACTACACCTTTCAGCCACGTCACGGTGTCTTGATTGGCGCAGTTAAGAACCAGCCACCCTGGTCTAAATGTGGAGGCCAGGAATCTTGCCGCGATTTCTCTCAAGATAGCACCCTGTACGGACTTCAATTGATCCGCGTTGAGGGCCACCTCAGGATAACCGACGGGAAGAATACCCACCCGAACGTTCTCTGCAACCTCCTTATAGGAAGGCTGCTTACGCGAAAGCAGGGAGACGTGCTTCCTTGAAGGATTCTCCGTTGCTGCCTTGCTGCGTTTAGCACTAGGTTGCTCCACTTTAGGAGTAGAGTTGTCAGAGCGAGTCCGTTTTTTAGACTCTCCTCATTGCGCTGATCTATCTGAAGTGCAGCAATCCTTCTAGCCTCTGCTTCTGTGTGACCGTGTTTTAAAAGCCATTTAAACCTTTTTTGGCCGCGCCAGAGAGCTTTGCCTTGCGGCTTTGCAAATGGGAACTTCAGTGGTCCCCCTGTCCTGTTGGCTATGTTCTGGAGACCTAAGAAGGTCCTCCTCCTCTAAGGGGAATGTATCCATCACATCGCCATCAGATGGAGGACTTGTAATGTCCTGGATATTGTAGGGGTCGCCAAGAACCCCCGGATATTATTCTGAGTTCAAATGAACTGTAACATCGGTGAGTTTGCAGTGATCAAACTTGCTTGCATCTTTGGTTTTATCGTTCCTTCTATCCGTTTGTAATGCTGAGATGATAAATCGAAGTTTCTCCAGTTGAGTGGAAGTCTTAACTGACCAGGTTTGATGCGTGGATTCCGGTAGTACTGGATACTCATATATGTCCCAGCTGTGGAATGGTATTTGTATCGGGCGACCTCTCCCGATAATTTTAAATAGTGGCAGCTTTTCATCATCGGATACTGTAATATGTGCAATGCTCCATTGAAGTTTGATAATTTCGATTTTCACCTCATCTGTGGGTGATATAATGGCATTATCGTCTGTCCTGCTCCGGATCAATATGAGTTTATGTTAGGAATTTATCAGAATTTTCTTGTAATCTTAAGCGAATCCCAATAAATATTTCAGAGGTTCACAATAGTTAGTTGTCACACACAATAGTTAATAGTCCATTGGCTGGTATAACGGATGAATCTGGTGACCAGATGCCATTGAGTAGTATCCTGCTTACATTTGCATTTAGCGATACGTAGTTTTTAATGTTATCGCAATCCCAAGATTTCTTGTACGATCGATTTCCACTACATTCTATTCATAGCGTATTTCTTCAAAAAGAAATGGTAGAGCGTTGTTAGCTAATTTTGCAGTTGCTGAAACGGCTCGATCCAGCTTCGTGAGCGACCCCTGAATGTAAAGAAAACTCCTGCTGGGTAGAAGATTCAAGTCCTCATGTTGTACAGCGATACGGATTTCATCGCTGTTTTTAAATGATGTTAGAAATGGTGAATAGGAGTGATGTTCAGATTTAGTAACACTGTTATCAAGCGAGCGTCTGGTGCAATATCTAGTATTCCTTTATTCATTGTTTCAGCGTTAAACCTATCGATTGTAAATATGCTGTATTTGCAGGTGATAATATAGGTCTTGATCGCTTCAAGGTTGTCCGCTGACTAATGATCTTGTCTGCTCCGAACTCGTATTTATCATGCTGTGGCTTCAAATGTAACCTGATGGTAATAGTCTCTCCTCTGAAGTTGATTAAGTCACCGTCTTGGTCAAGGAGCTTCAATGTTAGAGAACTTATACGTTTGGTGTTCACAAGCAAATAGATTACATTTTTGGGTACCTCCACTTTTTTATACCCAGGCCCAACGTTCGGGGAAAACTCGAGGATAGTGTGTACTTGTGTGTTTTTTAAGAATGATCCTGATTTAATATTACATTCGATGCGTATAGTATTTATTTTAATGAAGTTGACTGGCAAATCTGATGTATGCGCTATATTAGCAGATAAGTTTTTTTACTGAATCCTAGCAGAGGAGCTATGGATCTCTGTTTTTCCAAATGTATTTCTTCAGTTGCCTTAGCTTCACTCTTCAGTGTATTATTGTTAGCCTTTATCGCAACTTTTATCCTTTTCCCTTCTTTATCGAAGTATCCTTGTACATATTTTGCTATATCATCAATCTCATAGGATCCAACAGGTATATAAACAACCTCATTCCCTACATAAACCAGATTATTGCTCACATCAATATTTGGTATAGAGTTGTATGTTTGAAAATCAATTAATTTACAAACATAATCCGTTGCTAGCTCCAGCGGGAGAAAGTACTCAGCAGTGAGTAGAGATGAATTTCCCGTGAGAGTAAGTGTTAATGACATGGCGGTAGATAATGAACTGTCACAATTTCAATATAGATACATTTATTTATAGATAATAATTAATGGCTATAACAATTATATAAAAACTCTAAACATAAATGACCGCAAATTACTGAATCATAGTTCTGATAAGAACTGTAGTTGTACGTAATATTACTACCCAAGTAGTTTATGAGCTCCCATGGTGGTTGGAGATTGCCAAAGCTATCATAGTATTCGATGTTATCACCTTTCTTGTAGTACGCTACCCAGTGTGCACCTGCTCCAGTTGAGATGTCCAAGTTAACAAAACCGCTTTCTCGCTTCCATGGCTTTTTAGGTAGATTATTACGCATAAATACTCCTCTGAAGTGCGACAAGTGTGTGGTATACTTGTGAAGATCCAACTCGTTTAGCGGTCGTTTGGGTAGCGTCTTTAATAGTTTTTTGGTTGAGGTTGTAGATAGAGTCCAAGTCCTTTTCTATACGGCTTCAAGAACAGCCCGTTTCCATCTTTTCCAATCGCTATAGTTTCCATTGCTTGGTTATGACGTTTGCTTTCTTCCAATTTTGCCTTTGCCGCACCGGTATCATTTACTGCTTTAGCTATGCCTGTTGCACCTCCCGATAGTGCTCCCAATGCTGAAAGCCCAGCAAACAACGGGATGAGGAACGAAAGTGCTCCGCCAACCTATGGGACAGGTATCACTCGTGGAGTTTTAATTGATTTCTTCTTTCTTTTCACAGTATTTTTAGCTGCACTAAGAGCTATTTTTGTAGCTTCCATCAAGTCTTTTGGTTTCTTGATTTTTATAGTCTTACGTGCATTTCGTACTGCTTCTCGGAATGTGGGTTGGCGTTTAATTTTAGCCTTAAGAACCATACCTAGCTTAATTTTAGCCTTCATTGCGTTTGCTATAAGCCAGATTTTGCACGCTACCAGGATTTTTCAGCTAATATTTTATCAGCTTTATGTCTAACACTTGTATCTTTATGTCGCGAGTATGCTATATCGTGTTCCTTGCAGGCTGCATCCAGTGGATTAATGCCCGGATCTCCTCTCGCCAATCTTTGTTGTAACTTTGTTCCTGGTCCACAGAACTGGTATCCCGGTAGATGTAATTCTACAGGTAATTTGTTGATGATTGAATTTAATAGTCCTCTGCCCCCTTTCAAAGATTTTCTGGAGCGTTTCGATTTGTGATCCGACATCTTATAAGGTTCCGATGATACTGTTGAAATGTAATATAATCACGTGTACTAATAAGGATCCCGTTAGTCTTCAATATGCGGTTCATTAAACAACAACAAGCTTTTCCTGTTCGAAATGCTGATGTAGCTGTTATGAAGGTGAAAAAGAAGCATGGTTCCCTATTGCCTAATAGTATAAGAAGCATCATTGTTGGACCATCCAATTGTGGAAAAACGAATGTTATGATAAGTTTGCTGGAACATCCCAATGGTTTGAGATATGAAAATATTTACATATATTCCATATCTTTACATCAGCCAAAGTATGAATACTTGAAGCGAGTGACGACTCCCATATTAGGATTGGGGTATTATACATTCTCAAACAACTGCGACGTTCTACCACCAGAAGAAGCCAAATCACATTTAGTGTTTATTTTCGATGATGTAGCATGTGAAAAGCAAGATAATGCGCGATCCTATTTTTGCATGGGTCGCCACGAAGATATAGACAGCTTCTATCTCTGTCAAACATATACGCATATACCAAAGCACTTAATACGTGACAATGCTGATTTAATCATCTTATTCAAGCAAGATGACTTGAATTTGAAACATATCTATAATGATCATGTGAATACAGACATGAAGTTTGATAAATTTCGAAGAGCCTGTGCTGAGTGTTGGAAGGATGAATATGGTTTCTTGATGATTGATAAGGATAGCTCATTAAACAAGGGGCGCTACCGTAAAGGATTTGATACCTTCATTGTACTATAAAAGGATGAAACATGCGAAACCTTCATAATTCGAAGTTGTAACTCAGTCGATAGCACACCGAGTCCTGTGGACCTGCTGAGTAGATTAGAGCTGTTCACCGATTATCAGACCTGTTTGAAAGCTGTTGACCTGTTATCAAACCTGTTTGACAAGCTGTTAAGCTGTTATCAGAGCTGTTTTAAAAGCTGTTAAGCTGTTATCCGAGCTGTTTGAAAGCTGTTAAGCTGTTATCAGAGCTGTTTGAAAAGCTGTTAAGCTGTTATCAGAGCTGTTTGGAACGCTGCTAGGCTGTTATCAGAGTTGTTTGGAAAGATGTTGAGCTGTTATCAGAGCTGTTTGGAAAGCTGTTAAGCTGTTATCAGAGTTGTTCGGAAAGCTGTTAAGCTGTTACCAGAGCTGTTCGGAAAGCTGTTTGTTATTAGAGCTGTTTGGAAAGCTGTTTACCTGTTATCAGAGCTATTTGAAAAGCCGTTATTCAGTTAATATCGAAGATGAATAAAAATCTAATAAAAGAAATCATCAAGACAAGGATTGCAGTGCGAAGGAAATTTAAAGCTCTAAACATGGGAAGGATTGAAGCAGTAGCTCAACTTGAAGAAAACTTTAAGCCAATCACTAAACCCTTAAAAGAGTTTGTTAGAAGAGTTAAATACGAGCCACCGGATATAGCCAAGTTTGAGACAAAAGACACAAAAGAAGAAGAAGAAGAAGAATAAGAAGCAATTGAAGAAGAAGAACCAAAAGAAGAAGCCAAAGACATTGTGGAACCTTGTACCCCTCCAAAACGAAAATATGTGAAAATGGAGGCTAGTAGCACACCCACAAGTTATGGAGATTATTCCTTAACATCTGAAGAAGAATTCGCAACACCTAAACGTTCAAGAACATTGAGAGGAAGGTCTACTGTCACCTCCCCCGATACGTCTGGATACACAGTTTCTAACTATTTAAAGCTATTCACTGATAATAGCCCTAAAATTGATCCAACCTATGGAGTTTGCTATGATGACAACGCGTGGGGAATCGGTAATTCAACGTTTGATTTTGATGATGTAGGAAATATTGTTATCAAGGGGAAGAGCTATAAAACAATTTTGGGGTTATGTGAGCTGCTATTTATGAAAGATCCTGTAAAAAGTCTATATACTAAAGAGAATTTAACTAATTATGGATCTATTTTGAGAGATACCAATGCATATAAACGTGACTATGCTGAAGATGGGCAAATAAAGGGTACTAGAGCGGCTAAGTATAAAGCTATAATCAGTAAACTTATACAGCATAATGGCATGGGACTAATGCGTCTGCCTAAAGAAAACATTGATCACATTTACTGGGATGATCCAAATGAATTAGTGGATAGACTGCTTCTTCTAATGGCATCAAAGCAGGCTGGAAACACCAGTTACAACAATGAAATTGTATCTGTCCTGGAGGAGTTGTGAGAAGCAGATATTTTAGTTTAAATACTACTTCATTACCATACTTCATCACAATCTACAGATGAGCGTTGACAAGTTTGGACGTTTCTCTAAGCAAGGATATCTTGGGAAAGCAGGTGAACGTGAACCAACAGGAGCTCAGGGACCAGCCGGTAAACAAGGAATTCAAGGACCAGATGGTAAACAAGGAGCTCAGGGTCCAGCTGGTGAACAAGGAGAGCGGGGTATTGGATTTAATTTAACGATAAACGGAGACTACGATCTAAACTCAAAATGTATAAAACGACTTGGTGAACCCTTTGAAAATGATAATGCTACTACCAAAGACTATGTTGACAAGAAAATTAAAATAAGTGTTGAAGAAATAAAAAAAACTATTCATATAGATGTACAAATTTAACGCTATATATCAATGATGAAATCGCGAAGATTGAAAACTATCTGTTTACTGCAGTAATAAATAAGAAAGACTTGACACCAAAAGATGGTGTATATAAGTAAAAACTCTTTAGAAATCTGTTTCATTTATAATTACGATGAGTAAGAGGCAAGTGGTAAATGAGCTGCATAAACCAGCGAGAAAAAAATTTTAAACGACGTCGTGTGATTATCAAAGGACTAGATAATTTGTGGCAGGCAGACTTGGTTGAAATGGATCCCTACAAGTATGTGAACAAGAGTTACCGCTATCTACTGACAGTCATTGATACCTTCTCCAAATATGCATGGGCAATTCCAATTAAAAGAAAAACTGGTGTAGAAGTAAAAGATGCCATGCAGTCTATATTAAGCGGGGGACGAATACCTAAAAACCTGCAGACAGATGATGGAAAGGAATTCTACAACAGCCTCTTTAAAAATCTACTGATGAAGCATGCAATTAATCATTACACTACGTACAGTTTCCGCAAAGCATCAATATTGGAACAATTTAACCGAACTCTAAAGGATATGATGTGGAAGGAATTCAGCTTTAATGGAACTTATCAGTGGATTGGTATGGTAAAGAAACTGTTCACTGAATACAACTCAAGAATACATCGAACTACGAAAATGAGACCACGTGATATCAACACCTCCAATGAGAAACAACTGCTTTCAACTGTATACAGTCATATAAAGATTGTTGTTCCTGCAAAGTATAAAGTTGCAGATTTTGTACGCATCAGCAAATGCAAGCAAATTTTTGAGAAAGGCTATACACCAAACTGGACAGCTGAGATTTTTAAAATTATTAAAGTTCAAAACACAAACCCCATCACATATCAGCTGGAAGATTATCAAGGAAATCCAATCACATGAGGATTTTATGAATTCGAGCTGCTGATAGTTAAACACCCAGACCTGTATCTCGTAGAGAAAACCTTAAAGAAGAGTTGAGATAAAGCTTACGTTAAATGGCTCGGATTTTCATCAAAACACAATTCTTGGATTAATAACAAAGATGTTTTATAATTTCTTGAAAAAACACCTATAATACAATTTAAAATAAATATATATTTATTATACTTTATACATGTAGCTGTAATGCAAATTACTTTAATAAATGAAACTAAAACTATAATACATAATTTATTTACACTAGATTTAGATTCTTTCTGGTGTTGCCACTTGTTGATCTGATGAAATGGAGTAATGACCCAAGGTTAAGTATCCGCCGTTCCGCTCATAATATGTCGCTTATTTTCATTAGGACTCATATCCAAATAAATACACAGCTACAGACATCCACCCGCGCCTTAGGTAACGCTTCCTCAGCCACCAAGTAGCCCAGCCGAACATACCACAGGCACTCATACAAAAGTAAACAACTGAAACCAAACTCAAGCTGACTAGTATACAGCCCCCGATATAAATTCGCTTAGGGTATTTCACATCATTACTTAAGCCGTATACATTCTACCCAAGCCTTGGTATAGGTAACGTAGCCGAATCCAACACACCACAGACAATCCTAGTCATAGTGTCAGATATTGCCACTAAAGCTCTCAGCCAACCTCCAGTACATATCCCCAATGTGATCTCGTATCCCTCAGCCCGAGATGATGTAGTACCGGCTAATGCCACCAGGGGACCTTGCTCAAGAAATGGTGTTTGCACTCGAAAGAGCAACTGTGAATTTTCTCTGCACGCACCACCAAAACCCAATAATAATAATAATTTGCTAAGAAAACATCAATCCAAGGTGATACCATGTCGTGAAATTCGAATGATGTTCGCGACATACAACGTCCCCGCTAAGAAAACTTATTTAGACACACCACTTAAAAACAGCAAAACCAAGATGACGTCATTATGATATCTACAACCTCCTCGCTAATAAATCGTCAAGCAAGAAAACAGCAAAACCAAGGCACGGTGGTAGTACCTGCTAATGCCGCTAGGGAACCTTACTTTCCCTCGAGGTGAACAACATCTGAAGTACCGGCTAATGCCGCTAGCGAACTTTACTCAAGAAATGGTGTTTGCACTCGAAAGAGCAACTGTGACTTTTCAATACACGCACCCCCTAAACCCAATAATATTAATTTGCTGAGAAAACATCAAGCCAAGGTGATGTTATGTTGTGAAATTTGAATGTTGCTGATATCTACAACCTCCCGGCTACCAAGATGGCGTCATGCTGATATCTAGAACTTCCCCGCTAATTCCAGCTAAGAAATCTTCAAGCAAGAAAACAGCAGAACCAAGGCGACATCACGAGCTCATGCTGATATCTAAAACTTCCACTCTAAAGAAAACAGCAAAAGCAAGGCATGCTGCTAGTATCCGCAAATGCAGCTCAGGCAACCTCACAATGGTGTATCCAAGACCCAATGGTGCATCCCAGACATAATCCAGTACAGTCAAAAGCCGATGGTGTACCCAGTACAGTCAAGAGCCAATGGTGCATCCAAGGCATAAACCAGTACCATCAATACACAAAACCACATTATTGACTCAAGTCACCTAGCGATGGTGGTGCCATTTATGGGTGAGGTGATCTCATATCCCCAAAACTCGAGATAAAAAACGTAATGTCAACTTAGAGGCTACGAGTCCGAGATGAAAAATAAGCGAACTCCAGAAACAATATCGAAATCCTATGTTAATTCACTATGCCGGAGAGTGCTAAAAGTGGTTTCGTATCCCCAAGACTCGAGATGAGAAATAAGCGAACTTCAGAAACAAATTCGAAATCCTATGCTATTTCCCTATGCTGGAGAGTGCTAAAAGTGGTCTCGTATCCCCCAAATTGGTCTTGTATCCCCAACATCCAAGACGTAAACCCATACAGCCAAGACACAACCCCACATTTAGTATGGACTCAAACCATAGCAACGGTGGCGCCATCTGTGGAGAAATCCTTGAAGCTAAAAAAGTGGTCTGGTACTGTCATAGTTAGCTACTAACTTATTCTTTAATCCGTCTCGCTCTGCAGCAACCTGGAGTCATGACGTGTTGAACAGATCGAAAGTTGATTTTATTAAAGTGGTCTGGTGTTTTAACAAGTTGAAGGTGCGATTCTCTCTTCCGATAAGATATTCTTGTTCTGCCTATATCTTTTCGGAGTCCGCATGGTTCATTGTTCAAAAGGGAGGATAGTGCGCCTGCTTCACCAAAATATTACCTTTTTCCTCGTCCCAAAGCATCTGCATGGGTATGGTGAGTAAGTTCCTCATTTTGTCGTTTAATTTTTGGAATCCAGCGTCCTACTTCCCTCATGGCCCTAACTCTGTCTGCTTTATCTCTGCGGAAAGTTGTTTGAAAAAACTCCTACAATTTTCGGCGAATCCCAGTTCCTCTGCTAAATCAGGCGTTTCAAATTTGGACAATACAGTCCTATGCTTCGTGTAGAAGTTGACCTGGTCAAGGCGTTCAAAAATTACTCCGGACTGCTCGATCTTATATTAACCATACTTAATTTCGATAACTGGCAATGTTTGTACAAGGTAGCATGGTTCCTGTATGGGATCAACAATTTTTTTAATGTGCAAAGGCATAGTTCCTGGAACTAATTCCAAATGCTATGTAGGGAAACTTTCCACCACATGCTAGTATAATAAGCTGATCTTAGTGTAGTTGCATATTAAAATCAGAACGAGCATAAATATAGTTACGTTTTGATTTAATAAAAAAGGTTCATTTTCAGGGTTCGATTAAACACTCTACTTTACAGCTAAGCATTTACATACCGTAAATCTTATATATATTTATATACCTAAATCTAAAATTTCAGTAAACGATCAATAATTTGCAGATATATACCATCTAACCCGACTTGGGAAGTATAGGAATAAAAGTCTATTCTGAACATAGAAACTTGAAATTACTACTAAACTCTTATCATACAAATGCTGATTAATGAAATTGAAATTCATTCACTTTGTTAACAAAAATAAAACTGAATCACTTGTCCACAATAATGTCACCAAATTATAATAACAAGCACATTCTTCACCTCCACCTAAAAAATCGAACTAGTAACTAATTAATTCAATAATATCTAAATAGTTAATAAAAGAAATCAGAAACAATGTACATATATCTTTATTTCAACTTATATGCTATATAGCTTTTACCTTATATACCTCATATTTCGCTTGTTATGTCCTCTTCTTTCTTGTTTTACTTGAACTTCCTTTTTTTTATTTTGTGATATTTTTTTTACCTTTTGTGTAGGTTATTAATTGTTTTTCTCTTTTGTTTCTTATTTTTACCTCATACATTTTTTTCAAATACCCCTTTTTTCGTTATTTTGACGTTCTTTCCCTTCTTTTATTAAATTTTTTTTTGTTTGCTAAACCGTTTTGTCAGCTTTTATTATTTTTTAATTAATGTCCACTTTTTGTAAAGGCTCCCGCTTAACCAGGTTGCAGGTTTCGTTCCTGTTGACTTCCTTATCGAACCTATAAATCGCTCTACTCTAGGGCTCTAGTGGTGGTATGGCTATTGCTCTCTAAAATACAAAAAGTTTATAATCATTTTTATACATACTATACTGCGAATACATTTAAATCATTCTTCGAATTTTTTTAAGCTGTTTGTATACATACGCTTGAGCCTCTTCTCCAGAAGTAAAGTCACGTTCTGGCAACGATAATAGTAAAGATAATTTTTCCGCACGAGCCGGATTTTTTAACAAAACCTTCTAGCCGACATGTAGAACAACTGCTTCTGCTTACTTATCGTAACATTTTTTTGCGGATATTTTCTTTCTTATTAAATACACTCTTGCAAAACTGTGTGATACTTGTCCGAGTTATACATTGATTCGGGCTTTCGCTATAATCTACAAGGGATTTCTGATTCAAACTGTAGTTCTCAGAAATTCGTACCAGTTTTGTGGTTCTCCTTCCCTCTTTCAAACGTTTTGTTTCTCTCGAAGAGTCCCCCAAAATGGGGAATTATGGAAAACTTTTAATACACTTTGAGTTTCTTCTGGGTTAACAATAACTTGGGGTTGGTGCTTATCCAGTAAATCAACTTCACTTACCTCATTATCATTCATGTCTATAGTTTACCGAATCTCCTTCGGTTTCCTGAGTTGATATTCATCCTTTATTTCTCTCGTCTTCTTGTCTCTAGCTTGGGCCCGGGTGATTGCCAAGCATGGGTATTCTTGCTTGCCTTCACTTTATGCTAGTGTGTTTTCCCTCGAAATTGCACACAGGGCGTATGTCCATCAGTCACGACGGTTATAACTTTAAAGTTACTACCTAAGAGATAACACTTGTATTTGCGTAACTCCCAGGCAATAGCTAAAATTTCCCGTTCCGTTGTTGAATAGTTCCTCTCAGCTTGATTTAGAGTCTGACCGGCATAGCTAATTGGTCTACCCTCTTGACCTATGTAGCGGAAGCTACAAAATAATTTTTATTTTTGTTTATTATTGAAAATAGAATAAAATATAATTTTTTGTTTGTCAGAGTAATATTTGCGCTGACTGTAAGGAAAGTAAAATATTCAATTTGACGTTTAAGGGCACAACACTTTGAATAAAAAACTTTGAACACAGATACATACTACTGTATACATTTTCAGAAAATACACATCAAGACTTTTTGGAATGTAATTTTTTTAAAAATATAGAATTTGTGCTAAGGATATTTTAGTATTAATTTAGACGCAAGAGGACCTTGTAAAATATTACAAAATAAGCTTTTAAAAAATATTAAAGCTATTAAAATAAAGAATAAATTTTAAGTAAAAAATAATTAGCATTAAATAAAAATAATATAATTTTCAATTTATATCCTCTAAAGAATTTAGGATATACATATATATATATATATATATTTATATACAAATAAAGAACAGCAACATATTCAGCTTGTTGCCTTCCAGTTCAATTGGTGACCCCGAACAACAGGACAACCCTTCTACCCCGAACAACGGGACAACCCGTCTACCCCGACAACAGAACAACCCGTCTAACCCGACAACAAGACAACGCGTCTACCCCAACATCAAAACAACAAGACAACACGTCGATTCGACGATTCTAACATTCTAGTTAAGGTGGTAAGGTACCTTTTTCTAGAATAATAGAATAATTAAAGAAGAAAAGAACTTAAGTAAGAACTAAAGAATAAGAAAAGAAGAGAAGAACATAAATAAGAACTCAAGAAAATTAAAAAAATTAAACAAAAGAAAAGAAGAGAGAAGAAAAGAAAATAAATAAGAAGCAAAGAAAATAAGAAGAACAGAAGAAAGAATCAAGAATCAGTTAAAGAAGAAAGAAGATAAAATAATGAAGAAAGAACAATTCATAATAATATCTGTCAACTATAAAGGAGCCTTTACTATGTCAGAGTAGAGTGGAGTGAGCTTTTACCAGAGTAGCGTGCATGCACAATAGAGAGTGAGCTTGGTTCGGATTTTCGAAATCATATGAAAATTGTGTGACAGATTATCATGTGTTTACATTTGAAATATATTTCAAAACAGAACACAGTTTGTCGATTCGTATAATTTAGTTAACTAAATGGTATTAAATTACAGATAATATTTCTATAATTGCTCCAGAATGAGCTATGAACGATTTGAATTATCATAAAATACAAATTAACATTTAGTACGGACCCTTTCGAAATGAACGACCGCCATCTATATTCCATTGATAAGCCAATTCGAATATAAGACAATTTTAATTCTTAATTAACTTTATTTTGTTAAAATTGTATCACAAAAATACCAAATACATTTTTAATTTCGTATAAAAAATTATTTGGATATAATTTATTAATTTTCGTTAGTTAAAGTTTGCAAATATCAGTGCGACATCTGTTAGAAGCTAGTGTTTCGAAACAAATATTGAAAGATTTCGAAACTACCAACGTGAGATTGGGAATTGTTCCAATCTGACGCTACTCTGTGAAATCCACTCTGGTGGAAAGCGCGAAGAACTAGAGTGCAAGCTTGAGAAAAGGATAGAGAATGCAATCTGGTGACTCCACTCTTCTGTCATTGTGAATGCTCCTTAAAATGAAAATAACAAGAAAAGAACATAGTAAGTTAAAATTTAGACATAGATTGGATTTAGTAAGTTTCTATCTTTATCTGTTAGGATATTTTAAAAATATTTTATACCTATATTACATATAACATTTTTAATTTTGTGAAAATAATTTTACACAAAAACACAAATACAACATTGTTCGCCAAGCTCACCTGAAAAGAGAACAAATTAAAAAAAAAATCAATCAACAAATAAAATTGATACATATGAATATACCTGCCCAAATTATTCACCGGTGAATTCCATGAACTCCAGTATTCAAATGTAGCTGAAATGAAAACATTGAATTAGAATCAGCTATAGAACTGAACTGAAATGAACTGAAATATTATGAAATTATGATACTAAGTAAATATAATTGCATAATCAGAACAAGATTGTTGGCATGAAAATATTGACCAACCACATGACAATCATATAAGATAATTAGAACAATAAATTAGTTTACCTATTTAACTTGAATTTCCGCATGAAGTTAGTTTCCTACTTCAAATGTTCAACTGATGACGGATCACTGGATGATTTCACAGTACGTCTGGAATACAAATAAGAAGATAATTAGCAAGTGCATTTCAAGGGGCAGACACAGTGAAACTATTAACAATATTCGCATAATGCAAGAGGAGTTGAGATCAAACGTTAAAAAGAGATCACATTAGCACCTTGAAAGGAGAGTAGGAAATGGTGAATAGGAAATGATGTCTACGCCATCTAGTTGCTCAACCAAGATTACGATTTTTATTAATATTTCATGCAAATTATAACATTCGGGAATCGCCAAACATTTAGAATGAACTTTTGACGTAAGATAAAACTATTTCTTTTTGCTAACGATTAAAGTATTGAATAAATGACTTGTCAGAAATATTGTTAACCATTGTGATAGCAGAGATGGCAGTGTGAAAAGTCTACAAAGCAGAAAGGCAACGTAAGAATAGTCGCAAGATGGCCGTTGATTTTCCATAAAAGCCAAGTACCAATTGAGATTCGTTCTCTTTTTCGTAAGCGTTTTTCAAGGTTCAACAAGCTGTCACTTTGGTCAAAAAGTACAAAAGGTATCTCGACCAAACGGTGCAGTTCCTAATAATTAATCTTCCTTTCTTTCAGCTTTTTTGGTGTTAAATTTGCTATATTTTTTTCTCTTTTGGTTTTTCAATTGGCATATATTGATTTCATCAGTGAATTCTTTTTTTGTTTGAATTTATGTACGGTGTTCATTAATAATTCTTTATTTAGCTAGAGCAAGAAGGAAAATTGCGAATAATTGTGAAATAATTGTATGAGGAAATAATTGTATGAAGAAAGGCGAGTTGTATATGGTGGTATTATACAGTTATTTATTTTAATAAAAATTGAATTAATTTTTAACTAAAGAACGCACATTCCGTCTTATGATTTACATCCTACGCATAATATCTGATTGTAGCTTTACAACATAGTAAAACATTACAAAAGTACAAGTTTAGCACAAAATATTTATCGGTGTTTAAAGTTTGTACTTTTCAGGGTGTTTTTGTCCCATGAAATAAAAATATTTTTCATCTAAGTATCGCGAGTGATGGTGTGGATAAGTGAAATTTTCTTTTTCATTTTTTGTGGTCTAAAGCTATTGTCCAAAAATGCCAGGAGACGAAATAAATATTCAACAAAAGAGTTATGTCGCAGCGGCTTCTGTCAAACAACCAACCTTTTGGACACCATGTCCACCATCTTGGTTTATACGAGCAGAGGCTGAATTCCGAGACAAAGTTCGAATGACGAAACGAAATACCGCCACATAGTGCAAGCCCTTCCGCTGGAGACGATTATGAACGTTTTAAATATTACACAAGTACCCCCAACTGCAGATAAATACGAGAATCTTAAAAAATCTCTCATTCAAAGATTCAGCGATTCAGAGGAGAAAAGATTAGAACAACTTCCATGTGCCTTAGAAATAGGAGATAAAAGACCGTCCTAATTCTACAGGTTTATGAAAACCCTTGCTGGTACTTTCACAACATTTAGAGCAGAATTAATTAAAAAACAATAGTTAGAAAACATCCTGCAAACATAAACTTAGCATTGGTTGCTTCAAGCAAAGAAAATATAGAAGATTTATTGGAACTTGCAGATAAAATATTTGGCGTTACAAAGTTACAATATGTTTCCTCAATAAATAAAACTTTCGATTTACCATTACCCCAACAAAATTTTTCAGCAATAAATAACGATTTACAATTATTAAATAGAATAACAATTTTAGAAAACAAATTACAGAATTTAGAAAAATTATTTCGCAATTTCACTATGAATAATAATAATCATAACAACAAACTTTTTTAAAAATGATTTCAGATACAGATCACGAAGTCGTTCACAAAGATATTCAAAACTTGATAACAATAAACAACTTTGTTAGTAGCACTCTCTCTAAGTTTGGAGAAAAAGCTACCAAATGCGTTTTTCCATGCACTTTTATTAACAAAATTAATCCAAAAAACTAAATATCCCCTCAGCGTCCAGTTTGTCAAAAAATAATGTTTCAAAATACTTTTCCTTTCAGACAGAGAAAATAAATTCAAATTTTTAATTGACACTGGGGCGGACCTTTCAATATTGCTTAACGCTTATTTTAGTAAATTCAAAAATAACCCAAATCTAATTTTAACAGCAGCAAACGGTTCAACAATTAATACATATGACACGAAATTGTTGAAGGTAGATTTCGGATTAAGACGAGATCTAACGTATCCGTTCATTATAGCGGGAGTAAATAAACCCATTATTGGGACAGACTTTCTCGAAAAATTCAATTTATTGGTTGATATTAATAATAAAAAATTAATTGATGGAAACACGTTAATCGGTGTAAATGGAATACCGATAAACACAAATACCCTTTCACCACGTCAATACGCTTTCGATAATGAGTACGGAAAAATTTTACAAAAATTTCCATCATTAACTCAAGCACCTTGATACGATGCTCCCGTACGTCATAATATAGTATACATCACATTTCTACAAAAGGACAACTTCCTTTCTCGAGACAAAGAGGACTCGATATACAAAAATTAATAATTGCAAAATTAGAGTTCGAGCATATGGTTAAATTAGGTTTATGTCGCCCTCTTCATCACCAGTTTCTTCTCCATTACGTATGGTATCGAAGAAAGACTGAACAGATTGGCGACCTTGCGGGGATTGCAGGCATTTAAATACATATACTACACGCGATATATACCCGCTCCCACACATTAAAAATTTTTCATTGAATTTAAATGGCTCTTCAATATTCTCAAAAATTTATTTAGTAAGGGCATATCACCACATTCCAGTAGCCCTTGATGACATTTTCAAAACAGCCATTACTACAGCTTTCGGTTTATTCGAATTCACTACAATTCCTTTTGGTCTTAGAAACGCAGCACAGGCATTCCAACGTTTCATGGACCACGTGTTAGAGGAATTAGATTTTGTTTTCATCTACACAGATGATATTTTAATAGCAAGTAAAAATAAAAAGGAGCATGAATCACACTTAGAAAAAAGTTTTTACACGTTTAGAAGAGTTCGGTATAAACACCAATCCCGCAAAATGCATTTTTGGAGTAAATTCCTTAGATTTATTGAGTCATAAAATCACTAAAGAAGGAATTCTTTCATCTGAGAACAGAGTTATAATAAGTCAAGATTTTCCTTCTCCTAATTCAATCAGACAAATTCAGCAGTTCATAGGAATGGTAAACTATTACCATAGATTCATTCCACATCTATCTTGATTGTTAAATCCAATATATTTAAATTTAACAAAATTACTAAAGAAACCCAAAAATAATAAAAGTTTTAATTGGCCAGAAGATTGCGAAACCAACTTTAAAAAAATTAAGTAAGCTCATTCTACCTCCACACTTTTAGTCCAACCACTAGAAAACGCGAAGTTTATTCTAACAGTCGACGCATCCGACGTAGCAACATGGGGAGGTTTACAATGAAAACCATTGGGAACCTTTAGCTTTCTTCTCGAAAAAATTAACTCCAGTAGAAACAAGGTATTCAACCTTTGACAAAGAACTTTTAGCAATCAATTTAGTCATTAAACACTTCATACATTTTTTAGAAGGTCGATATTTCACTATTCTGACCGACCACAAACCATTAATGTCCGCACTCTTTACCAAGATAGAAAGAAGTCCCAGACAAGCCAGACAGTTAGATTTCATAACACCATTCACTTCAGACATAAAACATATTAAAGGAAAATCAAACGTTGTTGGGGATTCATTATCACGAGTAGTAGTCACTGATGAAAATGATGAAAATATCTACGAAATAAATAAAAATAAAATAGTCTTAGAAATTGTCGCCAAAAACCAAGAAAACTATGAAGAAATGAAACACTTAATTTCCCTTCAAGGAACTATTACAAATTCTATGTAAGTTTAAATTAATAGAAGCAGAATTAGAGGTTTCCAAAAAAAAAAAATTTGGTGTGATATTTCGTTAAATACCTCTCGACCATTTATTCCTAAACTTCTAAGACGGTATATTTTCGAAATAATTCATACTCTATTCTATAACAGCCTGGCATAAGAGCAACTAGAAAATTAATTGCGGCAAGATACTTTTGGCCTAGTATGATTAAAGACGTAAATTTGTGGGCAAAATCATGTTTATCTTGCCAGATATCAAAAATTTACAAACATACGAAATCAGAAATTGGCCAATTCACAATTCCAAAAGGCAGATTTGAACACATTTACGTTGATATAATCAGCCCATTACCGCCTTCAGAAGGATTTACTCACGTCTTAACTATGATCGACAGACTCACAAGATGGCCCGAAGCATACCGGATAACGGATACTCCGGCTAAGTTAAAACGTTATAAACACAATACATTTCACGATTCGAAATACCTCTTGAAATAACGACGGATCAGGTTGCTCAATTCGCGTCAAAATTATTTGAAGTATTTGCAAAATTATATATATATATACATATATATATACATATTGTTACGAGCGTGGCCTTAGTTCGATATTTAAAACACAATATTTCAAATATCATTAACAAGTTCTTTCTTTTATTTAACTTCACTATTTACTTTTATAACATTTACAAACAATTATCAAATCAACTCTTTATAGTTATCGCTAGTTCTGTACTTCTAATTATCGCAATAGTTTACTTCGTTCATTTCACTGTCTGAAATAAGACTCATCTCCTGGTGTGAGAAGCGCCGTACTTATACTCTACGAATTATCCTAGAACTTTCCTGAATATTCCGTTCTCGGAACCCATAGTTTAATAGTTTACTAGGATGTCACTAACCTAAAGTTGTTTCCATTTCCAACAGATGACGCTTGTGGCACTTTGTGGCAGGTAACAATATATATATATCTATGTATATCCTAAATTCTTTAGAGGATAAAAATTGAAAATTAAAAATAATTAATGATAATTATATTTTATTTTAAATTTATTCTTTATTTTAATTGCTTTAAATTATTTTTATATTTTTTTTTTAAAGAGTAATAGTAAAAGCTTATTTTATAATATTTTACAAGTTTACCCTCTGGCGTCTAAATTAATACTAAACACAAATTGACGCAAATTCTATATTTTTAAAAAAATTACATTCCAAAAAGTTTTCATGTGTATTTTCTCAAAATGTATTCAGTGGTGTGTATCTGTGTTCAAAGTTTTTTCTTCAAAGTGTTTTGCCCTTAAACGTCAGACTGAATATTTTACTTTCCTTACATTCAGCGCAAATATTACTCTGACAAACAAAAAATTATATTTTATTCTATTTTCAGTAACAAACAATGATTCTCTACTTGCATTAGTGATAACGGTCAACTTTGGATAAACTAATACAGGTGGTACAGTGAGGAAATGCTTCACGGTTGTGAAGGACTGTTCACATACCCTTCCCCAGTTCAATCGGATTTTTTTCTCAATTATTTGTTAATAGGTGTTAGCATTTTTGAGAAGTTAAGCTCCAATTTCCGATAATACCTTGTTAACCCCAAAAATAACTGTCTGTGATTGTCTTCCTTTGGACAACGATGCTTTTGTAATACTTCCACTAAACGTAGGTCTGGCTTGACTCTTTCTTCTGAACAAACATGTCCGTGTCCATATACCATCTCTTTCTCCAAAAACTGATATTTGGAAGGATGAAGGTTTAGGTTATGCTCTCGAAAACTTGTTAGTACTTCCCTTAACTTCTCGTTGAGTTCGTCCAAAGTTTTCGTGAATATGAATACTTCGTCTAAGTAAACGAATCAGTTTAACCCCTGCAGACCTGTTAAAATTATATTCAATAAAGATTGGAAGAACGGAGAAGCAGTTCTTAATCAGCATGGCAATGTTTTGTATTGGAAATGATTGAAAGGCGTGCTGAATGCAGTCATCTCGAGGTCAACTGGACCATTAATACTTGATGATACCCATTAGTTGAATCTAATGTACCGAGAGTGACCCAGGTGATCCAAAATGTCCTCACCCTGTGGCAGAGGATATGAAAATGGAATTCATACTTTGTTCAATCTCAAGCGTCAAGCTGTACTTTCGTTTTTATGCTTCATCCGCTCCCTTCTTAGGATTTAATAGGAAAGTTAAAGGGGCTATCGATTGGCTCAATGATGTCATCCTCTAACAGTTTTTTGAATTGTTCTTGGTACACCTCCCTGTGAGTTTCTGGCATATGATATTTCCTATTTATGAGTCAAAAGTTAGGCATTCAGGGCAATTTAAACATTTTCGCAGTAATGCATATCAATCGATCGCCTAGGAAAGAGAAAAATATCACTGTACTCATTGCAAATTAGAGTTACAGCTCCCCTTTCTTCGAAATTCAGATCATCCCCTAGCATGAGAGCTTACTAATTTTTCGTCTCTGTCTCTCTAGTGGTTTTATGGATTATATACTCAACTTTTACAATTTTTGCCATTCTTTATCTCGACCGGCGCGTTGCTGGCACGAACAATGCCCACAAACGCGTGTCCGTCCCTTGACCAGATTAAGGTATAGCCGCAATACACGCCCGGCCTGATTTCTTTCGCCCTACATAACATCTCATGTTTAATAGCAACTTCTATTCTTACTAGTTGTTTTGATCTCGGCTCCAAACGTAGTTCGGATCCATCTCTTTGTACGACTCTTATTGGATGTGATGTTGCCTCCCGCTTCTGGTCTTCAATTTTGAGGTGTCTTTTCCCGTTTTCCTTCTGTTTTTCCCCGTTTTCCTTCTTGCTACGGGTATCTGCTCGCCGGACCACATCACACTAAGTGAAAGTTTTAGTCTCGGGTGCCCTGTTGCTTCAGTATCTTTCCACTCGTGCTTCAGTGAGGGTGCCCGCTGCGAGTTTTGTACTTTGCCTCCTTTCGCCCTTTTATTTCCGTAGCACCCTTCTATATATAGGTCGATGCTTTCTGCGGCTGACTCAGCTTTGCGCACAATGTCCCGCAATTCCCTGATCCGATCTGTCATACACTGCTTAACGTTTTCTGGAAAATCTTCTCGATTTTGTCCTCTAACGGGTGACTGGTAACTATATTTTCTGGATTGTATCCCTTCAGAACTATGGTCGCAACTTTCTCTAGCCCCGTAGTATTGCCGAATAGAGATCTTGGTACTTCTTTTGCTTCTTTTATGCTTTTTATGGAAAATTTTCTACTAATACAGTCTATTATAGCCTTATCTTTGAGGAATTCGATCTCCAATATCCCATGGACCAGTATTTAATATTTAATTCGCAGACTTGGAATTGTCCGATAGGGTTGGACAACCGTGTTTCTCTTTATTCGATTAGCCCTAGTTAAATTACAATTGGATCCTCTATCCACGGAAAAGGTTAACTTACTTTCCAACGCTGCAATTATTTACTAAATTTAATTCTACTTCATTCTGTTTATTTTTTTCAGTAGCCCTTATACTTACCGGATTGGCTAATTGGAGGTAGCTGGGGGAAAATCACCCAGCTGCCACTTTCAGTTTCCCTGATGGCTTCCTTGCTATGCCCAATATTCCTTGACATAAATATCTGTGCAATGGTGACAGGTACGGCAGAATTGGCAATAAAGGAATTCCGGGGCCGTACTACTAGACTCACTTCGATTGTTTGCTGAGGCATCCGCGAACCAGACCTACAGTTTCTTACATATCGACGCCTCATGTTCATTTTTACCGCACTTGGTTCAATAAAAAGTTTGTCTCCCCCAGCGTACGCTCTTTAGCTATGTGTCCCTGTTTCCCATTCTTGAATCACTGAATGGGTCTCGGTTGCAGGGTTCTCGCTGGCAATCCTGGAATCCTATCTCTGCGTACTTCCATTGAAATTGTGCGTGTTCCGTCCTTCCTGCTCATTCGCTCTACTTCATTCCTAATTCCCATACCATACCTCTGGCTCTCTTACTTGAGACCTTCGGCGCCTCTTTCAAAATATGTGGCTTTCTCTTTTATATCTTCTAGTGACTAAAATTACCGTTCCATTAAATACACGCCAGTATAGTTGCCATTGATACCTGCTTTGAATGTGGCTACTGCATCAGCCCCTAGCTCAGCTAGCAACCCTTCATTCTTACGTGGATATTTAGCCGACACCGTTGATTCAATCTGCTCAAACCGTCCCTTCGTTCTATTTGCGGACTGTGATGTCTCCTCTTAGCCTTTGTCGCCATGCTATCATTTCTTTTCTCAATTCGCTGTAGGGGTTCCTAGGCATATAAGTTTCTTC
This sequence comes from Dioctria linearis, assembly GCA_963930735.1. Classification (NCBI taxonomy): domain Eukaryota; kingdom Metazoa; phylum Arthropoda; class Insecta; order Diptera; family Asilidae; genus Dioctria; species Dioctria linearis. The sequence continues at coordinate 163,537,059 of OZ005742.1, read as the reverse complement.
TTAGCCAGTTTCGCGTATACCCGGTCTGTGCTTACCTTTGCCTCGTTCCGCTGTTCACAAAATATAAGCTTTCTTGGGCTGTATCCCTAATTCTGTCTTGACTTGTTTACCTCCTGTTCAAATTTTCCCGCTGATAATCGCCCGACGCCCAACTCCTGTTCTAACTCCACCGTAGTTTCCTATGCATCCTGTAGTTGGAAATTCAGCGATTCTATCTTTCCCTTAAGCGTTGCATTTGCTTCCAACACTTGCACTCTCACCTCTGCTTGCTTTTGAATAACCTCCAATATTAAGACAACCAAAGAGAGAAGAAACATTACATGGCAACCCTGCCAAATCGAAAGGTGGAAAATAAGAAGGAAGAGCTACCAACCAACAATAATGAATGAAAGGAAGCCTTAAAGAACGCCACTGCTGTAGGTTCGATTCCCGTCCGCGGGCAAAATGAATAAAAAAATTGAATTTACAATTTATTTTTGCGCTTTCATCGTTACTGGTTAACGCCAGCTAAAAGCAAACATGGCTTGGTAGTCTAGTAACAAATTTGAGAGATGCAAGAGGGAAAATCACCTGTCTCGTTAGCTCAGTGGTAAGAGCAGTCGCCCGGCAAGCGGAAGGTCCGGTTTCAAACCCCGGACGAGGCGGTTGTTTTTTCTTCTTGTATTTTTAAATTTGATTTAGAATCGTTAAAAATAAAAGTTCTTAAAATTCTTCTTTCTCCATCATTGACCGATTCTAACAAATGTAGGTTCGCTTCCCGTCAGCGGGAAAAATTAATACAAAAACTCCGCAAAATTATGAGCAATTAAAATCTACCTTTCAAAAGATTTACAAGCTAACCAGGAATCCATTAAATGTAGAAGCAGAGTTAGCAGGTATTTATCAAGGAAATGAAAATGTAAACACTTTTCCTTCGAAAATAGAATGCTTGATAGCAGAATTAAATATGCTGCACACATCTCAGCAAGGTGAACTAAACAGAGAAATCATATCTAAATTAAATGAACAAACCGGATTTAATGCTTTCAAGAATGGTTTAAATGACCCAATTAAATCTACTATTTTTGCAGTCCGACTTAAAACCCTGAATGAACTAATACAATTAGCTTCAGAGGTATCTGCAACAACAGCTTCCACAAACATACATCATTACATTGCACGGTATAAATCTAGACGCAACGCAAGGGGGAAGTTTAATAATACCTATTGAATAGACCAAATCAATGTAACAGAAGACCCCAGAATGATACATTTAGATATGCGCAAAATAATGCGCATAAATAGCCTCAAAATAATTTGTATCAACTACGAAAGCAAACAAACTACGGGAACCAAAATAGGATCCGCTACGGATGGAACACAGCAAATAGTACAATAAGTAGTACAATAAGAGTTAATCATCTGCAACATTCGGAAAACGAAAAGACAATCCCCGAAGCGCACCATTCGACGGAATTAGAGAAAACATAGAACCTGAATCTGACAAATTACTTCGTAGTGAAAACCAACATAACTTTAGGCTTAAACAATTTTTTAATAGATACTGGTGCTATAATTTCGATACTCAAACAGAGTAAAATTAATCCTAACATATTCTTAGACAATAGCACTTGTAAAATTATAGGAATAACAGACTCAGAGACATTTTCGTTAGGAACAACTAAAGCAAATTTAAAATTTGGAGACATAAAAATCTTCCAAGAATTCCATATAGTAAAAAATTATTTCCTAATATTAACAGACGGTATATTCTGTTGTTTGCATTCGTCCTCGTTTCCTACAGTCGTTTTGCAGGTTTCTCAGTCTACAATATTTCCAGGTTCGACTGACACCACGCGAAGGAGTAGTCTCTGATGACGGTATTCTGCTGTGAGTCTGCTGCCCAGCTCGATATCTTTGCCTAGCTCGATATCTCTGCCCTTCTTCTAGCGCTTCCATTCGTCGGCGTTTTCTGCAGTCCCTTTGGAGGTGCCCCAATCTATTACAATTCCAGCAACGAAGAATACCGCGTGAAGGAGTGCTCTGTAATTACTGCATTCTGTTACAAGTACATTCCTTCACCGAAATTTCTCTCACTCGTACTGCACTTCGAGAAGCTTGCCTGGCAGATTCATACGCTAGTGCAGGGGCTAGTGCTTCTGCTGTTGATTTCTTTCCTGCTAGCCTTAACGCTTGTTTTAAATTTTGATCTGCAATAGCGTTCACAAATGCTTCTGTTGCCACTTCGTTAAGGAAATCCGCATTTACGCTAGAGTACGAATGATAAGCTAATCTTTCCACATCAGCCTGCAGTAGTTGTAGTGACTCGCCATGCTTTTGAGTCCTGTTGCGTAACTGCAGGCGATATACTTGCTGCATGTGTTCATCTCCATAACCTAATTCTGTCGCCTGTACTAGTGAAATGCAATCACGTTGCTTTTCAATCTGTATAGTTTGTAATAACTCTAACGCAGGACCTCGAAGTGCTAATACCAGAGCTGTAGCTTTGTCTGCATCGCTCCATCCATTTACTTCGGAAGCTGCCTCGAATTGTCTCTTGAAAATATCCCACGCACTTTGTCCATCAAATATTGGAGGTTTCATTCTGTCTGTACCGGATATTTCAATTCCTTCGTGTCGAGGTTGTCGATGCTTTATCCTCTCCAAGCTGCTCCGTGACGTTTTGTTGTACGTCCGACACTTGTTGTTTAACTTCCGCCACTTATTGCTGAGCTTCCAACACTTCCTGCTGGATTTCTTCAATTTTCACATTTTGTGTGTCTAATGAATTTTTCAGAAAATTCTTCTGTTTCTCCAAACAAGTATCTAGACAATTCTGTAAAGAAATCTTTGGTTCATCCCAACGGGATTCCAGAGAATTCTTTTGTTCGTCCAAAGGGGTTTCCAGAGAATTCTTTTGTTCCTCTAGAGATTTCTTCTGTTCATCTAAACGGGATTCGAGAGAATTCTTTTGTTCCTCAAAAGCATTCTTTTGTTCCTCCAGAGATTTCTTCTGCTCATCTAAACGGGATTCGAGAGAATTCTTTTGTTCCTCAAAAGCATTCTTTTGTTCCTCCAGAGATTTCTTCTGCTCATCTAAACGTGTTCCAGAGTATTCCTCTGCTCATCCAAACGGGCTTCTAGAGAATTCTTTTGTTCCTCCAGAGCATTCTTCACATGCAGGGTTGAAAGCTCCATTTTGGTCATTCAAGCACCCAAAAGCTGTTCTATGTTCATCGCAGGCTCTTCTTCAGTTTCTGGTTCTTCCTCGAAAACGTATGTCTCAGGATTCTTTTCTTCCTCTATCAAAGCCTGTCTAAGTCGCTCCACTAGAACATTCTTTAGACCTATCGTTTGCAATGACCGCTTCCCCAACTCCACTTTCAATTCCTGTATGCGAAGCTCCTCTAGTTTGCGTCCCATTCTTGTCTTGTGTAATTCACTGAGGGTTTAATATAAAATTATCTTTCGGAATTTTTACTCACGATTTCACAAAATCACTCTTTGAATTTCAAAGTCAACTGCCACCACTTAATTAGCGATTATATTTTACTTCTACACCAGTTGTTACGAGCGTGGCCTTAGTTCGTTATTTAAAACACAATATTTCAGATATAATTAACAAGTTCTTTCTTTTATTTAACTTCACTATTTACTTTTGTATCATTTACAAACAATTGTCAAATCAACTCTTTATAGTTATCGCTAGTACTGTACTTCTAATTATCGCAATAGTTTACTTCGTTCATTTCACTGTCTGAAATAAGACCCGCCTCCTGGTGTGAGAAGCGCCGTATTTATACTCTACGAATTATCCTAGAACTTTCCTGAATATTCCGTTCTCCAAACCCATAGTTTACTAGTTTACTAGGATGTCACTAAACTAAAGTTGTTTCCATTTCCAACAGATGCCGCTTGTGGCACTTTGTGGCAGGTAACAATATATATATATCTATGTATATCCTAAATTCTTTAGAGGATAAAAATTGAAAATTAAAAATAATTAATGATAATTATATTTTATTTTAAATTTATTCTTTATTTTAATTGCCTTAAAATATTTTTATATTTTTTTTTTAAAGTGTAATAGTAAAAGCTTATTTTATAATATTTTACAAGTTTGCCCTCTGGCGTCTAAATTAATACTAAATACAAATTGACGCAAATTCTATATTTTTAAAAAAATTACATTCCAAAAAGTCTTGGTGTGTATTTTCTCAAAATGTATACAGTAGTGTGTATCTGTGTTCAAAGTTTTTTCTTCAAAGTGTTTTGCCCTTAAATTGAATATTTTACTTTCCTTACAGTCAGCGCAAATATTACTCTGACAAACAAAAATTTATATTTTATTCTATTTTCAGTAACAAACAATGATTCTCTACTTGCATTAGTGATAACGGTCAACTTTGGATAAACTAATACAGGTGGTACAGTGAGGAAATGCTTCACGGTTGTGAAGGACTGTTCACATACCGTTCCCCAGATCAATCGGATTTTTTTTCTCACTTATTTGTTAATAGGTGTTAGCATTTTTGAGAAGTTAAGCTCAAATTTCCGATAATACTTTGCTAACCCCAAAAATAAATGCCTGTGATTGTCTTCCTTTGGACAACGATGATTTTGTAATACTTCCACTAAACGTAGGTCTGGCTTGACTCTTTCTTCTGAACAAACATGTCCGCGGTATACCATCTCTTTCTCCAAAAACTGATATTTGGAAGGATGAAGGTTTAGGTTATGCTCTCTAAAACTTGTGAGTACTTCCCTTAACTTGTCGTTGTGTTCGTCCAAGGTTTTCGTGAATATGACTACTTCGTCTAAGTAAACGAATCAGTTTAACCCCTGCAGACCTGGTAAAATTATATTTAATAAAGATTGGAAGAAAGGAGGAGCAGTTCTTAATCAGCATGGCAATGTTTTGTATTGGAAATGATTGAAAAGCGTGCTGAATGCGGTCATCTCGAGGTCAACTGGACCATTAATACTTGATGATACTCATTAGTTGAATTTAATGTACCGAGAGTGACCCAGGTGATCCAAAATGTCCTCACCCTGTGGTAGAGGATATTAAAATGGAATTCATACTTTGTTCAATCTCGAGCGTCAACCTGTACTTTCGTTTTTCGCTCCTTTCTTAGGAATTAGTAGGTAAGTTAAAGGGGCTATCGATTAGCTCAACGACGTCATCCTCTAACAGTTTTTTGAATTGTTCTTGGTACACCTCCCTATGAGTTTCTGGTATATGATATTTCCTATTTATGAGTCAAAAGTTAGGCATTCAGGGCAATTTAAACATTTTCGCAGTAATGTATATCAATCGATCGCCTAGGAAAGAGAAAAATATCACTGTACTCATTGCAAATTAGAGTTACAGCTCCCCTTTCTTCGAAATTCAGATCATCCCCTAGCATGAGAGCTTACTAATTTTTCGTCTCTGTCTCTCTAGTGGTTTTATGGATTATATACTCAACTTTTACAATTTTTGCCATTCTTTATCTCGACCGGCGCGTTGCTGGCACGAACAATGCCCACAAACGCGTGTCCGTCCCTTGACCAGATTAAGGTATACCCGCAATACACGCCCGGCCTGATTTCTTTCGCCCTACATAACATCTCATGTTTAATAGCAACTTCTATTCTTACTAGTTGTTTTGATCTCGGCTCCAAACGTAGTTCGGATCCATCTCTTTGTACGACTCTTATTGGATGTGGTGTTGCCTCCCGCTTCTGGGCTTCAATTTTGAGGTGTTTTTCCCGTTTTTCTTCTGTTTTTTCCCCGTTTTCCTTCTTGCTACCGGTATCTGCTCGCCGGACTACATCACAGAAAGTGAAAGTTTTAGTCTCGGGTGCCCTGTTGCTTCAGTATCTTTCCACTCGTGCTTCAGTGAGGGTGCCCGCTGCGAGTTTTGTACTTTGCCTCCTTTCGCCTTTTATTTTCGTAGCACCCTTCTAAATATAGGTCGATGCTTTCTGCGGCTGACTCAGCTTTGCGCACAATGTCCCGCAATTCCCTGATCCGATGTGTCATTCACTGCATAACGTTTTCAGGAAAATCTTCTCGATTTTGTCCTCTAACGGGTGACTGGTAACTATATTTTCTGGATTGTATCCCTTCAGAACTATGGTCGCAACTTTCTCTAGCCCCGTAGTATTGCCGAATAGAGTTCTTGGTACTTCTTGTGCTTCTTTTATGCTTTTTATGGAAAATTTTCTTCTAATACAGTCTATTATAGCCTTATCTTTGAGGAAATCGATCTCCAATATCCCATGGACCAGTATTTAATATTTAATTCGCAGACTTGGAATTGTCCGATGGGGCTGGACAACCGTGTTTCTCTTTATTCGATTAGCCCTAATTAAATTACAATTGGATCCTCTATCCACGAAAAGGATTAACTTACTTTCCAACGCTGCAATTATTTACTAAATTTAATTCTACTTCACTCTGTTTATTTTTTTCAGTAGCCCTTATACTTACCGGATTGGCTAATTGGAGGTAGCTGGGGGAAAATTTCCCAGCTACCACTTCCAGTTTCCCTGATGGCTTCCTTGCTATGCCCAATATATCTTGACACAAATATCTGTGCAATGGTAACAGGTACGGCAGAATTGGCAATAAAGGAATTCCGGGGCCGTACTACTAGACTCACTTCGATTGTTTGCTGAGGCATCCGCGAACCGGACCTACAGTTTCTTACATATCGTCGCCTCATGTTCATTTTTACCGCACTTGGTACAATAAAAAGGTTGTCTCCCCCAGCATACGCTCTTTAGCTATGTGTCCCTGTTTCCCATTCTTGAAGCACTGAATGGGTCTCGGTTGCAGGGTTCTCGCTGGCAATCCTGGAATTCTATCTCTGCGTACTTCCATTGAAATTGTGCGTGTTCCGTCCTTCCTGCTCATTCGCTCTACTTCATTCCTAATTCCCATACCATACCTCTGGCTCTCTTACTTGAGACCTTCGGCGCCTCTTTCAAAATATGTGGCTTTCTCTTTTATATCTTCTAGTGACTAAAATTACCGTTCCATTAAATACACGCCAGTATAGTTGCCATTGATACCTGCTTTGAATGTGGCTACTGCATCAGCCCCTAGCTCAGCTAGCAACCCTTCATTCTTACGTGGATATTTAGCCGACACCGTTGATTCAATCTGCTCAAACCGTCCCTTCGTTCTATTTGCGGACTGTGATGTCTCCTCTTAGCCTTTGTCGCCATGCTATCATTTCTTTTCTCAATTCGCTGTAGGGGTTCCTAGGCATATAAGTTTCTTCTTAGCCAGTTTCGCGTATACCCGGTCTGTGCTTACCTTTGCCTCGTTCCGCTGTTCACAAAATATAAGCTTTCTTGGGCTGTATCCCTAATTCTGTCTTGACTTGCTTACCTCGTGTTCAATTTTCCCGCTGATACTCGTCCGACGCCCAACTCCTGTTCTAACTCCGCCGTAGTTTCCTCTGCATCCTGCAGTTGGAAATTCAGCGATTCTATCTTTCCCTTAAGCGCTGCATTTTCTTCCAACACTTGCTCTCTCACCTCTGCTTGCTTTTTAATAACCTCCAATATTATGACAACCAAAGAGTCCAATATTTTTCCTTTGTACATCTGTTACGTACATTTGTGGGGATGGCGGGTATTGTATCCAAAACACTTTTCTTTTAATATTTTGTTTTCTAATTTATTTTAATTCTTTTGTTTTCACCACAATTCTTGTTGTACAATTTTTTGTTGTCATAAAGTTCTGATCTTTTAACTTTTTCTATTTTAACTTTTTTTTATTACTCAACCGAGACCCAGATTCAAAACCACTCTTATCAATCACAATCGCCGTGTATCTTTTTATTCTGTAAAAACACTAGACTACTTTTATTCAAAAACTCGACTCTTAAATTCCCTTTCTTTTGTTTTTTAATTGCCGTTACTCAAATTAGCAATCCCGCTCGTACGTAGAAACTTTTTTAATTTTACTCCGATTTTACGAGATTTTCAAACCAACTCTTACGTAGAAACGTTTTAAATTTTACTCCGATTTTACGAGATTTTCAAACCAACTCCAAGAACCGCCGTTATTCACGTTTTTGAAACAACTCGGCTCTTGATCACTTTTGTCGCGATCAAGAGCCTTCGTTCAGGGTAAAAAATGCATAGTTGCATTTTCACCCTGAGAAAATTTTCATTTATTCTGGACTTGATTAAACAAGTCCAGAATATTTTTCGTTGGACGGAGGCTTGAAATTTGATGCTTTTATAAACATCAGCCACCGTCACGATGCCGCGCGCGTATACATACAATGTACTTTCGCGGCGCGCTCTTCTTATCGCGAAAGCTTTTTTGTGATATGTATGTACGTTCGTACATGCATATTGAAATTTTCACGACAAATCGTACTGAAGGTACGATTTGTCTTTTGCTTTATTTTTTTAAAGTAAATATTTCTACTAGCAAATTTTGCTGAAGGCAAAATTTGCCATGGGAATAATTTTGTTTCAACTCTATGGAATGTGAAGAAAATTGCTGATGCAATTTTCTTCACTGATCGAGTAGATAAGCTAATCATGTTCAACATGTATGTATGCCTGTAAAATCATCCCCTTTCTATACTTTTTCAGGGTATAATTTACGTACATAACAATCCTTCCCCCTGAGAAAAAGAGAATTATTCTTTGAAGAGGAATAATTCTCAGGGGAAGTTGTCGTTGTACTAGTTTGTATTATTTTATTCTTTTTTTTTGCTAATTATCCTTATTTGAACTTTATTATTTCCGAATTTATGTAGTGAATTTTACGTTACCGTTGCTGTATTTTATCGATCATTAGTGCTACATTAATTCTTTTATTTTATTCTTTCTCGAATTTGTTTTGCTTTTAGGTCTATTAGGTCTGGTTAGGTTAGGTTTGGCGGGTCGGGTCTCGGTTGGTTCTGCGAGGTTTTACAAAATTATTTTGTTTAATATAGCTTTTATTCTGAAAGGTTCTTGCCTTTATCTTTGTTATAGCATGTTCTTGTTAATGCTAATTTTTTAAAAAAATTCTTTTTCTAGCCTATTTACGGCTTATTTATTTTTCTAATTGTAGCCTGGTAGGTTATAATCTAATTTTTTTTCTTTATTTCTACTTTTAAGAAACATTTTATCTATTTTTAGTACCTTACTCTATTTTTATAAATCTTTAATTCTAATGTAACTTTATTCTCATGTACGTATGTATATTTATGTAGTACATAACCTATTTCGGCCTTACTGCCTGTCCTGCATGCTTTTTATAGATTGTTTTTTTGTGTTTATTTAACCATTGTTAGTATGGTTTGCTTCATCTTTTTTTTCTACTACAATTTAGTTTGTTATTTATTTATTATTTAGTTTTAATATAATTTTGTGTTATTTTTTTTTATTTCTATTTATTTTTATATTTATTTATTTATTTATGTTTAACTAATTTCTTTTATAGCTATTAGCTTACCGCTATTTAATAATTAAATTTAATGCCTTTTTTATGTACCTGATTTTAAATTATTTTTCCTTTCCGATTACCTGTTACTTTTCGAGTAGGTACGGTATGCTACTTTACTTTTCCTATTTTATGTTTATGTAGCATTAATTCTAACAAAGTTTTTCTTTAGTATTACTAATCTAATTATTTTTAATTCTATATACTTTTTGAATATAGTGTACCAGGGCTACTCATTTTGTTTAAATTTGACATTGATTTGGTGATCCATGTTGACAGTGTCTGTGTTCCATTTTTTAAACGATTTGGACTGATTTTGTTTTAGCGAGGCTTCTAGTTCGCCTTAAGCTGGGTTGGGGAGCAGGAGTTCGTTCTTCTAAAAGGATTCCCTCTGATAAAATTTCGGGGTTACCTTGTGGTGGATTTCTCTGTTGTCTCATCTTGATGACAACAGGGTGTAGATATTTTACTGCCACAACAATCATTATGGCCAGAACTAGTAGGCTCGTGAATGATAGAGAAGTTGTGGACAGGATATGGGATTGTCTGCTTGATACCTTCTTACTATACTGGTCTAACTTGTGCTGGATATCTTCCAGCGAATGTGTGCCAGTATAGATTGATTTATTGATATCGTCCCCTGTTATGATTTCGGTTTGTACACTTTGGTTATGAGACTTGGGTAAAATTTCGGCTAGATTCGGGTTGAGTAATGAATGATTCAGTTCAGGAAATTGTTTAGGCTGAGTAATTTTGAGAGGGTGTTTATTTTCACCTTCGTACCTTAGCACCTTTTCCTCTATCTGCACCTGACATGGTTGCGTTATCTCTAGTATCCCCTGCCCCTCTAATTTTGAGATGGCAAAGTGATCTTGACATGTTATATGTAGTACCGTGGAGGTAATAAACGAAAATAGCCACGCATTGGGCTTGTTTAACTTTATCAACATGTCTTTTTGGGGAACTTGTACTCTAGACCTACACTTGGGCACTTCATTTAAAGGATTGTACAACACTTTCACTATACATTCATCCGCGGTGGTTGCCATAATTATGGGGGTATTTAGTCGACCTATATATGTATTTGTCTCCAGGCTATGAGTGACTTTCTTGAAGCTTTTCATATCCTCGCCTTTTAGTAAGAGGAATTCCTGTGTGCGAGCGCTATTTGCCACACAAGAGTATCCAGGGTCAGGGATTATGGAATAATTTGCTGGTTGTGGTACTGGGAAGCATCGGACTTGCCGTAGCCTCATTTAGGGGGAATCAAAAATTGGGAGAGTTATTCTCACCACCAATTTGTTTTGCATAAGGCGTGACTGGGCTCCTGCTGATTGGTACAGAATCGATAGGCAATTTTGGTCGTTTAGACATTTCGAAGTTGATTTTCTATATACATCCAGCAGCTTTTTGGGAGACACGAGGAGTGGGTGAATATGGTTGCCTTTAGTGGCTATTATAATGTCAAGGAGGGCTTCTTGACCTTATTCGACTTCGATGATTTGGAGCAATAAGCTTGATATAATCTCTTGCCTTAGTTGCCTCCTGTTTAGGTCCTCGGTAACAGTATGCAGATCGTTAATCTGGTGTGCTATGTTTTGCTGACGATCCATTTACATAGCCAATGGTTTTTGAATCTGTTACAAGGTAGTTTTAACCACACTTATTTGTTGTTTCTCTAGCTCAGCTAGGGCTTGCGTGTTCGATTCAATTTCATCTAGGCGGCTGTATATCTCCTTTTCGTTGTTACTATCCATGGTACCAAATAAATAGTGCATAGCATTGCCTATTCCGTCGAATAGTGATCTAGCCTTACGCCTTCCTGGAACTAATTCCTTAATGGTTCTCGTCCGCTTTTGTACGCTATGTATTATAGCGTGTACGTGTAGTTGCTGCACGTTGCACAGGTCTACTTTGTCCGTGATATTTATGCAGAGTTTATGCACCAAATATTCTGCATATTCCGTTAGTTTTATCTGCGTGTCTAACTCATCCAAGTCTATCTCCGTGAGAACATTCCAAGTGTTATGATACACCATGAGGCTTCCTAGATCCTCGAAAAATATGCACGAGCTATTTAGCTTGGTTATAGCATAGGGTTTGTCGGAGATTTCTCCTGTCGCGTACTGGATGAGGATGGCAATTGCAATAATTTATAGCGCCATTTCTGTGGACAATTCGGAGGATGAAAATAATCCTTTAGGTATGACTTTACTTATTTCGTGCCGTTATTAGACCAGGCAGTGGAGTGGCTCCACCGCAAGTGTTCCTGAGAGCCGGTTAAATGGGATTAATTTGAAACAAACAGAGTAGGAATTTGAGTCAACCTGGTTCTGTGACAATATGTTTATTTCATTCGAAGTATGGTTTTAGACGGTTGTTATGTACCGTTACAATACGCTTACCAATTTTTATTGTGGTGTTCACTCCACTTGGTATAGCAGTTACCTGATAAGGTCCTACTCAGATTTGGGAAAGCTTATGTTTTCTGCTTTCATTCATCAAAGAAAACTTGCGCTACTGTGACTGCTTCTGCATTAGGTATTGCATACCAGTCGACAAATTTTGTTAAATTATCTTGGAAGGTCAAGATATATTTGTTACCTGATGTGGTCTCTTCTAATGCACGTACAATATCGCGGTAAACTTTGTCAAACGGTTGCTCTGCGATGTCCGTGATAACCATTGGCATTTTATATTGGGGAGAAGCTTTCATCGTCTGGCACTTTGGGCATTTTTAATGTATTTTTTAATATCGCTAAGCATGTGTCTCCACCAATACTTGCGTCTTATGCGTTTGTAAGTTTTTATGACACCTTGATGGCCACCAAATGGAGAATCGTGATAATCTTTTAAGATTGTTCGGATTTCCGTAGCGCTCGTGATAACTTCGGGTGTCTTGCCAGTACTTACTTTTTGCTCAAGCGATGCTGGGTTTAGTGTTTCCGCCTCAGTGTGTTGAATTTCGTTTTGGTCCGCTTTCGTGTGCTCTTCTGTCTCTACACTGGAGCTATTTAATGTCTCTTGAGCCTTTTGCTTCTGAGCTCGAGTCACTACGAAACAATGAGCGGATTTCTTTTTCTTTTTATTATTTGTGGAATCGTCTTCCTCCACATCTGAGTCCATCGTGTGGTGGACTAGGGCTTCTACCGTTAAGGTATTGCCTAAACTGTCTTCCTTTAATGCTTGAGGAATGCGACTTAGTGCATCGGCATTAGTGTTGTACTTCCCTGGTTTATATTCGATGTTGTAATCGAATTCAGATAATTTGTGGTGAAATCTCACCAAACGGGAAGTATAGTCTTTCACATTGAAGACACCTTTGAGAGGTTTATGGTCAGTATAGACCGTGAATTTCCGGCCTTGAAGATAGCACCTGAAATTCTTGGTAGCCCAGACAATAGCCAATGACTCTTTCTCTATAGTAGAGTAATTTCTTTCGGCTTTGTTTAATGTGCGGCTTGCATAAGCAATGGGATGGTCCTTTCCGAATTCTCCTTGGGAAAGAACAGCTCCTAGAGCCTCGTTACTTGCGTCCGTAGTAAGATTAAAAGATTTCGAAAAATCGGGGTAAATTAAAAGTGGTGGAGAAATTAAAGCATTTTTTATGCTTTGAAATGCTTCTTGGCATTTCTCTGTCCAAGTGAATTTTACATCCTTTCGGAGTAAATTTGTGATTGGACGTACAATTTTGGAGAAGTCTGGAATGAATTTCCTGTAGTAATTGGCAAGTTCTAAAAATGACTGAACTTGCCTTACTGTTCTTGGAACAGGAAATGTTTGGACGCAGGCCGTCTTACTTGGGTCTGGTAGGGCTCCTTCGCTAGAACATTTATGTCCTAGGTAAACAACTTCTCTTCGTAGAAACTGGCACTTTTCTGGCTGCAGTTTCAAGTTGTTTTCTCTCAACTTATCGAAGACTTTCCTCAATTTTTCGTTGTGGTCATTTAAATTTTTACCATAGATGACAATGTCATCTAGGTAGACAAAACATTCGAGGCCTTGTAGGCCTGTTAGTACGAAATTCATTAGGCGTTGAAATGTGGCAGGGGCTCCTTTGAGCTCATAGTGCCCATAGCTTGTGCTGAAACCAGTTTTATGTCGATCTTTTTTGTCGACAAGTACTTGGTGATAGCCGTTGGCCAAATCGAGTGTGGTGAAATACCTTGCGTGACCTAGTTGGTCGAGAATATCCTCGATTCGGGGTAGCGGGAATGCGTCTCCAATTGTCTTTTCATTTAATTTACGAAAATCGACAACGACGCGCCACCTTTTTTCACCGTCAGGTCCCGCTTTCTTGGGGACAACTAGCAGAGGTGAATTCCAAGGGCTTTTACTAGACTGGACTATCCCGCTGTCTAGCATTTCTTTTAGCTGCTCGTTAATGACTTTCCGCTGTGTGTCAGGTAAGCGGTACCTTTTTTGATTGATTGGTGCTTGATCTTGCACCAACGGAATATTATGCGTTATCGCATTTGTATAGGTTAGTTTGTCACCTTTGTGGAAGAAGATATCGTTATACTCTTCGCAGAGTTCTGATATCGATATTTTTTCTTCCGCGGTTAAATTAGGGTCTAGGCTGAGTTCTTGCTCTAGCCTAGAAATACGCGGGTATTGTTTTGGGTCGTCCGGAGTCTCATTATTCGGGTATAGATATCGTACATGTTGTAAAATTGCCGTTTTGTCGGCTGAACCTTGGTTTGACTTATTCTTCCTTTTAGGTTTTTGACCTGTAAATAGATGAGGCTTCTGTGATTCCTTTCGAGGCTTTATTTCGTTGTTCTTAGTCAGTTGCAGAGTATTTGCTTCCTGCTTTGTTGACGGCTGAGTTTGGTACACCTGTGTGGTCTTTGCCTTAGGTTGTGTGGGATACTCATGCGCGTCAATGCTACTGCTTTTTGACCATGTAGAACGTTTTGTGTTGTGTGACGGTGGAGTACTATGCACGTTTAGTATAGGCTTTAGCGACTCGCTACCGTTCTTATATGGGCGTTGTTGGTTTAAGAGTGATTTATGCCTCGGGATTTTGGACGGAAGAGTTATATGCACCTTTTTGGCAGGCTTTAGACACTCAGTTCCGTCTCTTGTGTTGTTTGATATTGCCTCTAAATTTGGTAGTGGAATGTGAGTTCTTTTGTGGTCTTTTGTGTGTGTTAATGGGACTACGATGTAGTCGTTTATTGGAAATAGCTGTAACCTTAAGCTATGTATGACTACTTGATGACTGTTAGCGTTGAGAATACTGACCAGCACTAATTCTTCTCCAGATGACAGTAAACTGTTTGCCAAGAAGACTCCATCGCTTATCTCTTGTGATAAACAGAGCATTTCTTCTTGAGTTTGTAACGGGACTGGGGCAACAATTTGAGAGCGCGCAGGTATGCAGATTGGTTCCTTAGAGGTAACCAATTGCTGCCTGATATCATCGGTCTCTTGTTCGCCCAGACAGCCTTTTTCACATTCCTTGGACTCTTTTGGAGCTTGGCAGCCAGCTTTTCTCGTTTGTGAAGCCTTGAAGACACTGCAGGTGGATAGTTCAGCCTGTTTAGACTCTACCTCTTCTGCAAGTGTTCTTACTTCGACTGCTTTTTCAGAATGTAGCTTGTCCGTTTCAAACTCTAATGGCAAAGCGAATTCGTCTTGATTAGTTTCCGTGCGAGGAAACCTTAGTGCCTTATTAGGGCCCTCAACGTTACAGTTTTTTGCTAGGAAATCATTTCCTAGAAGTCCATCATCGGAAAGGCCAGGCAAGTTCTTTACGACTTGAAACTTGCAGGGAATTTTGTTTTTGAAAACGAAGTTTCCCTGGCAATTTCCCAGCGTCTTTCCGGTACCAAATGGGGTCTGAAGTGTACATGCCTCATTGTGGTTAATTTCTTTGAGATCTTTTAATGACCTTTTCTTTATTATTCTTACCTCAGCGCCTGTGTCTACTACTAGTTTAGTTTGGCCGTTCAGGCCTATGTCTAAGGGAAGTTTTACTGTAGCGACACTGGAATCGGGCTGCTGAGGGGACCCTATTTTATTAGACGGGAGTTTTATAGTCGAGCCGGGGAGTTTTGGGTCGACTGTACGTCGTTTCCCTGACTCCGGGCCTCCCATTTACGTTTTTGTTGGCAGTTATTTACTGCATGTCCAGAACGACCACAAAATTCGCACTTTTTACGCACGTTATAGACTCTGGAATTGTTATTGGGATTCTGCGGCTCTCTAGGGCGTTGATTCGATGGTCCACCATTGTTGCTTGATCTTTGAATATTGTTGTTGTTCCTCCTGCAGTCACGTATATCGTGGTTGTATATTTTGCAGTTCACACGGTACGGAGTATTTTTACGTTTGAGGCAATCTGCGTATGTATGGCCTCTTAAATTACAAAAACTACAAGTAATTTTATTTAAATAATTATTTTTATTGTTTACATTAAAATTTCTATTTGGTGATTTTGGCTCCTGTTTTATATTTGCTTGTGTGAACTGTGATGGAAATGTACTGGTGCTTGCATTTGTGGGCACACTGTTTTGCCAGGTATCCTGTGCGTAGGATATGATGCCTGTATTATATATATTGTGATTTGCAGGCGAATTATTTGGAATTCCTTGCGGATTACTTATCACAGGTGCATTTATTGACTGTGGTATTGTGTTCTACACTGTACTGAATTGAAAGTGCCCTGGAGGTTGCAGAAATAGAGCACTTTGCTGGAGACGCTCCATGTTAAGCGCTCTTTGTACGAGGTCATCCATCGTGCCGTCTGTCATGGTCAGAAGGTATTGGCACATATACGGATTATTGACTCCTGTCTTTAGTGCGTTTTTCGCGAAGTCTTCTAGCTGTGTTTTCACAGCGGGGGCTGCTGTAGCGCCATATTTGGACTCTGCTGCTTCATTACAGTGTGCCAGCATTTGTTTTACTCGTGCCGTGATGGCTGTGAGGTTTTCCAAAGGATACTGCCTTGTAGTAATTAATTTGGGTTTTCCTAGGCAGGTAGGTACGATTTAGCCGTTCTTCTACCTCTTTGAAAGTAGTAGGCATATTTGAGGCAAACAGCTGGTAAGCTTCGCCTCGAAGTCTGGTGGGGAAGATTTGCAAAAATGCTGATAGTTCCTAGGAAAGTTTGGAGCTCAAGGCTCAATTTTGGGTGCTGCTCTCCCGAGAAAAGGGGAACGAGCTGGGCAGTTAGCTTAGCGATTTTCGCGTAATCTGCCATGTTTATATTGGGGATTCTGAAGCTTAAGTTTGATACTTTTGGGGAGCTAGTTTCTTCTACGCTGGTTTCCAAAAGGGAGTCGCCCAGCCAATTCAATAGGATTTCACTCACGGTGGAATCACTAACACTGTCTTCAATGGGACCTTCTCTTAATTCTACACTATTATTTGTAATTTCTGTTTCGAGAGAGTGCGAGAGTTCCCCAAACTGCTTTAAGCTTTCTTTAAATTTTTCCGTACTTTCTTTGAATTGCGCGATTTTCTCAAGACGCCGTTCACGGGTCTTTTCGAGCTGTTTATCGATAGAATCGCACTGTATAACAGAAAGTTCGGAGCAGTCTCGCACTTTCCCCTCTAGATATTTTAAATAATTTTCTAAATTTAAACTAGAAGGTCTTACTTGTGGGGGACCTGTAAGGATTGTCCCACTCCTTAATGTTACTCCTGGTGCTGTTGAATTTGTTGGGGGTGTTCGATTAACACCCTCTGTTGCAGATGTTGCTCCCTCCTTGCGTCCTTCGTACCGGGACGGTTCTTCCTGTGCTTCGCCCGGTGAGGAAGATTGTTGTGGAGTTGGCGGAATTGGTGAGATTTCCGGCGGCGTCTCCTGGTGGGAGCTTTCCTCGCTCATGGACCACCGTATGTAGAATTTGCAGCTAGGGGGGCTTCTGCCGTCTTAGTTCCCTTGGTTCAAATTGAGAGGGGGGCTTATTGCCTTCTTCGGGATCCCTCTCAATTCAGGATCGCTGGATTTTGCGAGTGAAGTTCTTTTGCTGCCGGGGGGTCCGTGGCCTTCTTAAATTCCCCTGGATAAAAGCTGAAAGGGGGGCGCGTTGCCTACTTCGAAGTCCCTTTCTGCTTCGGATCGCAGATTGTCGGTTGAGGATTCTTCCTTCATGTTTCGCTTTGAAATTTTCGGCTGTGGACGTCTTATGTTCCTGGGCTGGGATGAAGCCCGCTATTGTCCCACGTTGGCACTTTGTGCTTTGATGAGGGGGTGGCTGCGTGTTTTTCAAACAGAGGCAGTTAAAGCTGTCCGACCCCGTGCGTTGGGAGCCAACTAGATCGAAATACTCCTGAAGCCAGACTCAACTTCAGGAGAAGGGTAGGGTGTCTTGCCCAGTATTTGATTTCGTCCTCAACTCCTTTTGAACAGTAGGATAGAGGGTTTTCGAGCGCTTATACTTTTGTTTGTTTAAAGTAGGCTTCCTCTATCCTACCGGCTGCGCCAATTTTGTTACGTACCTTGGTGGGGATGGCGGGTATTGTATCCAAAACACTTTTCTTTTAATATTTTGTTTTCTAATTTATTTTAATTCTTTTGTTTTCACCACAATTCTTGTTGGACAATTTTTTGTTGTCATAAATTTCTGATCTTTTAACTTTTTCTATTTTAACTTTTTTTTATTACTCAACCGAGACCCAGATTCAAAACCACTCTTATCAATCACAATCGCCGTGTATCTTTTTATTCTGTAAAAACACTAGACTACTTTTATTCAAAAACTCGACTCTTAAATTCCCTTTCTTTTGTTTTTCAATTGCCGTTACTCAAATTAGCAATCCCGCTCGTACGTAGAAACTTTTTTAATTTTACTCCGATTTTACGAGATTTTCAAACCAACTCTTACGTAGAAACGTTTTAAATTTTACTCCGATTTTACGAGATTTTCAAACCAACTCCAAGAACCGCCGTTATTCACGTTTTTAAAACAACTCGGCTCTTGATCACTTTTGTCGCGATCAAGAGCCTTCGTTCAGGGTAAAAAATGCATAGTTGCATTTTCACCCTGAGAAAATTTTCATTTATTCTGGACTTGATTAAACAAGTCCAGAATATTTTTCGCTGGACGGAGGCTTGAAATTTGATGCTTTTATAAACATCAGCCACCGTCACGATGCCGCGCGTGTATACATACAATGTACTTTCGCGGCGCGCTCTTCTTATCGCGAAAGCTTTTTTGTGATATGTATGTACGTTCGTACATACATATTGAAATTTTCACGACAAATCGTACTGAAGGTACGATTTGTCTTTTGCTTTATTTTTTTAAAGTAAATATTTCTACTGGCAAAATTGCTGATGCAATTTTCTTCACTGATCGAGTAGATAAGCTAATCATGTTCAACATGTATGTATGCCTGTAAAATCATCCCCTTTCTATACTTTTTCAGGGTATAATTTACGTACATAACACATCCTTCAGTATTCGAATGAAACTTTTCTAACAAATTATTTAATTATTAACTGTTTAGACATCCTTGCAACTCTACTGTGAGTCGTTCCACAATGTATTTCCAGTCTTGTTCGTACGCTAGTAACCGTGTCTGGACGTCGTTCAACTCCTGCCTCCCACTTTCTACCTTTTTCTCTTAGGCCTGGAATTGAAGTAATTCTTCCATTGTGAGCACGTTACATCTCCAGGCTCAAATTTACATAATTTAACCCTACGTGAATATTTTCCTTTCCAACGCACTTTCTGATGCACTTGCCTCGTACTACATTACATACATTACACTGAGCGCTAACTAAATTTGGCTGGCATTAACAACCTTCCACGAAAAATGGTGCACTTTGTGGCATGAATACTCATTGGATTAATACTTTTATCTCTAACTCTACAGCCGACTCTTGACTAAAACAAATGAAACATTTAACCCGACATTTCAGCAGAGATCACTCCCGAAATTCATGATCTCTGTTTGAAATATTAACGACTCAGGCGAATGTAGCATATAATCTACCGATGCTACAAGAAACGCGATGAAACCAAAAGGGAGTGGAACTCAACTTTTTTAAGGGGAATGAACGTCTAAACTTATAAAATTTCGCAATCTGATGACTCGCATTAACTCACGCATACATTATTTAAATAAGAACAAATTTCAAACTTTTTTTTCTATTTTTGTAATCCTCAGTGCAATATATCTTAATCCAACTTAAGATATACCACTAAATGAATACAAATTGAGTCACAAGCATGCTTACAACAGCTATATGTAATTAGTCGACATAACGGCACAATCATGAGGAAGATATCAACAAAGGCAGATATGGATCTAGAAAGAAAATCGTCACTCACAATGAATGACATAAAGAAAATAAAATAAAGAAAGCATGAGTCATGTTACAATGAATGAAGTAAAATTCAAGAGCGTGATTCATTTTATGTATGAATATCGCATAAAGTATAATGACCGACCGATTTTCATTGTTGACGCTTTCTCATGATTGCATTATATGATCGATGGTCATAGTTGCTAGCGTATGTAAAACTTATGTATAAATTTACCGTGATTGATTGCGAATAAGGAGTATTAACTGAACCTTGAGCAGGAGTGTTTTTTTATTTAGAAGTCGACGTAATAGCCTATCAATATATCGGCGTAATAGCCAAAAGTCAAGTTGGCGTAATAGCCTAGCTTTTAAAATCGCCATTTTTGCCTACCAGTCTCTTCCTACATTAAAGAAGAAACATTACATGGCAACCCTGCCAAATCGAAAGCTGGAAAATAAGAAAGAAGAGCTACCAAACAACAATAATGAATGGAAGGAAGCCTTAAAGAACGCCACTGCTGTAGGGTTCGATTCCCGTCCGCGGGAAAAATGAATAAAAAAATTGAATTTACAATTTATTTGTGCGCTTTCATCGTTACTGCTTAATGCCAGCTGAAAGCAAACATGGCTTAGTAGTCTAGTAGAAAATTTGATAGTTGCAAGAGGGAAAATCATCTGTCTCGTTAGCTCAGTGGTAAGAGCAGTCGCCCGGCAAGCGGAAGGTCCCGGTTTCAAACCCCGGACGAGGCGGTTGTTTTTTCTTCTTGTATTTATAAATTTGATTTAGAATCGTTAAAAATAAAAGTTCTTAAAATTCTTCTTTCTCCATCATTGACCGATTCTAACAAATGTAGGTTCGATTCCCGTCAGTGGGAAAAATTAATACAAAAACTCCGCAAAATTATGAGCAATTAAAATCTACCTTTCAAAAGATTTACAAGCTAACCAGAAATCCATTAAATGTACAAGCAGAGTTAGCAGGTATTCATCAGGGAAATCAAAATGTAAACACTTTTTCTTCGAAAATAGAATGCTTGATAGCAGAATTAAATATGCTGCACACTTCTCAGCAAGGTGAAACAAACAGAGAAATCATATCTAAATTAAATGAATAAACCGGATTTAATGCTTTCAAGAATGGTTTAAATGACCCAATTAAATCAACTATTTTTGCAGCCCAACTTAAAACCCTGAGTGAGGTAATACAATTAGCTTCAGAGGTATCTGCAACAACAGCTTCCACAAACATACATCATTACATTGCACGGTATAGATCTAGAGGCAACGCAAGGGGGAAGTTTAATAATACCTATAGAATAGGCCAAAACAATGTAACAGAAGACCCCAGAATGATACATTTAGATATCCGCAAAGTAATGCGCACAAATAGCCTCAATATAATTTGTATCAACTACGAAAGCAAACAAACTACGGGAACCAAAATAGGACCCGCTACGGATGGAACACAGCAAATAGTACAATAAGTAGTACAATAAGAGTTAATCATCTGCAACATTCGGAAAACGAAAAGACAATCCCCGAAGCGCACCATTCGACGGAATTAGAGAAAACATAGAACCTGAATCTGACAAATTACTTCGTAGTGAAAACCAACATAACTTTAGGCTTAAACAATTTTTTAATAGATACTGGTGCTATAATTTCGATACTCAAACAGAGTAAAATTAATCCTAACATATTCTTAGACAATAGCACTTGTAAAATTATAGGAATAACAGACTCAGAGACATTTTCGTTAGGAACAACTAAAGCAAATTTAAAATTTGGGGACATAAAAATCATCCAAGAATTCCATATAGTAAGGAATTATTTCCTAATATTAATAGACGGTTTATTCGGGAGAGATTTCTTAATACAAAATAATTGCAAAATATATTATGAGAATTTCACGATTTCAATCACTACCTCCGACCGAGATATAATAGTACCCATGGTAACAAAGCTTCCAAAAAATAGAGAATATAAGACTACCAGCAAGAACTCAAATCATCCAAGCCCTAGACCTAGAAGTCTTAGAAAATAGTTTTATACTAAATAAGGAAATTCAAGATGGCATTTTTCTATATAATTTTAAATAAAATATCTCCAAAAATAGAACCCCTGAAAAATTATAACTTAGTTCATTTTAATAAAAACAACAGATATACTCGTAAATCAAAAAGACTGAATAAATTAGAATCAGAAATTAACTTAGATAACATTGATTCATCAGCAAAGCACTCAATTTTGGAAATCTGTAAAAATTTCTCGGATATATTCCACTTTATAGGTGATAAACTAAGTACAAATAACTTCTGTAACCAAAATATTTCAGTATTAGACAATAGCCCAGTCTACATAAAAAAACGATAGATCACCTCAAGTGCAGATTAAATAAATAGATAAACAAGTAAATAAACTTATCGATGACCAAATTATTGAACCCTCAGTAAGTCCTTACAGTTCTCCACTATTATTAGTAGGCAAGAAAAGTGATAACGCAAATAAAGAATGGAGACTCGTGGTAGATTTCGGGCAACTAAATAAGAAGATAGCAAATGATAAATTTCCGTTAACAAGAATACAGGATATTTTAGATAATCTAGTCAGAGCAAAATATTTCTCAACCCTAGATTTGAATAGCTCTTTTCACCAAATAGAATTAAACAAATCTTCAAGACCTCTCACTGCTTTTTCTACAAATAAAAGGCATTATCATTTCAAACGATTGCCATTTGGTCTGAAAATATCGACCAATAGCTTTCAAAGAATGTTATCAATCGCACTAGCCGGCCTAGACTCAGACGCATTTCTTTACGTGGACGACGTAATAATATTCGGGTTTAGTTTAAAGCATCACAATCAGAATCTTATAAAAACGTTTGAAAGATTGAGAGGTTACAACCTAAAACTTAATCCTAAAAAATTTAATTTCCTACAAACCCAAGTCACGTATCCAGGCTATCTCATAACAATCAAAGGAATTAAAACAGATCCAAAGAAATACAATATAGATACAACAGTAAACTACACAAAATGAAGATGAAGTTAGAAGGTTTGCAGCTTTCTGCAATTATTATAGAAGGTTTATTGAAAACTTTGCGGCAATAGCAAAGCCACTAAATACTTTATTAAGGAAAGATACGCCATTCATATGGTCAGAAGATTGCCAAAATGCTTTCATGGCACTAAAAAATAAATTAATGCATCCACCAATCCAACAATACTCTCATTTTGAAGAAACATTCACCCTCACAACAGATGCTTCAAACTTCACTATAGAAGCAATTTTATCACATGGTGAAATTGGCAAAGATTTACCTTTTTCATATGCAAGTAGGACTCTAGCCACACGTGAGCAGAAAAAGCCCATAATAGAAAAAGAACTGTTAGGAATTCATTGGGCAATCTAATTTTTTAGACCATACCTATATGGTAGGAGATTTAAAGTAGTCACAGACCACAGTCTTTTTTCCCACAAAAAACCCTACTTCTAAGCTCACACGCATAAGGTTAGATTTGTCAGATTACGATTTCGATATAGTATATAAAAAAGGTTCCTTGAATACAAACGAAGATGCACTCTCTAGAATTAAGATAAACTCAGAAACATTAAAAGCAATGATACCAACCGTAGATATTAACGTAATAACAAGAGAAATGTCTAGAAAATCAAAAGAAGATAAAGATAAAACAAGAAACTCAACAGAGATGGATACACAAGCCAAAAAGCCTAATCAACTTTACGCATAGGAATGTTAATTTAGCGTCATTGATTGCGAAAAAGGAGAATTAACTAAACTTTGAGAAGGAGTGTTTTTTTTTTATACAGAAGTCGGCCTAATAGCCTATCAATATATCGGTTGCAATACAGAAATTCATTTTCACTAAATATATAACACTACCGTGAAACGCCGCAGCGCAGAGTGTTGAAGTTTTGTACATAGTGGACTACTGGACGAAATAGGGCAACCACTTTTCAGTATTGCCATAAAAAACTCAGGATTTTTACGTATCCTGTGAAAACGATCAGTTCTAACGTATACTGAAAAGTTCTTCAGAATTTGAAACCATATTACACTGGTTATAATCACTTTTACTGTTCGACGAACCGTTCTAGAGATATATTCAAAAACCACTTCAAAAATCAAATTTTCGCAGATGGCTGACCATACCATATTACAAACGAGCATTCATCTAGGGTATCACAAGAATTGATCTATGATCAATTCTAGCATTTTTACTTGTTTTGGAAGAGATTTCTGCGAAGTCGGCAGACTTTAAGAAGTTTGAGCCAAAAGCCTGGAATCTACATTGTGAATTGGCCTCGCATTCACACAGGACGTCTCCCATGTTTCAACCTCTTCGAAACATAGCCTACACCCATCAGTGGGTGAAATGCCTATCCGCAAAATACCGCAAAAGGGTTCTGGTCTTACGAGGGGCATGTATGCCTCTTATCGGCCGGTAAGTCTACATTTTCATTCCCATCAATTCCCGAGTCTCCTGGCACCCACTGAAGTGTTAGGTGGTTGCCTGTGCCAAGGATCGTTAATGCTTGGATACCTTCCCACATTAATTTCGTTTTGATCTTGTACCGTATTCCCCTTACGCTACACTTTTCCTTCCCCTCTTAGTTCTTTTTATTTTTTCGGCTTCTCTACCTTCTGTAGAGCACCCCCATAATTCTCCAGGGTACCTGAAAAGGGGCGAAAAAAGTCCATATTTTCAAGAAGTAGTCCTATGCTACTTCTCCATACAAATAAAGAAACCTAGAAAAGAAAAAAATAATAAATCATTTTAAAAAGAAAAAAATCCCATTTCGTGGACATCGCGCACTGTTACAGCTCCTATGGCTGTACATAAAAAATTAATAAAAATGAAATTGGAAGTAATAAAATTGGTAAATTGATGATTGAAAGAATTTATTGCGTATGCTTACAAACTAACAATAATTCTAAAAATAAATAATAATTAAATTCAAAAACAATAAAATTAACAAAATATAGAAAAGAAAATAATAAAAAAAAAAATTAACTATTAAATTCTCTTAAATTCTACCTATTACTAATAGTCTGCAATAAGAGAAGAGAAAAATATTAATAAAGCAAAAACTAGCTAGCAATTCAAAGTTTGTTAGAAAATTCAATATAAAAAAGGAGTTAATTAATATCTTCTTGGAGAAAAAAAAAGGTTAGTAATACTTTATACTTATCGACTCCCTGTATTGTAATCGACCCTGAATGGTTGATGGAGCTAATCCCTGTACCTGTTTCTGACCTAATTCTGGTCTACGGATTGAACCCTTGAAAATCTCCCAAAAGGTTCAATACCAACATATTGTCCCTTTCCTGGATCCAAAACCAAATCAGCAAAAAAAAGCCCCTGGCAATATCCCAAAGGGTTTTGCCGCTGATTTAGCCTAGATATCAACCGGGATTTTTATATAGTATGGAAATCGCCCAAGACTATTGATTTCTCGTTTGACTTGAGTTTCCTGCCACACTTCACTTGGATATATCCCGAAATGAAATGTTTTGTGAAACCATTACGTTAACTTTAGTTAATTGGATATTTCCCAAATTAACTTTGTTGAATAGTTAGTTACAAAATGATGAGACAAAAAATAACTTAGATTGCAGAATTTTATTCTTAGCTTGGTAAGATCGCAAAACTGCGAATTAACTCTCCAATCTCAGTATAAAAAAATTTTAATGTGAAATTCTCTGGTAATATCCCAGAATATTTTCCCTTTTTTATGAAGAAAAAGATCTGAAATCATAGAAGTCTATTCTTAATTTGGTAATATCCCAAAATCTTGAATTTATTCTATATTTCAGTGGTGCTTTTGATTAAATAGAAAACTTCTGGTAATATCCCGAAAAAATTTCAATTTTTATTACCTGTATGTGAGGAAGACTTGATTGTGGGAATAACCCTACAAAAAATTGAGAACAAGTGAAAAAATATGCTAGTGGCAATGTTCCAGCTAGTTGACTTTACTGGTGAAATACCGAACAACAAGTGATTTTTCATCTGAAATCGCCCTCTTTTTATATGGTTGGGGCCAGCTGCTGCCCATTGTTCTGTGGCTTCGCTTAGTTGCTGGCTATTGTTCTCGACTTTGCGCAAGTTCAACACG
The DNA here is from genome assembly GCA_963930735.1 of Dioctria linearis. Classification (NCBI taxonomy): domain Eukaryota; kingdom Metazoa; phylum Arthropoda; class Insecta; order Diptera; family Asilidae; genus Dioctria; species Dioctria linearis. The sequence goes on along the minus strand of OZ005742.1, from coordinate 163,511,229 downwards.
GCGCTTTGGGAGTTTTACGATTTTGAGATGACGGGGGCGCCACAATTTAAATGTTGTGGTTTGACATTTGTCATTGAATGACAAATTTATTTCTATCGGTCTTGTGTTTTTTTGTTTGTAATAAAACTTTTATTGCGAAAAAATATAAATACATTAAAATGTAAACTTGTGCAATATCGTGTTTAGTTATTTGTGAGGATATATACGTCCTGCTACAAAAACCCTGCACTGGATATTGCAGAAGATGAGATAAGTGGCATAAAAGTTTTTGTCAAAACTGTTGTGATTATGTTTCAATTTTTAATTTTAGCTATGCTTGCCGGTTTTTACAGCATGTTCTAGTCCTTGCGTGGACAGAACTTTAATCATTTATCAGTTGGAAAAATGCATTCTATTTCACCAAGGTGTTCCTTGGAAGGTCGTCTTTTCTTTGAAATCTTGCATTATATTTCAATAAGACTGGTGCATTTATGCATGCTGCTATATTGCAAAGTATAGTAAGACCTGGAACACCTTACATCTTTATGGTGAATGTTGCAAATGTTCAGCAACCTGGCTGCAGTATGTAACTTTTTACTTGTAAGTAAAAAGTGGTAAAAATTGGCACAGATTTTCATCCACTGGAGGTATGTATATGTTGCCTAATATTTTTCCTTTATATATTCTCTATTTTTATATTTACGAACCATATTGTTTGTATTTATTATTATTATTATTTTTTAAATATATTTCCGGTTGCTAAATACAACAACTTCCGGCCCCCGTTGATGCACTCTTTGTGTATCAACCAAATGACGGAAACATGTTTTTGTTCATTAAACTGCAACGAGCGCTTACCTTTGGTTTTGGCCAGTGGTAGTTATACCATACTACTCTGTTTTTAACTAATCGAAGTTTGATGGACGCGCCATCTTTTAGAAATAAATTATATCGCATCCTTTTTGATTTGCGGATGCGTTCCGACGGAATTGATTGCAATTCCTCGAATTCGATGCGTATATGTTGACCGTCGTTCTTATAGACATCATACCTTTTTTCGAGTGATGTTTTGGGCGTTTGGGTCTTGAGCGGTGGCTGTGATGTCGACTTTGGTGATTGGTCCAAGTCCTTTATGGCGCTTATGACTTTGTCCACGTGGATTGGACTGCTGGACCTTGGTTGCTTCGGGGGCAGAGGCATTTTAACTGAAACTCTGCCTCTCTAGGCGGCGTTTTGAGGTCTGGCACACTTGGCAGCGGTGGTGTCGGAGGCAGTGGGTATACTGCCCGTTTGATGGCAGTCGTGCCTGACATCTCTGCCCATGCCTGGTCAAATTCCTCCATTATTATTATTATTTTATTTCTATTTTGACCTATGTTAATTACTTTAGAAGAATTTTATGTATTATTTATCTAATATGTAGAAATGGAAATATATGGCCTGGACCCATACATGCATCAAACTTGACGTATACAAACATTTACGGACATCACAACTTACTTCCTTTGCACCTTTATTGCAAATTGACTGGTAAGGGGCAAATTTTTTGAATGGGTCTTTGCAAAATATTGCTTACTGTTTTTACAGACACCACTCTAACTCTGCCGTCCATACCAGGGTGTAGCTCTTCAATGAGCGCAACACCCATTTTGTTGGTGGTTGCTTTTCATCTTTAATGATGACAGCTTGACCAATATTAATGTTATTTTGTGGCGCATTCCACTTTTGCCTTTTCTGCCTTTCGGTCAAGTATTCTGTTGACCATCTTTTCCAGACTTGTTGACGTAGTTGCTTAAACAGCTTCCATCGTCTGAGAAGGTGCATATTTGACTCTTCTTGAGTGGGCTCTGGTACAGCTAGTAGCGGTCTTCTAATTAGAAAGTGACCTGGGGTGAGAATTTCCAGTTGTTCAGGATCCGCAGTGATAGCATGCAGCGGTCTGGAATTGAGATATGCTTCTATTTGAATGACTAATGTATTTAGTTCTTTTATTGTTAATGTTGATGAACCTAGAATTCGACGCAAATGGTGTTTAATACTTTTTACGCCTGCCTCCCAAAGTCCACCTTGATGTGGAGCTGCAGGAGGTATAAAATGTCATTTGGTCCCCATGGCTGCAGTACTGTGAGCTGCTAGTTCATTCGCTTCAGCGATTGCCTTTTGTATTCTTGCTGAAGAATTTTGTTTGCCCCAATAAAATTTGTTCCATTATCGGAATATATATTAGCACATAAACCTCTTCTTGCAACAAATCTTTGGCTTTTGTTGCCATACACACAAATAAACACAAGTATCCTTTGTATGTTTTGGATCCCCGATATTTTGTGGTTTTGACATCAATAGGACCAGCATAGTCTAACCCCGTATTCTCAAATGGGTGTGCCTGTGACACTCGAGGACTGGGTAGACTGCCTATGAGCTGCTGTTGTGTTGCAGCGCGATGTCTAACATATATTACGCTGAGATAAATCCTTTTCTTAACGGCGTGTAGTCCATTAATGATCCAAAACTGACTGCGTATGGTATTTAGGACCAGTTGTGGTCCACCATGCAAAGTTTCTTTGCGGTAGTGATCAATCACTAATGTAGTTAAATGATGATCTTTGGGTAATATCGCTGGGTGTCGTGTTGAGATTGGCAGTCTGAATTTTGCAACCTGCCACCTAATCTCAAAACTGAATCTTTGTCCAAAAATGGACAAAGCGCTATTATTTTGCTATTTTTGTGCAAATTTTCTCCAGATTTTAACTGCTTGAATTCATTTTCAAATTCTTGCTGTTGTGTTTGCTGGATTAATCTTATTTTGGCTGTTTCTATGTCAGCTGGTGTTAATCTGCCAATGTTCCTTTCCTCTTTATGTCTACAATTATGGACGAATCGGAGAAATTGTGCAGTGACAAGCAACAATCGTTTGTATGACGAAAATCGCTCAATTATTGTTTCGAGCCCTTCGTTTTTTTTGCATTGCAAGAGATTTTACTGTCTTTAATTCGTAAGACGTCTCTCTGCTAAGGCTCTTATCTTGTGGCCAGTCTTGGCTTGGCTGCCTTAACCAACTAGGACCTGTCCACCATGGCTCACAGTCTTGAATGCTTTTTGGCATTAGACCTCGTGATGCCATATCGGCAGGATTATCCTGTGTAGGTACATATCCCACGTATTATTTAGGTTCCCTTCTTGTATCTCGGTAACTCTGTTTGCCACATAAGTTTTTGATCTATTTGGATGACCTGATATCCAGGCCAATACGATTTTTGAATCGCTCCATGAAAAGCTGCTGACATTACTCATATGCATGTCAGCTCGAACTTGACTTAATAGTCTAGTTAACAACACTGATCCACTTAACTCAAGTCTTGGCAGCGTAATTGGCTTTGCGGGAGCGACTCGAGTTTTTGGCATGAGCAATGTTGTTTTTATTGTACCGTCATTGTCTTGAATTCTCATGTAGACGACAGCTGCGTACGCTGAATTTGATGCGTCGCAAAACCCATACAATTCACAGTTGTCTCTGTCTTGCTTGGTATGTACCCAGCGAGGAAATTTTATTTTCAATATGTGAGGCAGCTGTATCTTGAACTGCCTCCATTCCTCACTGAATTCTTCTGGGACTATTTCGTCCCAGATACATCCATGCATCCACAATTTCTCGATGATAATTTTCGCCAAAACTACACAGGGAGCTATTCAACCTAAAGGGTCGAATAGCTTTGCTACTTGCGACAACATTTTACTTTTTATTGTGGCTTCTGCTTCAAATTCTGAAGCCTTGAAGGCAAACATAAAATTGTCGGAGGCTGGATGCCACTGGATACCTAGAGCTTTGACTTGATTTTCATCTTCAAAGTTTAATGGCAACTCTAGCTCTATTTCATCCTTTGGTAACCAATCAAGCATTTCATCATGATTAGCTGCCCATTTCCCATTTCACTACTTCGCCAAAGTATTGTCTGATACTTTTGGTTATCCTTATGTATCTTAATCGTTCGATACATCTTCTCTATATCGGCAGTCACTGCATATCTATGAATACGCCATTTTAGCAATGTTGAGTACAACTTTGGTTGTAATGTGGGACCTGTCAACATTTTTTCGTTAAGGCTTCTCCCGTTTGATGACTTTGCGGAAGCATCAAATACTACTCTTAATTTGGTAGTAGTGCTATCCTTAAGAACAGCATGATGGGGTAAATAATACCTCTGGGTATTCGCATTTTGTGTGGTTTTAGTTACCTTACACATATGCCCCAGGTTTAAATATCCTTGAATACATTTATGATATTCAGCTCGTATGTCGGCAGCTCGCTCAAATTTTTTCTTGAGTTGAGCGAATCTTTTTAACGCCATTATCTTTGATTCCCCAAGCTCGGGAACCTTGCCTGATTTAAATAGCAGCTGCACTTCATAACTGTCATTATCAAGGCGTTTGCGATTCTCCATAAAGAATTGCTCACATTGCTCTTCTTCTTTAGTGAGCTTTGGGTTGAATTCTTCCCATTCCCAACACTTCCCACACTTGGGTATTCAGCTGTGCTTAGTCATCAGCACTACTTGTGGTGAATGCAGAAAAAAATTCATTTTTGTCCACTTGATTTTGTGGTGCTGTTGTTTCTCCGAAAAGAATCCACCCTAGCTTTGTATTCTGTGCTATGGGGGTCCCTTCAGGACCACTTTAAATTCCCTTGCATAAATTTTTTGCATAGGTATTCACCCCTAACAACATGTCTATTTTCCCTGCTTTTAGGAACTCTGGTTCTGCTAATGGCAAGACTTTTATATGAGTCCAATCAGAAGACCTTATGTGTGTTGGTAGGAATATTTTAGTTATCTTCTTGATAACATAAGCCCGCAATGGGATTTCAAAATCAGCTGAGGTGGCTGATCTCACAATGAAAGACACTCCCTTGTTTGACTTTGCCACTTGTGTAGATCCCAATCCGGTAATTTGAAGTGACGTTGAAACGCCTTTCAGTTGTAAGGATTGAAAAGCCGCTTCGGTTATAAAAGAACTTTGTGATCCTAGATCAACCAAAGCTCGCATGGGAATTGTTGTCCCACTTCTGTCCCTTACATGTATTATAGCCGTATCTAATAGTGCTTGTGTGGCTTTCTGTTTATTTGAACAAGCTTTTGCCGAAGTTGATGGGACAGAATTTTCTAACTGTCTTGATTGTATGTTCTCAACAGCCCTTTGCTTGGTTGAAGACATGTTTTTGTCTTCATGAAGCCATGTGTGATGACGCTTGTCACACTTGAAGCATCCATTTTTATTTGGACATGCTTCTTTATAATGAGGATTTAAGAAATTTGTGCAAAGCTTGTTTTTTATCAAAAGCTCACGTTTTGCATTAAGACCCTTTTGTTTAAATTGTGTGCATTTGTGGATTGTATGTTCTCCATTGCACACCGCGCAACCGGGCACCTTATACCCATCGTACAAGGTCCATTATGTCTTTGTAGACAGTTAAAACAAATATTATGTTTCAACAGGATCTTCCGACGAGTGTCCATACTATGCCATCGGAAATCATCGCAGTTTTGTATGCGATGGTCTCCCTTACATACCACGCAACCATATTGTTCGTTGACGTGATAGTTTAATGATTTAGTTTGTCCATGTTTGTTCATGGCAACATAACCAACCTTACTAGGGTTAATAGCTTCCAAAGTTCGGAAGCGAGATTCTAGGAAACAAAACATTTCCTTTAACTCCGGAATCTCTGTACTCTTGGAAATTGATTGTTCCCATAGAGTTCGAGTTTCCATAGGTAATTTTTGAGTTATTATGAAAATAATTATTGGATCCCAGGTCTTTGTACCTATTCCAAGGGATTCCAATTCATGTAAACATTCCTTTGTTTTATCATGTAAATTTTTTAGGCTACTTTCATGTTCACCTTTTACTATAGCTTGATTAAAAAAGGCTTTGAGTTGTGTAAACACCAATACTTTTTTTTGTTGTATCTTTGTGTCAACTCTGCCCAAGCTGGTTGATAATTAGTACTAGTTACATCGTATTGTCGCAATATCCTTTCTGGTTCTCCAGACAGATTGGACTTTAAATCGTGCAACTTTTGTACTAAGGGAATATGAGAATCTTTATGAATCAAAGATTCGAACATTTCGTGGAAAGATCTCCACTTAGTGTAATCACCATCAAATTTCGGAATTTCAACGCTCGGCAATTTTATTTCCGTTTTGTGGTCATTGATTACACTTGCCTCTGGTCCAGTTACCTTTGGCTCTTGAAGCTCTTTTAGCTTTGATAGCTGTTCTTGGAGCTCCCCTAAAAAGTAGTAGAAGTATGCTCCTTCGCGTTCTTCAAAAATACGGCTTTTTTCCTAGTTGTTGAGTGCTGTTTCCTCAAACTCCACTAATAGCTTTTGGTGATTAGCCAAAAATTGTTCCCACAATTCCTCAATACTTCGGGTTCTTTCTTTCACATAACCTTTGGTAAACTGTTGCCCTGAACCTACTCTCTCTTGGTAATTAGAGATAGCATGAGTTAAAACTTTTTTGAAAGCCCTTTGTCTCTTTATAAGTGCTTCCATTTTAATTTAGCTTTCCTTCACCAGATACAAGGAAAAATTTGATTTGCTATATATTTTTATATTGTTAGTTTGAACACGCAATAAACGTATTATGCTACCGGTTTATCCGGCTCGAAGGACCAATGTTACAGCCCCTATGGCTGTACATAAAAAATTAATAAAAATGAAAGCGAAAGTAATAAAATAGGTAAATTGATGATTGAAAGAACTAACCTGCTTTTAATACGGTTATTGCGTATGCTTACAAAGTAACAATAATTCTACAAATTAATAATAATTAAATTCAAAAACAATAACATGAACAAAATATAGAAAAGAGAATAATAAAAAATAATCTTAACTATTAAATTCTCTTAAATTCTACTTATTACTAATAGTCTGCAATAAGAGAAGAGAAAAATATTAATAAAGCAAAAACTCGCTAGCAATTCATATTTTGTTAGAAAATTCAATATAAAAAGGAGTTAATTAATATCTTCTTGGAGAAAAAAAAAGGTTAGTAATATTTTAAACTTATCGACTCCCTCCATTGTAATCGACCCTGAATGGTTGATGTAGCTAATCCCTGTACCTGTTTCTGACCTAATTCTGGTCTACGGATTGAACCCTTGAAAATCTCCCAAAAGGTTCAATACCGAGATATTGTCCCTTCACTGGATCCAAAACCAAATCAGCAAAAAAAAAGCCCCTGGAAATATCCCAAAGGGTTTTGCCGCTGATTTAGCCTAGATATTAACCGGGATTTTTATTTAGTATGGAAATCGCCCAATACTATTGATTTCTCGTTTGACTTGAGTTTCCTGCCACACTTCACTTGGATATATCCCGAAATGAAATGTTTTGTGAAACCCTTACTTTACTTTAGTTAATTGGATATTTCCCAAATTAACTTTGTTGAATAGTTAGTTACAAAAAGATGAGAAAAAAAATAACTTAGATTGCAGAATTTTATTCTTAGCTTGGTAATATCCCAAAACTGCGAATTAACTCTCCAATCTCAGTATAAAAAAAATTAAATGAGAAATTCTCTGGTAATATCCCAGAATATTTTCCCTTTTTTATGAAGAAAAAGATCTGAAATCATAGAAGTCTATTCTTAATTTGGTAATATCCCAAAATCTGGAATTTATCCTATATTTCAGAGGTGTTTTTGATTAAATAGAAAACTTCTGGTAATATCCCGAAAAAAATTCTATTTTTATAACCTGTATGTGAGGAAGACTTGATTGTGGGAATAACCCTACAAAAAATTGAGAACAAGTGAAAAAAAATTCTAGTGGCAATGTTCCAACTAGCTGACTTTACTGGTGGAATACGGAGCAACAAGTGATTTTTCTTCTGAAATCGCCCTCTTTTTATATGGTTGGGGCCAGCTGCCGCCCATTGTTCTGTGGCTTCGCTTAGTTGCTGGCTATTGTTCTCGACTTTGCGCAAGTTCACCACGGCGCTGTGGGTGTTTTACGATTTTGAGATGACGGGGGCGCCACAATTTAAATGTTGTGGTTTGCATTTGTCATTGAATGACAAATTTATTTCTATCGGTCTGGTGTTTTTTTGTTTGTAATAAAACTTTTATTGCGAAAAAATATAAATACATTAAAATGTAAACTTGTGCAATATCGTGTTTAGTTATTTGTGAGGATATATACGTCCTGCTACAAAAACCCTGCACTGGAAATTGCAGAAGATGAGATAAGTGGCATAAAAGTTTTTGTCAAAACTGGTGTGATTATGTTTTAATTTTTAATTTTAGCTATGCTTGCTGGTTTTTACAGCATGTTCTAGTCCTTGCGTGGACAGAGCTTTAATCATTTATCAGTTGGAAAAATGCATTCTATTTCACCAAGGTGTTCCTTGGAAGGTCGTCTTTTCTTTGAAATCTTGCATTAGATTTCAATAAGACTGGTGAATTTATGCATGCTGCTATATTGCAAAGTATAGTAAGACCTGGAACACCTTACATCTTTATGGTGAATGTTGAAAATGTTCAGCAACCTGGCTGCCGTATGTAACTTTATTATTATTATTTTTTAAATATGTTTCCGGTTGCTAAATGCAACACGCTCAAATTGGAATCTTTCTTATAAAAAAACCTGAAAAGAAGAGGTAACAACAACAACAAAGATATTAAAAACGAAAAATTCTAAATTGCTCCGAATCCGCACAAAACGCAATTCTTCGCTTAAATCTTACCGCTAGTCAGCCAAAATTCCTAAAAAAAAAAAAACGGCAACTCGCCTAGCGGTAATACATCGCATGACATCGTCATGCAATGTATTGCAGCAGAACCGCAAGAACAAATTCCCCGAAAAATTTTGTGCTAAGACAGATATTCTTTAGCTAGAAAAGTATACACACACACCCGTACTCAGGCAGTAGCACCAGCGCTAACTTCCATCTCTAATATTCCCGAGAAACGAAAAATGTTCGCCTAACGGTGGGCACAAATCACACGAACAAAGCCGGTGGAAAACGAGGGCGTTCGTCTGTCGGTCGGTTGCGAGACAGAATGGTGGAATGTAGTGAGACTGCGTGAGGCAGTCAGCCTAGTTTGAGCTCTGAGCGGGTTAACTGGCAGATGTCGCGTCGTACGGAGTGCTAATTCTGATTGTGAGCTATTGTGAAGTTTTTTTTGTTGTACTGCGTTAATCACGGTGAACAGAAACAAAATCTGAAAAGAAGATTTTCCTATTAGTGACTGCAGTTTTTATAAATTTATATAACTACCTGTGTGGTGCATTATACTTCGATATGGTTTTTTTCTATGATGAAGGAAATCTGAAAAGAAGATTTTCGGATTAGTGACTATAGTAGTGATAAGTTTACATAATTACCTGTTCAGCATATAATGCTTCGACATAGTTTTAATGCCATGACAGCAATCTGAAAAGAAATTTTTCCTATTAGTGATTGTAGTTTTTATAAGTTTATATAATTACCTGAGTGGTGCCTAATACTTCGATATAATATTTTTTATATAATGAAGGAAATCTGAAAAGAAGATTTTCCTATTAGTGACTCTAGTTGTGATAAGTTTATATAATTACCTGTGTGGTGCATTATACTTCGATATAATTTTTTTTTATGATGAAGGAAATCTGAAAAGAAGACCTTCCTATTAGTGACTGTAGTTCTTATTAATTCATATAATTACCTGTGCAGCACATTATACTCCGACATAGTTTTATGCCATGGAGGCCATCTGAAAAGAAGATTCTCGTACTAGTGACTCTAGCTGTGATAAGTTTACATAATTACCTGTGCGGCACCTAAATCCAGGATTTTTTTTTATGCGATGAAGGAAATTTGAAAACAAGATTTGTCTATTAGTGTTTGTAGTTTTTATAAATTTATATAGTTATATAGTTAGCAATGCATTATACCTGGACTTAGTTTTATGCCATGAAGGCAATCTGAAAAGACGATTTTCGTATTAGTGACTATAGTTTTATAAGTTTATATACTTACCTGTGCAGTGCATTATACCTGGATATAGTTTGTATGCCATGGAGGCAATCTGAAAAGAAGACTTGCGTATTAGTGACTCTAGTTGTGATGAGTTTACATAATTACCTGTGTAGCACCTTATACCAGGATAATTTTATTTATGCGATGAAGGAAATCTGAAAAAAAAATTTTTCTATTAGTGCCTGTAGTTTTTTATAACTTTACATAATTACCTGTGTAGGGCATTTATACTGCGATAGAATTTCCATGCCTGGAGGCGGTCTGAAAATGAAATATTCTTATTAGTGGCTCTGGTTTTAAAAGTGCTCTTGATTACTTGCGTAGTGCAAGACGTGTCCACCTGTAAACACAACCACTTAATGTTAATGAGCAAATTATAAGTACGTCAGTGACTTTCAGCCTTGATTTTGTTTGCTTGTGCAGTCGAATTCCGTCATTCATACTTCCTACCCGTTCCGTCTTCAAGCAGGCTTTCTGGTGGCATGTAAGTGTGAGACATAGTTTTTAAAAGCAGGGATACAAAACTCGGACTGGGAAAAACAGAGGTCAATGAACACACACATAAAATAAGAGGTCAATGAACCCAATATGAAAAAAAGAGGTCAACGAACCCACTCAGACAATACCAGGAAAGCAGCAGAACCGCAAAAGAAACTGGGCCGTACAGTTGGAACAGCAGACCGGAATCCAGAGGGTGCACCCGCCACGCCAGCAGACGGATCATCGGGGAAATTTCGTACACTAATGGGTGTTATACCATTTCCAGTAAGTTCGTTTTCTTTTCATTGCGATCACATACGTATACTATTAGGTTACATTTATACAGTTATATTATATTTCCTTGATTGTATTTTGGATATTAGGTTTCGTTCTCCATACATTGCCAATTTTTTCCCCTTTTTTTTGCGTGCCATGGGCACGTGGTTATACTATTAAGTAGTTTAAGGTCAGGCTTAGCTAGGCATATCTTAGTCCTAAATATCGAATTGTCTTTAGATCATGTAGGGAGCGATGAACAACGGATTCCCAAGGAATTACGACTGGAAGTACGAACAAATATATCCATCCACACTTTTACATGGGACATAGTCTTGCGAGTTTTTTTTATTACATTCCTTCTCTTTTTTTTTGCAGATATTCTGTACATCCCACGGGTTCTTAATTCATTTCATTCTTTATATCGCGCTCTAGCCTAACGATCCTAAGATAATTTCAGCAGGAGGAGGGTGAAGGGTTGATGGGGCATCGCTGACAACGACAGATGGGGCTAAGCATATTGTTCGAACCAAATCGGTTCGAATATATTTTGGTTTTACCGATTACTTTAAAAGGAAAACATCCTGAAAACAAAGCATCAAATTTTTAGGAAAATTAAATCTAATTTGATTACTCTTAGTCAAAAAACAGGTACACAACCTAACAAAGCCATGTTGTCATCTACATAACACTTTGAACAAATACAATACAACAATATAGCCTCATTGAGCAGCAACAACAGCAAAATCGCTCTTGGTTTAACGATAAGTGCAACCAAGCTATAAAAGCGAAAGAGTCTGCTTTTCGCGCCTATCAAGTGCATCCTTGTCCAGATCTGAAAGAAATCTACAGGACTGCACGGAACACCTGCAAGTCCATTATCCAGAAGGAAAAATTTCTTTTTGACCAGAATGTTAAACAAGGACTCTTGGCAAGCCGCAAAGGTAGTAAAGGTTTCTGGTCCCTGGTCAAAACCATCAGGAACAACTTCAGCAGTTCCTCTATACCTTCACTACTTAATAATGGTGAAGTGGTTGTTGACTCCCAGGATAAAGCTAATATTTTGGCTGCTAGATTCGCATCAAATTCTTTTCTTCCACCCACTTCACAGGCACCTGTCGTGCATCCCCCGTGCGGATGTGTACAAGAGCCAATACACATCCGTACGAGAGATGTGTTCAAGGTGCTTAATGGTATCAACGTCTCTAAAGCCGCAGGACCAGATGGTTTCTCGCCCCTATTAATTAAAAGCTGTGCCTCATCCTTGGCTAAACCTCTGCGCAAACTATTCTACCTGTCCTATTCGACAGGAAAATTTCCAACTGGTTGGAAACTAGCTCACGTTCAGCCTATTCCCAAGAAAAGAGAGGGTAGCTATCCCTCAAATTATCGACCAATTGCAATCACTTCGATTCTTTCAAAGGTTTTTGAATCTATCATTAACTCCAAATTAATGAAGTATCTGGAAACCAATCAGCTCATCAACGATCGCCAATACGGCTTCCGGCACGGTCGCTCATCTGGAGACTTGCTGACTTTTCTTACGGAACGTTGGAATCGTAGTCTTCACAATTTTGGTGAGTCCAAAATCGTTGCTCTAGATATTTCAAAGGCCTTTGATAGAGTCTGGCATCCAGCCCTTTTAGCCAAACTCAAAGCACTTGGTCTTTCCCCTCCTCTTCTATTATGGATTGAAAGTTTTTTATCTAGTCGCCAAATACGTGTTGTATTAGATGGCCTTATATCTGAACCTCATCCTATTAATGCCGGTGTCCCCCAAAGCTCTGTTATTTCTCCGACTCCATTTCTAATCTTCATTAATGATCTGCTTTCCCTTACTTTTAGTCCTATCCATAGCTTTGCTGATGACAGTACCCTTGATTTCGCATACTCTTTTGACACCCTGGCGGATTCCAGAGGGAATGCCACATGTGTTAAACGAGACTGCATGATTAGATCATTGAATAACGATCTTGACAATATTCTCGCTTGGGGCAAAGTGAATCGCGTCGAATTCAATGCATCTAAGACCCAAAGCTGTCTCATCTCATTAAAACCAGACCATCACTTAAGCACCACTCCCGTTTCGTTTGATGGAGCATTAGTTTCTGATTCACCGTCAATAAGAATTCTTGGCATTAATATTTCCAGTAAGTTAAGCTGGACAGATCACATCTTCTCGGTTACCAAAGAAGCATCAAAATGTCTTGGTTTTTTGAAAAGGTGTAAGAAATATTTCAGCCCATCAAATATAGCGCTCCTCTACAAGTCCTATATCAGACCTAGAATGGAATACAATTCCCATATCTGGGCCGGGGCGGGTCGCACAGCCTTAGCTTCATTGGATATTGTCCAAAAGAGAGCCTGCAAGCTCATTGGCGATGTGGCAATTACTCGTCATATCGACTCGCTAGAGCACCGTCGCAATGTTGGATGCCTTTCGCTCCTTTATCGCTATATGCATGGTCAATGTTCTGATGAAATATCTACTCTGATCCCTTGTAGAATAGTTCCTGGACGCAATACTCGCGCTGCATCCCGCGCTCATCCTTTTACCCTTCAAAGTACCTTCGGCCGTACACTAAAATTCCGTGATGCTTTCTTATCCCGAACTGTGCGAATGTGGAACAGTCTACCATCTTCTGTCTTTCCTCCGGTATACAACCTGCGAAAGTTTAAGGGCGACATACATCGGCACCTCCGCCGCTCTCCTCATATCTCTTAACCTTTCCCTATCTCCGTCCTGCCACGCTGTGCTTTGCATCATAGGGTATCCCCTGAGCTTGGCTTAATAATAATAATAAAAAAAAAAAAAAAAAAAAAAAAAAAAAAAAAAAAAATCTTATCATATGATTGAAGCAATTAAATTCGTGCTAAAAACAATAGCCTAAAATGAATATATGCAAAAATACCATGCTAAAATTGAGTTCTAAAAGCAAAACAAATTCAATCTAATTACAGTGCAGTGATCAACTTGGCAATTTATTCCTTTGTGTTCTTTCCTAGTGATTTTTCCTAGTGTTATAGTTTTTTACTAAATTAAATACTTTGTTTAATTGACGGCTAAAATCAAATATTCTTATTCTGGGTAGCGACTGGATTAGGGAGATTATTTTAGATAGCGATTAAGCTAAAGTTTTTTTTATTGTGGGTAGCGATTGCTATAAAAAATATTACTAACAATACATTTTATTTCTGGTCTCGACGGAAATTAAAAATCCTTCTTCGGGTCTCGACTGAAGTTATGATACATACTGACATTCTTTTTAAGTCGGGTCTCGACTGACTTAAAGAATATTATCTCGGGTCTCGCTGAGATAATATATTACTAACAAATAATTTTATTGCGGGTCTCCACTGTTGTAAAGTTTCTTATTGCGGGTCTCGACTGTAATAAAAAAATTACTAACTCAAACCACTATATTGCGGGTCTCGACTGTATTAAAGAGTCTTATTGCGGGTGTCGACTGTAATAAGACAATTACTAACAAGGCCACTTTATTGCGGGTATCAACTGTAATAAAGAGTCTTACTGCGGGTATCGAATATAGTAAGACAATTATTAACACAAACACTTTATTGTGGGTATCGAGTGTTACTGCGGGTTTCGACTGTAATAAGACGATTCCTAATAAATCCACTTTATTGCGGGTATCGACTGCAATAAAGAATATTCTCATCCCAAACCTCAGTCAAATAAAAAGTCAAGAAAATCAGCTGCTATATATCGAGCACGTGAGTACAAGCATAGATGGCATAAGAACTAGATGTCGCACAGCATACCGTAGAAAAGTATACAGATTTAAATGGCTGGTCCATTCCGGAATAGACCACAACACGTTTCTGAGGCACCGAGAACAAATGTTGCTTTGAGAGCAGTTTTGAATACATTTGGTCGACTACCTCAACATGGTAGAAGCGGGAAAATATGAATAACTCGACGTAACTCTCGTCATTTTTCTTTTCATGTTGCTTTACTGATTAAAGTAAAGGAATGATGCATAGCACAACATATTCAGTGCGGTGGGAGGGACGTAAACGTTACTTCTTTCTTGTCTCGTGTCTTGTTTTGCTGTAGTTATTAGGATTTCCCCTGAGAGTAATTTTTTGGAATGGTATGGCATGACGGCTTTGCACCAACTAAATATTTTCCTATCGAACTTAACAATTTTCCTATAAATTTACAATTCGCCCTCTCTTTGACAAACTAAAAACATAAGAAGTCTAGACACGTAGAACAAAAATATGCAACGCTTTTCTAGAATATAAAAATAACGATGCCTCGACTTGGCACTTGATGACATGCCCAAAGGGTAAGTCGGCAATGCCTCGCTCCATACAAAATCACCATAACCACGACCCGATGAAGGGAAAGCTAAAATTTTTTTTTTCGAAATTTACTGGAAATTTCTTCCTTCGAATTTTCATGCATTGGCCGAGGCGAAAGAGCTCTAATATAAAATCAATGATGCCTCCCATCAGGTAAGGCCGCGTAGCCAAGCAATAAGCAAAAAATATTCTAGTAAATTTCTAAGAAAAAATTGCGGCCTTCCCTACATCAGGTCGACGCATTGTTAATTTTATATTGGAGGTAGACCCTGCTTTGTATGTTATTAGTTTGTCTATGGTCCTGGCTTTGCCGACGGCTTGTATACATTTGCACACAATTAAAATGCTTCATTCACGTTTTAACATAGTATAAACCAAATTTACCGTTGATTTTATCGTGCGATGCTTCTAGTTAGGATGTAGCAGCAGTGTTGGCGCATGAGATGGATGGAGAAGAGAAATTTATCATATTTGTTTCTAGTACTCTATCACCAGCTGAAAGAAATTATTCCAACTTGCACAGAGAAGCTCTTGCTTTGGTATATGAGGTCAAAAAGTTTCACAAGTATGTACATATATGGAAAAGAATGTACGGTTTACACAGATCATCAACCTCTGAGGGAAATATTCGGTTCTAAAAAACACGATTCAGCCGTAGTTGCGGCGAGCTTACAACTTTGGTCTATTTTTTGTCCATGTACAAATTAAAGATCAAATATAGGAAAGGTGAGAAAATGGGAAATGCTGACGGCCTTTCCAGATTACCCCTGAGTGCACCAACAGGAACTAAATCTGATGATATAAAATTTTTGGTAGGAAAGAAATCGCAGAAAAAACCTCTAAGGATGCGATTTTGCAAAAAGTTTGGAGTCTTACTCGATTAGGTTGGCCTTCTCATGGTGTAGCGGAAAATTATCTGGTTCCTTATTTTAAAAAGAGGTACAAGTTTTATGGAAATAGGGTTGTGGTGCCATCAAATCTACAGCTCCGAATTTTAAAATTGTTACATGACGGACATGAAGGGACCGTCCGAATAAAATCCCTGGCTCGGTTATGCGTCTGGTGGCTGAATATAGACAGCGACGTTGAAGGTTTATGCAAACAATACAAGGAATAACTCTTATCCCCTGGCCGATATGTTCAATGCCGTATGAAAGAGTTCATATTGATTTTATTTATTTTGTAAATAAAATATATATAATAATATACGATGCCTTTTCGAAATATATTGATGTTTAAATGATCGCAAATAATAAGATAGACACCACAATAGAAGCACTTAAAAGAAATTTTGCAATTTTTGGTCTACCAATTACTTTAGTATCGGACAATGGTCCACCCTTTAATTCACAGAAGTTTCGAGATTTCGCTGCAGTAAATGGCATTAAGTTCACTTCAGATACAGAAATACGCCTTATACAGTTACAGGATAAACGGCTTCTTCAATGATATTTGAATATTTGCCGCGGACCAATATGACTCTAATCAATCCTCGACTAATAAAGTGAACCAAAAAGATAAACTAAATGACGAGAAGAGCTATGAAACAAAACATAAATTGAAGGATCCTTACATTGTTAAAACAGTAGAAAGTAATTTAAACAATAGAAAAGTGAATTGTTATAAAAGTAAGAAACAACAAGTTAAATTTAAAGAAAAACATAATATATTGTACATTCTACTAGTGAAGTAATAAGCAAAAAATATTCTAGTACATTTCTAAGAAAAAATTGCGGCCTTCCCTGCGTCAGGTCGAGGCATTGTTAATTTTATATTGGAGCGAGGCACTCCTCTGTATGTTATTAGTTTGACTATGGCCGTGGGCAAAACCCTCGAGAATACTTCAGACGCTATGAAACAGACTCCATCCCTACCACATGCGAGGCACAGCGTAGTCCTTACATTCTAAAATATTTGCAGTGTTCTTATGTAAAAGTGACAAAAGTTTGATTTGAATAGCTCTTCCGCCCTAAACTACTATTCATAGAGAAAAATGGCGTGCTGTTAATCTTAAGCTTGCCTTCTTATCTTCCGAACCGTAATAAAATTGTCATACCTTTTCTAACAAAATTATTTAAAAAAAATTATCTTAACCAAATGACTACGATTCTTCATACGCTGGGCCGTCATGGCATGCCGTGGGCTGATGATATCGAATGTAGCTGCCTACAGATACGGACTACGGCTGCACATACGCACATGCAAATATCAGTTAGCTGAGAGGTATTGACGGTAAAATGGTAAGGTTACTTTGTAATCAAAACTATTTTATTATTTTGTTAAGTAAGGTATATAGGAAGTGTAGCCTTGGGGAAGGTAAGGAACCAAGCATTAAATTACTTGAAGACTATATTCCTTTATGGATAGTAGTTTAGGCACTATGGCATATATAAGGCCAATGTTTAGCGCTTTTACATAAGTATCAGTAGAGAACAATTTTGAAAACGGACTAAGCACGCACACATATAGATTTCTGATCAGTAGAGCAACATGAAAAGAGAAATGCGTCATTCATATTTTCCCGCATCTATCATGTTGAGGCAGCCGACCAAATGTGTACAAATCTGCTGTTAAGGGAACATCTGGTCTAAGGACCTCTGAAACATGTTGTGGTCTATTCCGGAATGGACCAGCGACTTAAAATCTGTATACTTTTTCTGGTACTCTATGCGACGTCTAGTTCTTATTCCATCTATGGTACAAGTCAATTGCTACAGTTGTATAAAACAAATTTATATACTACCCATTTATTAAACAGTGGCTTCAGCTTTTTATATTATAAAATGTATATATATATATATATATATATATCTTGTACCTCTCAAGTCATAGCATTTATTGAACTTGAAACATTTATTGCAGTAAATAAACAAATAAAAACCACTAGATTTATACCAGTGGCATAAATTTCACCACACATTTCATTTATTGCATATACGCTCTAACTGCGGGCAGTACAATATTGTTACGGCTTTGGAGGCTTGGCCAGGGTAGATGGGGGCGTCTGGGCCCAATAGTACCCAAAGCTTGAGTCTCACCTACATCTGAGACTCCTCTCAGTTCTCTCTCTCTCTTGATCGATCGTTCGTCTTCCCGGCGTTGAAAACTCTCCGGGTGAATCAAAACTTGTTCGGCGTTGCTGAGGTTTCTTTTCAGCATTTAATTGCGTAAATTTTCTTCCTTCCAGGCTTTTAGGTACCACCAGGAGGAACGAGCCTTTAGAGATTTTTTTCGGTCTCTCCGGCCGTCTGCAGTCACGTGTTCAAGTTCTTTTCTTTATTGTCCGTCCGTCTGTCTGGTCATACATCTTACTTCTTAGTGCACAGTTTTACAAGCATTGAAGGGATGTTGGTGGCAAGAACCACCCAAAGCCGGCTGATCGCTAGCGGCATACGCATATCCCGGACATGATTTTTGTAACAAGAGGTGTCGGATGCAGTATCTACATATACTCAGGTAGAAGTGGATATAAGTCGATATGTCGACTGATGCGCTTTTCATTACAAATGGCGCCCAACTTGCTTTTCTTTCCGGCCTTTAGTCAAGCCTCTCTTGACCAAAGTGTAAGTAAATTTCAAGTTTTATTTTGATTTTTGTGGTCGCAAATTTGCTTTAAAAATGGCGCCCAAATCCTCGGTTTTCTTTTGGCCTTTAGTCAAGCATCACTTGACTGAAGTGCAAGTACGATTAAAAGAATCATTTCTAATTTTTTTTATTATCGTTATTTGACGTTGTTTTTTTATATATAAGGCCTCAGTATTTTAAACTAACTAAAGCGATTTCATTTACTTCAAATTGGTTTGTCGGCGGAACCCATGCTACTTTTGTTGGCAATAGTGTGTGACCGGACGTGGGTTGCCTGGCCGGAAGCAAGGTGCTGAGTTTACGCAGAGTGATTTTTTGTTTCTGTAAAGTGCGTGACTTTCATCATAGCTCCTTTTTGGCTCGCATTAGGCTCGATCTTTGTATCGCGGCTGGGTCACTCGACCATGGTCCCGGCTGCATGCGTGATAGCAAATTGCATTTGGTCGAGTCCAAATTAATTTCATCGCTAAATTTAATAGGTTCTTTTGTCCAAGTGCTCATCTCTTCATTGGATAGCCAGCTTTGTGCGCGAGTCGCACCAGCCCAACTTCGGCTCGTGGACACCGGGGCGACGACCATTGACAGTTTATTTGCCTGGGAGCTAGACAGCTGAGCCAAACCTAGCAAGTTGATGAACGATGTTCATCTTTAGATTCTCGTCCTTGTGTGGGCGTTGGAGTCAGTTTATCGGTTCCACCTAGCACCAGTTTTGTTCTTCCCTTATCATAAAATTCTATAATTCCTCTTGATGCTCCCTAGTGGAAGTGTGAGTTGATCGGTTTGCAGTGGTCAGTCAGCGTTGTATGCGATGCATACGTTTTTGAAATTAGTCCCGCCTATATCTCCTGGTTCCAGGGAGAAGCCAGTATATTATAAAACATCTATGTTGTTTCGGGCTCCTCTGAGCCATTTTAGTTTTGGGTTTCGTAAAGTTGTTGTGAGATTTGTATTGTCACAATTGGCATACATAAGCATTCACAGTCTCTTTTTCTTCTTGATAATTATTTTGGGATATTAATACATACAATCTTCTTCTCTCCTGAGTACTGGCTGCCACTGAATTACTGACAACTCACATTTGCCTTTGATCTCAGGTTCACTCCCCTGCTAATTTGATGGACGCTGTCCATCCCTTTCTGATTTTTTTTATCCTTGGTAAAAGATTGTTCGTCCTGATCATCCTAACATGGGATGGTAGCCCTTCAGGCTCCGGTCCCACAATTTTAGTTTCCTCTACAACCGTTGGCCCATAGTATGGACTGACCGAAGTGCATCGATGGACAATATTCCGCGGAGAAGTGAGAGAGAGAGAGTTTTTTTGTCCAGCATGGCTGGAGAATAAGTTTTTTTTGTTGTTGTGTGAAGCGAGAGGTTCTTCCGCGTTGATCCGTCATGCCGACACCCTCCTCATAAATGAAACACGTTGTTAGTATAAATAAATTGTTTGCGCAGAAAACGCGGAACTTAGTAATCTTAAAACAGAGCAGATGGTTTATATATTTGGCACAATTTTCGGCTGAATTATTATGGATATTCATCAATGTTTTCTAATCATATTTGGTACAATTTTCATGTGAACTAATTTTGGCATTGGTATAGACGCACCTTTTTTTATATACATACTTGGCACAGTTTTCGGTTGAAGTATCTTAGTAATTAGTATAAACACATTTATATTTTTTTTTTTATTCATATATACTTGGCATAATTTCCAGTTGAATATTCTCTATCCTTAGTATAGGCGCATTTTTTTTACTAAGTTTACTGGGCACAACTTTCAGCTGAAGTATCTTCAGCATTAGCGTAAACGCATTTTTCTTTTATTTATACATATTTGGCGCAATTGTCGGCCGAATCATCTTTAACGTTACTATAGACGCATCCTTTGATATATATATTCGGTACAATTCTCGGGTGAATTCTCTTTTGATATTAACACCAGAGCATTTCCAGTCGGGTTTTTTTGTCGTTGAGATTCATACCAAGATGGTCTTCTCCTTTTTATCACCGGATGAGCTTGAAGTCGAATTCGCTGTTCGCAACCTTAGATCTGACGAGGCTAATGCTCGTCGCAAGCTCATGGAAGTGTACGAGGCAGAGAAATCAGAATCCGGCAGAATACCCTTTAGGTCTCACGCTCATAAGAACCCATCGCGTGAATTAGACTATATCATCAGCCGAGCCGACGCTCTAAATCGTGACTTGAGCTCGGATCAAGATCGTACGCGTTACATCAGGCAGGTGCACCACGTACTCCATACAGCCCCGGCGGCTATTTAATACGTATCCCTCTGGCCAGTCTGATGCGCAATCGTATGTGCAGACCTTGGAGGATATCCTGAGTCGTGTCGAATTTAGCCCTTCTTCCCAGCTTACGCCAGAGCCTGTGTCCGAGGGCGCTGGAGGCTTAACGCTCACAGTTCCTATGTGTAGCACAGACAGGTCGAGGGTCCAATACGCTGACAGGTGCCAAGTCGAAGACAGTTGCAGCGACGGAGGGTGCCTCGCTGAGCTTACCAGGACCTAGCTTGGGGAACTTCCGCGACTATTATGGACGAGCCAAACTTGGATCGAGTGACATGTTGGAACTGCTCCGCTGAAGGCCACATCTACATTAACTGTCCACTAGGCCCACAGAGAGTCTTCTGCTAGGGATGTGCTGCAGTGGGGGTAATTAAAACGCAATGAAGAGCTTGCCTTGTCAGGAAACCGAGGCAGGATTCAAAATTTTGTAGGTGGTCAGCGCCGTTTGACTCCAAGCCAAACCTTCAGGCGCACGATAGAAGAAGCGGCTACCAACACCGAGCCCGACTGCTACCGCCAACTACATGGCATAAAGCAAAACACAAAACTCGTAAACCCAGATTGGATTTTAAACCGGCGAACAGTCTTAGAGTAAACATGTCTAACTCTTCCACTCAGACAGAGAATTCCAGCACGCAAAGCACGGCAAATTTTACCACCTACTCAGAACCTTGCCCTTCAGAAAGTTGTAGTTGCACCTTCTCGGATGCAAGCACTTTGTTACGTTCTCTTTGATCGCGACTGTGGCCACTCAGGGAAGGGTGTAGGTCTTGATAAAATTTTGTAGATCGTATAGGGCGCCACGTAGTTTTGAGGTTAAACCACGAAACCGATTAAATAGTGCACACAGCTAGATTGAGTTCATTATATTCGATTATATTCGTTATAAAGCTTGCATAAGCAAAGGTCTTTCATGCCGCTAGCAACTTATAACATTAGAAAACTATTAATAAAACTAAAGAAACAAGGCGAAGCGAAAACACACCTCCAACCAGCCGCGCACAGATCACCTGAATATTTAAAAAAAAGAAATAATACCAAAATGCACTTAGCTTTTAACTTTTCCGTTCCTCTTTTTAGGGCTTATCCCCCTTCCAGTTCCTCAACCAGTCTTCTCCGTTGAGCTTTACTTAGTTGGAAGCGCTAAAATTACCTCCGTACTACAACACGCGGTAGTCCAAATCACCTTTTCCTTTTTTAATTTATTCGAGTAAAATATATAATTTTTCCCGTTTTTCTCTTTTTCCCTTTTTTCTTTTTTATTAGTTCTTTTTGTTTTCTTTTATCGTCCGACCTAATTTTTTTATTTTTTTTTAAATTTACTTTTCGGATCTTGACTAAAGACTAAACTTTTGTGTCCCTATGTCCAGTCGGCCGCACGTACAGAAGCAAAAAGAGACCTTTTTTTGGGCTCAATGGCCGTTCTCCTGTCTCCTGCCAGATATCGAATTTTATTTTCGAACCCTTCGTAAATCCGCGGCAATGTTGCCAATATTGATAATATAATTTTGATCAGCTTTATGTTTTTTTTTTCTTTTCTTTTCATATATTTAGCTTGTGCACTATCCTATGTACACTGTGATACTTCGAACGTGTATTTAAGGTGATCTGGGCTAACTTCTGACTCGTGTAGAGTGCGAACGATATTTCTAAAACTGAATGTGAACGAGAAGGCAGGTTTAAAGCGAGGACCATTGTTTACCTTGATTAGTGCCGCGAATATTGTGAGAGCTTATTTGACTGGTTTAAATAGGGACCGAAGCTAGTTGGTTGTGCGAGAACAAATTTTGTGCTTGCCAAGGATTATTTAGTTCAATCTATTGGGAGATTAATTAATTATGAATGAGATTAATTAATTATGAATTGGTTGCCAAAAAGACATATGCTAAATTAACAGTAAGAAAAATAACTACCTACCAAGATAGATCTTAACAAGTGTTACGTTAAACGAAATGTAAATATATGCGAGTATGAAAGCCACTGTAATTTCAATTCACAATTCAAATCATTTTATCTAGTTTGATGGTACGTCCTGGTTGCCTGGTATGAAGTTGTACGTGACGGCTGTCTTTAATGACGGGTGTCTCGGCTACGTCTAGCATCCAAAAGAAGGCGTTAATGATGGGTGTCTCGCCTAACTACTTCTTCTTGACTGATTCGGTGGTACGGCCTGAATATTTATAGTATCAAAAGAAGACATTTCGTAGTGCCACGGCAATCCTTGGCCCGTGAAGATGGATAGGTCTCAACCGCCCTTCAGCAGCGTAAGATTAAAAAAATCCGGATTTGTTGCGCTGGAAATAAGGAATTCTGAGCAGTATTACCAGTTATCGACAATTATCACACATAATCACCCGCACCACACAAAAAATTTATGGAGCATGCCTAGAGATTTCTGGGACGTAACAACTTCAATCTACACCTCTGATATAGAGGATGCATCGTTTTGTGTCAGCGAATTCCCATCGGCTTCGGGGTCATCTTCTCCAGGACTGTCCCACGCACACAGAGGTACCTCAGCCTGCGCAGAGTCATAAAGGCTGCCATTGCCGAAACGGTAGTATCTGATGAAGAGGATCCCTGGGATCATCGGTCTTCCGCAGCTGTCTACATTCAGGGACAAAAGATGCGAGGCTTAGTGGATAGCGGTGCCAATGTGAGCGTGCTCGGGGCTGGAGCGAAGAGTTTCCTGGGTAAGATGGGGATCTCTTTCCCCTCGATGCCATCCTCAGTTTCGACTGCTTATGGGCGTCAGCAAAAGGTCCTGGTCCTCGTAAAGTATGGCGAAAAGACGCGTATGATGAGACCACACATAGTTCCCTCTCTTCAGCACCTGGGAATCGATTTTAGGAAAGTATTTGGTTTAAGACCTGTCATGGTAAGTGAGCTACATTCCTTGCCAAAAGCCTCACCTTCTTGTTAGCAACAGCACGGTCTTTCAGAATACGATTCCCAATGTTTGCAGGACGTGATCACCTCTTTTCCGTCATTCAGCCAGCAAGGCTTAACGGTAAAGTGCGCCTCTGTCTAGACGCCCGAAAGTCAATCTCCGTAACAGTCCCAGAAGTCTTTCTGTTACCTCTCATAGATGGACTCCTCAGTAGACTCCAAGAAACGAAGTTTATCTCTGCCATAGATTTGAAGGATGCATTCTGGAAAATCCCTCCCGCTGTGGGATCAAGAGATAAAACTGCTTTCGCCGTGCCGGGAAGACCTCTATACCAGTTCGAGGTGCTCCGTTTGGCCTGTGCAACGGTCTTCAAATAATGTGCAAACTGATGTGCAAAGTCATCCCTCACCAACTGCATGACCGTGTGTCTGTGTATCTTGATGACTTACTCATTACTTCCTCCACGTACGACGAACACCTAAGGCTTCTAGCGGAAGTCGTGGTGTTGTTTCGCGCTGCCGGCCTCACGATCAACGTGGAGAAAAGGAAGTTTTGTATGAGAGAAGTCAGATATCTCGGCTTTGTAGTGGGGGACGGGTGCTTGCGAGCTGATCCCGAAAATGTCACTGCTATTCAGAGTTGCCAAGGCCAACCACCTTCAAGAAAATTCGAAGCTCCCTCGGAGTATGCGGCTGGTATAGGAGGCTCATCCCACACTCCGCTACCATCGCTAGTCCTTTTACAGATATTCTAAGGAAAAACGTCAAGTTTGAGTGGAATGAACAATCTGAACTGGTGTTTCATACGGGGCATCCATTGGCATCAGTTAAACATATATATACATACGTACATATATTCTTGAGTCGATTTCGCTTTACGCAGAATTATAATTCCTAGCTGCAAGTATAAACATATCGACAAACATATTTACAAAGTTCAGTAATTGAATAAAGTCACTCGTTACTGACCTACACCAATTTCTTAATCACATAAAGAAACAAGTGAAGGCAGTAACACAATACCCCTGCGCGCAAGAATTCGCACGATGCAATTTGATAACCTTGCGCCAGCAGTATTTGTGTATGTACATATGAAAGCGATGAATGCCGTGATGTAACAACAACAAACCGGCAAAAGCTTTACGGAAATTAATTTGTGAATGCCATAAAGAAACACTTTACGGAAATAATATTTATGTAAGTATAAATGCTGTGATGAAATTAGCTTAGCGTATTAAGAAAATAGCAATAGTATTAAGTCGATAATTGTATAAATATTCTGTGATTTTTTAATAAAGCATCAGTAGCAGTAGTATCACCAGGCAACACGAGTTGTTTCATTCAAATTAGGAGTAAAACTAGTAAGCTGCTCTACTAATTCACACTAGGAGTAAAGCTAGTAAGCTGCTCCACTAATTCACATTAGGAGTAAAGCTAATAAGCTGCTCTACTAATTCACACTAGGAGTAATGCTAGTAAGCTGCTCCACTAATTCACACTAGGAGTAAAGCTAGTAAGCTGCTTCATACCCATCGCTGCTCTATTCAAAAAGAAGCCCAATCGACGTGCAGGCACGTGCCGTGTTTCCAGATTAAAATATAAAAGTGCTCAGATGAGAAATACTTAAGAAACTCAACAATTTTGGTGCAGCCCGTAGGATCAAGGTAGTTATATTAATTCAAACGCTTGAAAATAGCGGAAAAGTCGTTAAAATTTTTTCTTCTCTACAAGTAAAGTAGAGTAAGTTAATAAAAATTGTTAAGAATCAATAGTAGACATTATAAAAACCACTGCGATATATGTGTGCATGTACTCAACAAAAAACAGTAGAAACATTTTTTCAATTAATCATTCTAATTTCTTCGGTTATTATACGGATTTAGATAAACTTCCTAATCTCTCTTTTCTTCTCTCTCAATAATTACATAAAACTCTGTGGGTGCTGCTTTCATGCCCAGACCTGACCAAAGCTCTCTTGGCTCAAATTTTGAGGCAGCAATAAGCTCATTGTCTTTTCACAACACAAGTCCTCCAGACAGCCCACAAGTAGAGCGAAATTCACACTAAAGCAGACCATCCATAAATTAGTATCACGAGCATCGCTCAGGTGAACGCTTCAGAGGGCACAGTCTAATTAAATTTCTCACAAGAAATCATAGTTTAGGCGCCCTCGTCGTATCCAAGCAAGCGTTGGCCACACCAAGTTCGAGTATAAACTCTCAAATCACTTCCTGCATAGAACAACCAAATAAAACAGACAAAATGGTTACAAATTATGAGAAAGTGGTTAAACTTACTGCAGAAATGGTGCCTTTGTTCTCTGGAAAAATTAACTCTCAAACCCTCACAGAATTGCAAACTTTCATAGGCTGTTGTAAGCAAGTACAACGATATCTAGCGGACGAGAAAAGGTAGCCTTCATGCAAATTTTCCCAACAAGATTAAGAGGAAATGCATATCAATTAATGGCATCCAGTACACTCACGAAATTTGAAGAAGTTGAGCAGTTACTTTATCGGACTTACTTACCTCGTGAGACAAATCATGATCCAATTAACAAACTAATTACTTGCCTCCAATATCCCCAAGAATCGTTTAGTTCATTTAGTACTACACTAAAAAGACTTTAGTACAATGTAATGAGGCAGCACAAAGCAAATATGGCGCTGAAAATTTTAATGTGATAAAGCAACAGACAGAGGACTTTGCAATGGCTTCAGTAAAGAGTGGTGCAACTAATACGCATCTAGGTGCCTACTTACTCACATTGAATGAAAATTCTTTAGAAACTCTCATTTATAAGGCATTAGATATGAAAGGTTGCAAAAGGGTCTCTTTTGCATTCCAGAACCACTAAACAACTTACGTCAACCTGCAAACACTTTTCAAATGCACAATTTTTTAGAACCAATACCTCAAATTTTACTAATGTTTATGGTTATCCTATACACGAAAGTGTAAACTCCTCTATAGATCACTACACAACCGATAGGGGAAAGCCTAGTATAAAAACTGAGTGTGGTATACCTCAACATCTGGAGTCATTAAAGGTACCTTCAGTATCCCTTAATACTGATAAAAATCAAACAAATAATTGGTGCCCTGTTCAAGACAGTATGGCAAGAGAACCCTTAAGAAGTCCACCGCCTTTACAGAACTCTTCTTCTCAATATCCAGACAAGAAACCATACGAAGACCAAAACTTACTTTTGGGTAGGATCACCTGCAGTTATTGCAAATACAGGGGACATACGTATGATGATTATTTAAAACGTAAAAATACTCCCTTCTGTATTAACTTCAGAACAAAGGGGCATGATGCCCAATATTGTAAGCAAAATGTCAAAACGCCACGGAATCACTTAAATAGTAACAACAACACTCAGTGGGGTAATCCAAATCACGAACAAAAATTTAACGTTCAAGAGGTTTGTAAGTTTTGTGGAAGAAGAGGTCATACAATACCCACTTGTCAACAGAAGTAACGATGGGAAGCAAGCTACAAAATCGGGAAACGGCACACTGTCGACCGAAAAATCCCCGGCTCGACATTAAATAAAACTGCGCAAACTACTTCAGGGACCTCTCAAGCAAAAAAACAATCAAATAGAGTAAATGAACCAGTGGTAGACGTACCACTGTACATAATCAAAAACACAGCTGTTTTATTGTGAATTAAGCGTTTTTAATTTCACATAAGATTTTATTTTACTTAATTCTACAAACATGTTTTTTTCAAGTGCTTTCTTGATATAAAGTGGACTGTATATTTCATGCTGGAAATATTGCGTGCACCGTGTACGTTGAAAAAGGCTGAACTCGTCTTACTCAGAGATGTTAAAAGCCAGATGATAGTGACAGCAAAAATGGTTGATGATCTATATCTTCCAATTCTGGAGAGTGTTCAGTGGGTGAAGTAGCTATAGTACTGTGCCACGATGGCGCTAGTGTTTCTTAATTTGATAAGGGTAAGGCTTAACATGCCGCCCCCTTGAAAGGATGTGGGGAGTTTCAATGAGAAGGCTAATTTGGAATCAATTGGGAGAGGACAAAGTTGCGAGTTTGCTCTTTTTACGTCTCCATTAGCCGTTTTTAGCGTTGCAACTCTTGCTCGCTCATCTGCGCCTGGGTGAATTTGAATGACACGTCCAAGCATCCATTTCACCGGTGGAAAATCATCGTCTTTAATAAGAGTTAGATTACCAGGTGTTACGTCCCGTGAAGCGCTGAAGTCTGAAGTCTATTTTGAGGTTGTTCAGAAATACCAGGTTCCACTATAGCCGTAAGGGGTTCAACAATTAAAAAATTACCTGGATTCAAGGCCTTAAGGTCGTTAGGGTCCGATGAGATCTCCGTGATTGGCCGAGAATTTAGGATCGCTTCAATCTGAATTACCGCTGTGTTCAGGGCCTCAAATGTTATAGAGTGACCACAAATTGTTCTTCGCAGGTGATGTTTGGCAGACTTTACAGCAGCCTCCCAAAGCCCACCAAAATGTGGTGATTGAGGTGGAATGAAGTAGAAGGTGATATTGTCTTTTGCACACATATCAATGATCTCCGTTTTGTGATGCTCTGAAGTGAACATGTCTCGAAGTCGTTTTAATTCTGCATTAGCTCCCACAAAATTCGTGAGATTATCACAGTATAAGTTTTCACAAAATCCTCTTTGACCAATAAATCGTTTTAGAGCTGCTATAAAGGCTGAAGTTGAAAGGTCACTTGCTACTTCTAAATGGACTGCCTTTGTTGCAAAACAGATAAAAATGGCAATATATGTTTTAATCGGAGTCTTTCCTCGGATCTTGAAATGAGTGAAAACGGGTCCACAGAAATTGACACCAGAATTCAGGAACGGATGTGCTGGTTGAATGCGCTGTGATGGTAAATTTCACATGATTTGGTCAATAAATCGTGGCTTTGCTCGGAAACACCTGATGCAAGAATGAACAACCTTTCTTACCGCAGTCCTACCATTTAAAGGCCAGAACGCTTCCTTAAAATGGCCAGTAATGCTTGTGGACCTGCATGCATATGCTTTATATGATAGTAATCAATTAGTGACCTTGTGAATTCATGTGATGAAGGCAAAACCATTGGATGCTTTGCATCGTACTGGAGGTCCGCGTTTTCTAATCGTCCACCTACACGGATTATACCTTTATTGTCTAAAAATGGATTTAAATTTTTTAAACGGCTGTGTTTATTAACTGATTTCTTCCGACTGAGATTAGAGTATTCATCTTTAAATGTGCTCCTTTGTGTAACAATAATCATGGCCTTTAGCGCATCTTCCCTTTCGTGTACCCTGAGTGGTCCATACAGCCGAAGTGACGTTGGTACTTGAGCGTTTTTACAAAACCAAAGCAGGACACCAATTACACCTTGTAGTTTTAGGAACGAATTGCAAAACTTGCAGGTCTGGATTATATCTTTTTCATCTGTTGCTTTTATATACACTTTTGCTTTCTCCTTTCAGGCAGAGTACTTTTATGTATAGTCAGGTTTTTAAATAGCCATTTATTTTCTGGTGCTTGGAGAAAGGAAGGGCCTTTAAACCAGTTTGTGCAATTGAATAAGTTCATAGGAAGCATGCCTCGTGAAACACAGTCTGCTGGATTATCCTTCCCATCAGTGTGGTACCAAGATTGTGTGTCTGTATTTTCCTCAATAATCGCAACGCTATTGGCAACAAATATACACCAGTTTGAAGAACTCTCTCCAATCCAGGACAGAACGATTGAAGAATCTGTGCAGTAAAATAATTTTTCGATGTTAATATTTAAAGTAGGAATCACTCTTTGAACCAATTCGGTCATCAGAAGAGCTGCGCACAACTCTAAGCGAGGAAGAGTTACTTTCTTGAGCGGAGCCACGCGAGATTTGGCGCAAATTAAAGCTACTGAAGTGTTATTGTCTTGATCTGAGCATCTTAAATAAAGACAGCTGCCATAGGCCTTCTCACATGCATCCAAAATTGCGTGTATCTGAATATTTGTAGGAGCATTTATTAAACATATCCTTCGTAAAAATTTAATGTTCTTCACCAGTTTCAGTTGCTCGCGAAATTTGCTCCATCTTGTAATATATTCATATGGCAGGGATTCATTCCAATCCAACTTCAGTTACCATAGTTGCTGCATAAATATTTTCCCCAACAGTCTTATAGGATTGATGAGGCCTAATGGGTCAAATAGCTTAGCGATGTCCGATAGTACAGAGCGCTTTGTTATGTTCTTGATTTCAGTAGAGAGTATATTGGCAGCGATTTGAAATTTATCAGCTTCTGGCTGCCATATTAATCCTAGAGTCTTCACTGCTGCACCATCTTGAAATTGTAAATATTGTTTTCCTTCTTCTTCAGGTATGTCAGATAATAGTTCTAAATGGTTTGAGCACCACTTCCTTAATAGAAAACCTCCTTTTTGCAAAAGTGCAGACACTTGTGTTTTAATATTTCCAACATCTGTTAGAGTATTACCACCTGTAAGAAGGTCATCTACATAGAAATCCTTGCTTGCGATCGCAGAGCCTAGTGGAAAATTCTTTTCTTCATCCGATGTAAGTCGCAGTAAACACCTAGTAGCAAGAAACGGCGCAGATGCAGTACCATAGTGCATACAAGTGCTCGTCTCTTCATTGGATAGCCAGCTTTGTGCGCGAGGCGCACCACCTTTGAAGCCATAATGACCATTGACAGTGTATTTGCCTGGGAGCTAGTCAGCTGAGCCAAACCTAGCAAGTTGATGAACGATGTTCATCTTTAGATTCTCGTCCTTGTCTGGGCGTTGGAGTCAGCTTATCGGTTCCACTGTGTAACCTAGCACCAGTTTTGTTCTTCCCTTATCATAAAATTCTATAATTCCTTTTGATGCTCCATAGTGGAAGTGTGAGTTGTTCGGTTTGCAGTGGTCAGTCAGCGTTGTATGCGATGCATACGTTTGTGAAATTAGTTCCGCCTATATCTCCTGGTTCCAGGGAGAAGCCAGTATATTATAAAACATCTATGTTGTTTCGGGCTCCTCTGAGCCATTTTAGTTTTGGGTTTCGTAAAGTTGTTTTGAGATTTGTATTGTCACAATTGGCATACATAAGCATTCACAGTCTCTTTATCTTCTTGATAATTATTTTGGGATATTAATACATGCAATATGCTTCTCTCCTGAGTACTGACTGCCACTGAATTACTGACAACTCACATTTGCCTTTGATCTCAGGTTCACTCCCCTGCCAATTTGATGGACGCTGTCCATCCGTTTCTGATTTTTTTTATCCTTGGTAAAAGATTGTTCGTCCTGATCATCCTAACATGGGATGGTAGCCCTTCAGGCTCCGGTCCCATAATTTTAGTTTCCTCTACAACCGTTGGCCCATAGTATGGACTGACCGAAGTGCATCGATGGACAATATTCCGCGGAGAAGTGAGAGAGAGAGAGTTTTTTTGTCCAGCATGGCTGGAGAATAAGTTTTTTTTGTTGTTGTGTGAAGCGAGAGGTTCTTCCGCGTTGATCCGTCATGCCGACACCCTCCTCATAAATGAAACACGTTGTTAGTATAAATAAATTGTTTGCGCAGAAAACGCGGAACTTAGTAATCTTAAAACAGAGCAGATGGTTTATATATTTGGCACAATTTTCGGTTGAATATTATGGATATTCATCATTGTTTTCTAATCATATTTTTTACAATTTTCATGTGAACTATTTTTGACATTGGTATAGACGCACCTTTTTTTATATACATACTTTGCACAGTTTTCGGTTGAAGTATCTTAGTAATTAGTATAAACACATTTATATTTTTTTTTTATTCATATATACTTGGCATAAATTTCCAGTTGAATATTCTCTATCCTTAGTATAGGCGCATTTTTTTTTACTAGGTTTACTGGGCACAACTTTCAGCTGAAGTATCTTCAGCATTAGCGTAAACGCATTTTTCTTTTATTTATACATATTTGGCGCAATTGTCGCCGAATCATCTTAACGTTACTATAGACGCATCCTTTGATATATTATATTCGGTACAATTCTCGGGTGAATTCTCTTTGATATTAACACCAGAGCATTTCCTGTCGGGTTTTTTTGTCGTTGAGATTCATACCAAGATGGTCTTCTCCTTTTTATCACCGGATGAGCTTGAGGTCGAATTCGCTGTTCGCAACCTTAGATCTGACGAGGCTAATGCTCGTCGCAAGCTCATGGAAGTGTACGAGGCAGAGAAATCAGAATCCGGCAGAATACCCTTTAGGTCTCACGCTCATAAGAACCCATCGCGTGAATTAGACTATATCATCAGCCGAGCCGACGCTCTAAATCGTGACTTGAGCTCGGATCAAGATCGTACGCGTTACATCAGGCAGGTGCACCACGTACTCCATACAGCCCGGCGGCTATTTAATACGTCTCCCTCTGGCCAGTCTGATGCGCAATCGTATGTTCAGACCTTGGAGGATATCCTGAATCGTGTCGAATTTAGCCCTTCTTCCCAGCTTACGCCAGAGACTGTGTCCGAGGGCGCTGGAGGCTTAACGCTCACAGTTCCTATGTGTAGCACAGACAGTCGAGGGTCCAATACGCTGACGGGTGCCAAGTCGAAGACAGTTGCAGCGACGGAGGGTGCCTCGCTGAGCTTACAAGGACATAGCTTGGGGAACTTCCGCGACTATTATGACGAGCCAAACTTGGATTTACCGATATTCCAGGAGCACAGGGCTCAAGCAGCTTTCACAGACATACCATACGCGTTTGCTGAAACACTTTCGGGAAGGTCTCGTATCCTGTCGATCAACGAGCAGTTATAAATATGAATAGAGGGCCAGTCCCTGGAGTACCTCCGCTGCCGAGACATAGTAATGCTGAATCTCGTGTACCACCCTTACCGGGTTCGCTCGTCTCTCCGCTTAGCATCCAACCTAACCCCGACAGCCAGCAGCGAGAGATCGTAACAGTGTATCCCATAGTCCTGTCTTCGCCGGAATGGCACATCAGGCCTGGACGTAACAGAGTTTATATTTCGGGTAGAATCCCTGGCAATACTATAGCAAATATCCGCCTCCAAACTGTGTGGTGGGTTTCATACACTCGTTACTGGGAAAGCTGCCAACTGGTATTGGCTATACTTGCGAAATCAACGTACGCACTCGTGGCAAGACTTACGTTCCGCTCACCTACGCGAATTCCCCAGACAGGAAACTGACTACGAAATTCGCAAGATAGTTGAGTCAAGGATGGGCAAGGAGTTAACGAGTCATTCAATGATTTTCGATTAGCGGTTCACGCGTTAGTGTCCCCAAATAAGTATACCGATTCCAGAAGCCGATCTGGTGGAAATATTGCGACGAAATATTACTTCTCTATCAGACTGACAATGTGCTAAATCTGAGGGACCTATGCAACCGATTCGAAAAATTATGGTCGGATATAAAGTCTCCACGGTCGGTCGCACCGCGCCGAGCAGTCCATGAAATTTATTCAGATATGCCGTATTTGAATCACGCTTTGTCTAGTCAAATAGACACCATTGAAGTTCCCACCGCGAGGTTTTCAGAATATTGCCCCAAGAGACATCCACCGACATGCTAGATCTCGAGTGACTGCTCGCCTGAAGGCCACATCTACATTAACTGTCCACTAGGCCCACACAGAGTTTTCTGCTAGGGATGTGCTGCAGTGGGGGTAATTAAAACGCAATGTAGAACTTGCTTGTCAGGAAACCGAGGCAGGATTCAAAATTTTGTAGGTGGGTCAGCGCCGTTTGACTCAAGCCAGATCTTCAGGTGCACGATAGAAGAAGCGGCTACCAACACCGAGCCGACTGCTACCGCCAATTTCATGGCATAAAGTTGTCAGAGATGTTGCAGCGCTTCCCAAAACACAAAACTCGTGAAACCCAGATTAGATTGTAAACCGGCAAACAGTCTTAAAGTAAACATGTCTAACTCTTCCACTCAGACAGAGAATTTCCAGCACGCAAAGCACGGCAAATTTTACCACCTACTCAGAACCTTGCCCTTCAGAAAGTTGTAGTTGCACCTTCTCGGATGACAGCACTTTGAACGCGACTGTGGCCACTCAGGGAAGGGTGTAGGTCTTGATAATTTTTGTAGATCGTATAGGGCGCCACGTAGTTTTGAGGTTAAACCACGAAACCGATTAAATAGTACACACGGCTAGATTGAGTCCATTATATTCGATTATATTCGTTATAGAGCTTACATAAGCAAAGGGCTTTCATGCCGCTAGCAACTTATAATATTAGAAAACTATAGAAACAGGGCGAAGCGAAATCACGCCCCAACC
The DNA here is from genome assembly GCA_963930735.1 of Dioctria linearis. Classification (NCBI taxonomy): domain Eukaryota; kingdom Metazoa; phylum Arthropoda; class Insecta; order Diptera; family Asilidae; genus Dioctria; species Dioctria linearis. The sequence continues at coordinate 163,477,069 of OZ005742.1, read as the reverse complement.
AGCTGCGCACAGATCACCTGAATATTTAAAAAAAAGAAATAATACCAAAATGCACTTAGCTTTTAACTTTTCCGTTCCTCTTTTTAGGGCTTATCCCCCTTCCAGGTCCTCAACCAGTCTTCTCCGTTGAGCTTTACTTAGTTGGAAGCGTCTAAAATTACCTCCGTACTACAACACGCGGTAGTCCAAATCACCTTTTCCTTTTTTAATTTATTCGAGTAAAATATGTAATTTTTCCCGTTTTTCTCTTTTTCCCTTTTTTCTTTTTTATTAGTCCTTTTTGTTTTCTTTTATCGTCTGACCTAATTTTTTTATTTTTTTTAAATTTACTTTTCTGATCTTGACTAAAGACTAAACTTTTGTGTCCCTATCTCCAGTCGGCCGCACGTACAGAAACAAAAAGAGACCTTTTTTGGGCTCAATGGCCGTTCTCTTGTCTCCTGCCAGATATCGAGTTTTATTTTCGAACCCTTCGTAAATCCGCGGCAATGTTGCCAATATTGATAATATAATTTTGATCAGCTTTATGTTTTTTTTTGTTTTTCTTTTCTTTTCATATATTTAGCTTGTGCACCAACCTATGTACACTGCGACACTTCGAACGTGTATTTAAGGTGTTCTGGGCTAACTTCTGACTCGTGTAGAGTGCGAACGATATTTCTAAAACTGAATGTGAACGAGAAGGCAGGTTAAAGCGAGGACCATTGTTTACCTTGGTTAGTGCCGCGAATATTGTGAGAGCTTATTTGACTGGTTTAAATAGGGACCGAGGTTAGTTGGTTGTGCGAGAACGAATTTTGTGCTTGCCAAGGATTATTTAGTTCAATCTCTTGGGAGATTAATTAATTATGAATGAGATTAATTAATTATGAATTGCTTGCCAAAAAGACATATGCTAAATTAACAGTAAGAAAAATAACTACCTACCAAGATAGATCTTAATAAGTGTTACGTTAAACGAAATTTAAATATATGCGAGAATGAAAGCCACTGTAATTTCAATTCACAATTCAAATCATTTTATCTAGTTTGATGGTACGTCCTGGTTGTCTGGTATGAAGTTGTACGTGACTGCTGTCTTTAATGACGAGTGTCTCGGCTAATTAGCATCCAAAAGAAGGCTGTAATGATGGGTGTCTCGCCTAACTACTTCTTCTTGACTGATTCGATGGTACGGCCTGAATATTTATAGTATCCAAAGAAGACGTTTCCTAGTGCCATGGCAATCCTTGGCCCGTGAAGATGGATAGGTCTCAACCGCCCTTCAGCAGCGTAAGAGTAATAAAAATCCGGATTTGTTGCGCTGGAAATAAGGAATTTTGAGCAGTATTACCAGTTATCGACAATTATCACACATAATCACCAACACCACACACAAAATTAATGGAGCATGCCTAGAGATTTCTGGGACGTAACAACTTCAATCTACACCTCTGAAATAGAGGATGCATCGTTTTGTGACAGCGAATCCCCATCGGCTTCGGGGTTCATATTCTCCAGGACTGTCCCACGCACACATAGGTACCTCAGCCTGCGCAGAGTCATAAAGGCTGCCATTGCCGAAACGGTAGTATCTGATGAAGAGGATCCCTGGGATCATCGGTCTTGCGCATCTGTCTACATTCAGGGACAAAAGATGCGAGGCTTATTGGATAGCGGTGCCAATGTGAGCGTGCTCGGGGCTGGAGCGGAGAGTTTCCTGGGTAAGATGGGGATCTCGTTCCCCTCGATGCCATCCTCAGTTTCGACTGCTTATGGGCGTCAGCAAAAGGTCCTGGTCCTCGTAAAGTATGGCGAAAAGACGCGTATGATGAGACCACACATAGTTCCCTCTCTTCAGCGCCTGGGAATCGATTTTTGGAAAGTATTTGGTTTAAGACCTGTCATGGTAAGTGAGCTACATTCCTTACCAAAAGCCTCACCTTCTTGTTCGCAACAACACGGTCTTTCAGAATACGATTCGCAACGTTTGCAGGACGTGATCAACTCTTTTCCGTCATTCAGCCAGCAAAGCTTAACGGTAAAGTGCGCCTCTGTCTAGACGCCCGAAAGTCAATCTCCGTAACAGTTCCAGATGCCTTTCTGTTACCTCTCATAGATGGACTCCTCAGTAGACTCCAAGAAACGAAGTTTATCTCTGCCATAGATTTGAAGGATGCATTTCGGAAAATCCCTCTCGCTGTGGGATCAAGAGATAAAGCTGCTTTCGCCGTGCCGGGAAGACCCCTATACCAGTTTAAGGTGCTCCGTTTGGCCTGTGCAACGGTCCTCAAATAATGTGCAAGCTGATGTGCAAAGTCATCCCTCACCAACTGCATGACCGAATGTCTGTGTATCTTGATGACTTACTCATTACTTCTTCCACGTACGACGAACACCTAAGGCTTCTAGCGGAAGTCGTGGTGTTGCTCAACGTGGACAAAAGGAAGTTTTGTATGAGAGAAGTCAGATATCTCAGCTTTGTAGTGGGGGACGGGTGCTTGCGAGCTGATCCCGAAAATGTCACTGATATTCAGAGCTTGACAAGGCCAACCACCTTCAAGAAAATTCGAAGCTCCCTCGGGGTATGCGGCTGGTATAGGAGGTTCGTCCCACACTCCGCTACCATCGCTAGTCCTTTTACAGATATTCTAAGGAAAAACGTCAAGTTTGAGTGGAATGAACAATCTGAACTGGTGTTTCATACGGGGCATCCATTGGCATCAGTTAAACATATATATACATACGTACATTTATTCTTGAGTCGATTTCGCTTTACGCAGAATTATAATTCCCAGCTGCAAGTATAAACATATCGACAAACATATTTACAAAGTTCAGTAATTGAATAAAGTCACTCGCTACTGACCTACACCAATTTCTTAATCACATAAAGAAACAAGTGAAGGCAGTGACACAATACCCCTGCGCGCAAGAATTCTCACGATGCAATTTGATAGCCTTGCGCCAGCAGTATTTGTTTATGTACATATGAAAGCGATGAATGCCGTGATGTAACAACAACAAACCGGCAAAAGCTTTACTGAAATTAATTTGTGAATGCCATAAAGAAACACTTTACGGAAATAATATTTATGTAAGTATAAATGCTGTGATGAAATTAGCTTAGCGTAATAAGAAAATAGCAATAGTATTAAGTCAAGAATTGTATAAATATTCTGTGATTTTTTAATAAAGCATCAGTAGCAGTAGTATCACCAGGCAACACGAGTTGTTTCATTCAAATTAGGAGTAAAACTAGTAAGCTGCTCTACTAATTCACACTAGGAGTAAAGCTAGTAAGCTGCTCCACTAATTCACATTAGAGTAAAGTTAATAAGCTGCTCTACTAATTCACACTAGGAGTAATGCTAGTAAGCTGCTCCACTAATTCACACTAGGAGTAAAGCTAGTAAGCTGCTTCATACCCATCGCTGCTCTATTCAAAAAGAAGCCCAATCGTCGTGAAGGCACGTGCCGTGTTCCAGATTAAAATATAAAAGTGCTCAGATGAGAAATACTTAAGAAACTCAACAATTTTGGTGCAGCCCGTAGGATCAAGGTAGTTATATTAATTCAAACGCTTGAAAATAGCGGAAAAGTCGTTAAAATTTTTTCTTCTCTACAAGTAAAGTAGAGTAAGTTAATAAAAATTGTTAAGAATCAATAGTAGACATTATAAAAACCACTGCGATATATGTGTGCATGTACTCAACAGAAAACAGTAGAAACATTTTTTCAATTAATCATTCTAATTTCTTCGGTTATTATACGGATTTAGATAAACTTCCTAATCTCTCTTTTCTTCTCTCTCAATAATTACATAAAACTCTGAGGGTGCTGCTTTCATGCCCAGACCTGACCAAAGCTCTCTTGGCTCAAATTTTGAGGCAGCAATAAGCTCATTGTCTTTTCACAACACAAGTCCTCCAGACAGCCCACAAGTAGAGCGAAATTCACACTAAAGCAGACCATCCATAAATTAGTATCACGAGCATCGCTCAGGTAAACGCTTCAGAGGGCACAGTCTAATTAAATTTCTCACAAGAAATCATAGTTTAGGCGCCCTCGTCGTATCCAAGCAAGCATTGGCCACACCAAGTTCGAGTATAAACACTCAAATCACTTCCTGCATAGAACAACCAAATAAAACAGACAAAATGTCTACAAATTATGAGAAAGTAGTTAAACTTACTGCACAAATGGTGCCTTTGTTCTCTGGAAAAATTAACTCTCAAACCCTCACAGAATTGCAAACTTTCATAGGCTGTTGCAAGCAAGTACAACGATATCTAGCGGACGAGAAAAGGTAGCCTTCATGCAAATTTTCCCAACAAGATTAAGAGGAAATGCATATCAATTAATGGCATCCAGTACACTCACGAAATTTGAAGAAGTTGAGCAGTTACTTTATCGGACTTACTTACCTCGTGAGACAAATCATGATCCAATTAACAAACTAATTACTTGCCTCCAATATCCCCAAGAATCGTTTAGTTCATTTAGTACTAGTCTAAAAAGACTTTAGTACAATGTAATGAGGCAGCACAAAGCAAATACGGCGCTGAAAATTTTAATGTGGTAAAGCAACAGACAGAGGACTTTGCAATGGCTTCAGTAAAGAGTGGTGCAACTAATACGCATCTAAGCGCCTACTTACTCACATTGAATGAAAATTCTTTAGAAACTCTCATTTAAAAGGCATTAGATATGAAAGGTTGCAACAGGGTCTCTTTTGCATTCCAGAACCACTAAACAACTTACGTCAACCTGCAGACACTTTTCAAATGCACAATTTTTTAGAACCAATACCTCAAATTTTACTAATGTTTATGGTTATCCTATACACGAAAGTGTAAACCCCTCTATAGATCACTACACAACCGATAGGGGAAAGCCTAGTATAAAAACTGAGTGTGGTATACATCAACATCTGGAGTCATTAAAGGTACCTTCAGTATCCCTTAATACTGATAAAAATCAAACAAATAATTGGTGCCCTGTTCAAGACAGTATGGCAAGAGAACCCTTAAGAAGTCCACCGCCTTTACAGAACTCTTCTTCTCAATATCCAGACAAGAAACCATACGAAGACCAAAACTTACTTTTGGGTAGGATCACCTGCAGTTATTGCAAATACAGGGGACATACGTATGATAATTATTTAAAACGTAAAAATACTCCCTTCTGTATTAACTTCAGAACAAAGGGGCATGATGCCCAATATTGTAAGCAAAATGTCAAAACGCCACGGAATCACTTAAATAGTAACAACAACACTCAGTGGGGTAATCCATATCACGAACAAAGATTTAACGTTCAAGAGATTTGTAAGATTTGTGGAAGAAGAGGTCATACAATACCCACTTGTCAACAGAAGTAACGATGGGAAGCAAGCTACAAAATCGGGAAACGGCACACTTCAGGGACCTCTCAAGCAAAAAAACAATCAAATAGAGTAAATGTACCACTGGTAGACTTACCACTGTACATAATCAAAAACACAGCAGTTTTATTGTGAATTAAGCGTGTTTAATTTCACATAAGATTTTATTTTACTTAATTTTACAAACTTGTTTTATTAATAAATCAATTGCTTTCTTGATATAAAGTGGACTGTATGTTTTATGCTGGAAATATTGCGTGCACCGTAGACGTTGAAAAAGGCTGAACTCGTCTTATTCAGAGATGTTAAAAGCCAGATGATAGTGACAGCAAAAATGATTGATGATCTATATCTTCCGATTCTGGAGAGTGTTCAGTGGGTGCAGTAGCTATAGTACTGTGCCACGATAGCGCTAGTGTTTCTTAATTTGTTAAGGATAAGGCTTAACAACAGCCATTCCGCTGATAGTAGACACTGGAGCTGAAGAAAGCATCATAAAAAAGGAAGCACTAGATAACCCAGGACATATAGAACGAAGCCAAAGGGTGACTTTCAAAACTCCATTTGGAGAAGGAGAAACATTGGGAAACTGCCAAGGCAACTTTTTATTAAGCCGCAGTGTCCCATGCAAACTCCAAGTGGTAGAAGACAAATCTCCCACGATGGGCTGTTAGTCAATGACTTTCTTGGAAAAAATTGTAATATCGAAGGACCTAATAAATTACTCCGGTTCCCTCGCACGGAAACAAACCCTATTGAATACACGGTACCTCTCGAAACATCCCTAGTAGATGGAGAGGAAATACCAAGTGATCAATTGGAGGAGCAATTTAAATCACGGGCACCAGATAGCAAAAATTTCCTACCTCCAATGGAAGAAACTCCGAGCACCTCAAAGAAAGATGAAAGTAGGCAATATGAAGTAGTACTTCAGCGATCCAATAGACCACCCCCTCGATCTCAAATTGTACTGAGCATTCCGTTACAAATATACCAAGAAGTGATCTGTTTCTCTCAGGAGATCCAAGAAGGAGGATTTTTCGCAAATTGCCTAGTTAGTCCTAATAAATGCTTCATACCGTTATCTGTTCTAAATGTAAACACGGAACCAGTATTCCTAAGGAACTTAGCGCTTACTCTAGTTCCAAGTAATTGCTATAACATACAGTATCTTCATTTACCTTTGGATGACGTAAATACCCAAAGTACTCATAAAAAGGGCGATCCATTTTTCATACGTGCACAAAACAAAAGCACACACAACGTCAAAAACGACAGATTAAAATTTAATTCCAATCCATTTTCAATAAACGTAAACCATATTAAAAGCTATAACCCAGACAGAATTGTGGCTTTACGTAAAGAATTACTGTTGGATGAAAATTTAAATCACGAAGAAGAAAAATTAATTCTTGAGTTATGCTACAAGTATAAGGATCTTTTTTATTTAAAGGGAGATAAGCGCACTGGTACCATAAAGCATACCATCCCCATATTACACAATCAGCCACCCATAAATCAAAAGATGTATAGACTTCCAGAAATACACCGGGCAGTCATAAATGATCAAATTAAGGAAATGTTGGACAACGACATAATCCAATTAAGTAAAAGCCCGTGGAATTCTCCATTGCTGGTAGTCCCCAAGATAGCTGGATCTGACGGCAATAAACTTTGGCGAGTAGTAGTATATTTCCGTAAAGTTAACGAGAAATCTATAGGGGATGCCTTTCCATTACCCAGGATAGAGGATATACTGGATCATCTTGGGCATTCGCGGTATTTTACTACACTTGACCTTGCAAGTAGATATCATCAAGTACTGGTTGACCCAAGGAATATACCAAAAACTGCGTCTAGTACCGCTTAGGGCATTATGAATTTAAGAGAATGCCGTTTGGCCTGAAAGGCGCACCTGCGACTTTTCAGCTCCTGATGAATTATATTCTAACGGGTCTCCAAGGATTAGAATGCTTTGTCTATATCGATGATATTGTAATATATGGAAAAAATTTACAAAATCATGACGAGAAACTGGCTAAAGTATTCGACAGACTTCGTGCCCATCATCTTAAATTACATCCCGAAAAGTGTCAGTTCTTTCGCAGAGAAGTAATATACCTCGGACACAAATGCTAAAACGAATGGGCACTTCCAGATCCCAGTAAGACAAGCTGTGTCCAAAATTATCCTCCACCACGAACTATGACACAAACTCAATCGTTTCATGGATTGGAAAACTACTACCGCAAGTTCTTCCCTAATTTCTCAAAGATAGTCGGGCCATTAACAAATCTGTTACGAAAAGACGTCAAATTTAATTGGAGACAAAAGTGCCAAGGCACGAAATAATATACAAGAGGTAAATCAGAATCAAGAGACTCCACACAAAATCTAAAAATATTCACGGAGCTCCCAAAATACCTCAGTCGAAATCGGGTTAACTGATTGCAATCAATCAGAAAGCAGTGCATCTGAACAGGGCGAATTACCTTGGAACAACAACGTAATAAATTCCCAGCATAAACTTACAGAAACTATCTCAGTCCCTGAGGAAATCGAAACAATTCTAAAGGACTATCATGACTCCGCATTTGGTGGTCACCAAGGAGTAATCAAAACTTATAGAAGAATAAAGAAGAAGTATAAGTGGAAAAACGTGCTTAGTTCTATCAGAAAATATATTCAGAAGTGACCATATCTAGTGGTACAAGTCTTTAACACTGTTAATACTCTTATTCAAATCGGTAAACGAAGAGTAACTGTACATAACAACACACTAAAACCATTTCACGACTAATGGCCAAGCTATCTATCCATAAAAGAGTTCGTAGTATTCAAACAATCTGAGTTCCGGGTATACACAAAATTATCAAACAAAATCTAAATTTAAAACACTAACCTCTGTAGAAGTAACGACAGCAAGAAACAAAGAACAAGCTGTCTCGCAAACCACTCATTCAGAATTGAAGGATGCCATTGAACAACGTGCCAACCACCAGCAACAACCAGGTAGCAGACGAAATTTACCTATTCCTCCACCACCACCACTTCCACAAACATTAAGCCGTGTCGAATCTGAGTCAATTCCACGCACCCGCCATTTACAGGTAGTTTAATTCCATCTCTAAATAAACTCTGCATAGCCAAAGATAATAACAAACATCTGAATTGTAAATTCAATTGCTACATACTTTTTACATGTACATATATCATAAATAAATCAATATAAATAATTTATAAATGTATAAATAGGTTTAATATAAATTTTATAAGTACCAAAAAAAAATATGTATTCACACATATAGTACAAATAACAAAAAATATGTATTCACACATATAGCACAAATAAGTACCAAAAAATATGTATTCACACATATAGTACGAATAACAAAAAAATATGTAGTCACACATATAGCACAAATAAGTACCAAAAAATATGTATTCACACATATAGTACAAATAAGAATAATGAAAAATAATTATACCAAAAATGTATAGGTATAGTAGAAATAAATTGTTTTACAGAAAAAATGTAGACATAATTAATAGACATAAAATTAATTGTAGCAAAAAATATGTACAAAATACAGTTAAGCTAACCCAAATTAATCCACGCTTAGATAAGCTTTGTTCTTTTTAATATAGCTAAACACCACATGTACTCATCTCAGCATTAAAAGATTCAAGTAAATATTTTTCTTTTTCTCAAGCTATCAAACACATATGTTAATATTTAATGCGTTATTCCTCTCCCAAGAATAACACTTTTTTCTAAAAAGGGGGAGATTTGTTACATACGGGGCATTCATTGGCATCAGTTAAACATATATATACATACGTACATCAATTCCTGAGTTGATTTCACTTTACGCAGAACTATAATTCCCAGATGCAAGTATAAATATATCGACAAAAATATCGACAAACATATTTACAAAGTCAGTAATTGAATAAAATCACTCGCTACTGACCTACACCAATTTCTTAATCATATAAAGAAATAAGTGAAAGCAGTGACACAATACCCCTGCGCGCAAGAATTCCCACGATGCAATTTGATAACCTTGCGCCAGCGGTAGAACTTAGGTGAACGAAACAATGATTCACGATGATGTCGTAATAGCAGCAAGCGGCGAACGGTCTACGGAAGTATTTATGTATGTACATATGAAAGCGATGAATGCCGTGATGTAACAACAAAAAACCGGCAAAAGCTTACGGAAATTAATTTGTGAATGTCATAGTAAATATAAATAATATAGGAATAGTAATTATGTACGTATAAATGCTGTGATGAAATTAGCTTAGCGTACTAAGAAAATAGCAATAGTATTAAGTCCAGAATTGTATAAATATTCTGTGATTTTTTAATCAAACAGTAGTAGCAGTAGTATCACCAGACAATACAAGTTGTTTCATTCACATTAGGAGTAAAGCTAGTAAGCTGCTCCACTAATTCACATTAGGAGTGAAGCTAATAAGCTGCTCCACTAATTTACACTAGGAGTAAAGCTAGTAAGTTGCTCCACTAATTCACACTAGAGAAAGCTAGTTATCTGCTCCATACCCATCGCTGCTCTACTCAAGAAGAAGGCCAATCGTCGTGAAGGCACGTGCCGTGTTCCACATTAAAATAAAAAGGATGAGAATCCGTTTTTTATTCAGTGCGACGCTAGCACTGCAGGAGCTGAAAGCGTCATGTTCCAACGTTCTGTGGATGAGGACGAGCATCCCATCGCTTACATGTCACAGAAGCTGAACGCTGCTCAACCCAATTACAGCATAAGAGAGTTAGAGTGTCTGGCCGCCGTATTGAGTATAAAAAGCTTAGGCCGTATGTGGAAGGACTGCAGTTTACGGTTATTACTGACCACGCTAGCCTCAAATGGCTCATGGACCAAGGTATCTATGTGGGGGCTGTGCTCGTTGGAGCCTCAAACTCAGCCTTCAATTCCACATTGAATACCGAAAAGCAAAAACAATGTTGTGGCGATGCTCTTTCCAGGTCATTTGCTGATGAGACAGTAGACGAGCTATTTTATCCTGCCCAATCAGCTCGCTTGATCTGAAATCTCCCGCATTCCATGAAAAAACGTACGTAGAGATAATCCAGGAAATTATTCGAATCCAAGCGTTTCAGAACATACGAATTAGCGGTGGTAAAGTATATACCTCGTTCTCGTTCCAAAGAACAACGTCTCAGAGAGCGAGTTCAGTGGAAGCTAGGGTCCTAATAGTCTCACGGGCGATTTTATCAAATCAAGCATAGCCCTCCTATGCAGCACAGTCGGTTTCGAAAAACTCTAGAAAAGCTACGCCGTCAGTACTACTGGCCGAGCATGCATCAGTGGTACGTCAGTTCATAACCGCCTGCGAAACTGTAAGCTGTTAAAGTAAACCAATTGTCATCAAGCCTCCTCTGGGCATGATACGGTCTACCGATCTCCTTGGCAATGCATCCTCTGTGACTTTCTAAGTCCCTGCCGCGTAGCCGAGGTGGTAATAGGTACATCTTCATCGTGCTGACCACTTATCTAAGTTTGTGCTGCTGTCGTCAAATCCTAGAGCAAAATGGTACATTCAGATAATGTATCAGTTCATTCAAAAATATTCGCTCAACTGTTAGACCGCTACGTGATGAACACATCTACACACCAGCTTATTGCCCTCAATCAAAGACCTCCGAGCGTGTTAATCATTCGGCCTGGCAGCGATCCGCGTCTATGTCGGTACATAGCATCGAAATTGGGGCGAAGATCTGAGCGAGATCGCTCGCCATCCGCAATGTCGTGCATGAGTCATCTAACCAGCTAACTTCGTTGATTTCCTTATTTTTTATTCAATGTAATTTGCAGAATATTTCCTATCTGGATTCTTTTTTATATTCCCAAGAGTTCTATTAGCAGGTCAAATTCCATCAGTGAAACCTTATAAGTGTACTTACGGCTTTCCAACGATGATACCACAATCAATAATGTTTTATATAATGAAAGTCACTACACATTTATTGTCCTAACTAATTTTTTTTTAAATTTTTCTTATAATGACTATTCAGTTAAAAATCAATATGCTAATTACTAACTATTCCTAAGATAACATTAACTACTATCTGATTTCCATCACTTCTTCTGTGTTGCAATTAACAACACCCTGTTTGTTTCTTACAATTCTTCTAATTCTCTTACTGTTGTTTGCACTAGCCGCTTTAGTTCAGCTATACGTTGGCGCTGTGTCACCAATCTTCCTCCTTGTGTTCTTTCCTGGTTTTTCTTCTGGCTTGTCTGCTATTGTTGTGTTTTCCGCTGGTACTTTTCTCTGTACTTCTTGATGGAAATTGGCCTGGATTCAGCCAGTGGGGTTTGCTTCAAATCGTTCTTCTTCGTTGAGTATCGACAGAGCATCAGAACCCACAACTCTAAGCGTATGTAGCAAGTTTAAAGAACATTCACACAACACCCCCATGGCCTGATGGTAGAGCGCCTCGGATTTACAACACCAAGCGTTCTCGGTTCGATTCCAGCAAACGCCAGCATTATTTTATTAAAAATCAGCTAAGACATAGCTTGATCAGCTGCGGGACCAGTCAACCAGATGACGTCATCTCCTGTAGCCAAACGGTATGAAGAATTCCCCAGCATTCCCTGTGACGTATACACTAGACGAAGCCCCTCAGTGCCAGAGCCACCAAATTAGTTGAATCTACCTTGCACTTTTGTATGAAAAAGTGGACCAGGATCAGCATAGCGTAACTACTTGAGACGACACGCCATATATTCGTCATGGTAATTAATTAATCTGATCATGAGCAGAATATTGGACATGGGCGAATACGCCAATCCGTTGGCCCTGGCAAGCAGCATAAAGGCAAATATAACATGCGACCCTGCCACAAACGACCCAAATTAGATGGAATTAACGATATCGCAGAGCCGAGAGGAATGGATAGCAGAAATTGCTAATAAATTTGAAAAATTATACGCGATACTCACCGA
>OZ005742.1:163200694-163459509 GCA_963930735.1 Dioctria linearis | reverse complement strand
TTTGTTTGATGAATTTCGTTAACCATTCTGGTCAACACTCAACAAACATTATTCTCATAATTCGTGAGTAACGCATGCTAGTGATATATGTAGATTGAGGCTAGATTAAATCATGATCTCAGTCTCATCGAAACTGTTATGAATTGAGCAGGATTACTGAAATCAGAAAAATTCCTGTATTATATGTATACTCGTATATGTACACATATACATGTCTGTCCATAATCCTTCTTTAGTTTTCTTTCAACCAGAACTGTCTATTTGCTGCTGGGTGGGGAAGACTGAACAGTATGTACATTGTACACATTATGAGTCAGCAATATGTATGTATATATATATTGCTACAATTACTGAAGATACACGACCCCAATCTATGCCATTTGTAATATTATCGGAAAAGCGGATATTTCAGTTGCCGAGGGTTGGCTTCGATTCCTGACATTGGAAAGGCATTCAGTTTGGGGTGACTGATGCGGCTCGCCATATAATTTCTTTTTAGGCGATGTTTCATGAACATTACTAAGAAAGTAATGGTCGGCTTCGGGTGGCTAATGGATTCCTTTTGGGATATTTGTTTTTTATTTAAATATTTGCTCAACGCATATGTTACTGTTATGGATAAAGTTACTATAAAATTTTGGATCAAGGGAGATAATATGGTATTGAAAATTTCATGCAAAATAATATGGAAGAGAAGTGCATTTAGATTAGTTTTTGACAGAAAAGCAAAATCGTGTTAGCTACAAACAACTCTACATTACATACAATACATAACAATATTCATAAAAAAATAGTGAACTCAAGCACTTATGAAACCGTAAAATACTTCAGCATTGCTCAGTCTTTTTGTACGTCACTAAACTTAGAAAGCAGGTATACAAAGTTGATCAAATTTGGAAAAAAAAATTAAAATTATGGCGATAACCTAAATGAATTCCCTGCTTGGAAAGCATACAAAATAAAAACTATAGTATGCTTCGTTTGACAATAAAGATTGTAATAATCAATTTGAAACGTTGAAATGTGTATCAGTTGAAAGTTTCATACATTAATTACATAAATGCATAAAAGTTTCTTTAAATGTTAAGTAATTTTTACTCCAGCTGTTGAAATACGAAACAAGTGACTCTGTTTCAACACCCCCTGCAGCGGGGATAAATGAAACAGTATATGGGTAGATATGAAACATGTAAAATTACGAGCGAAATGAAGAAAATAGTTATGGTAATATTACTCATAGTGTTTTTTTGATATAAATAGTTAACAATAACGAAAATGCTTTAGGTATGTATGCAGGTATCTAATCTAGGTACATGTTAGGCCTCACCTTTTTGCATTTTAATGCTGCAAGAGATGAGTAAGATAAAAATAAATAAAAACTATAAAAATTAATATAAATAAAAACCGTAAAAGAAAGTATATAGTTCAGTTTATATAATAAGATAATAAACTAATGAAACTTTAATAAAAACAAAACATAGGAACTCATTTGGTTAGTACCACTCAACGATTTTTGGCATTTTAGCGCACTGTTAGATCTGTAAAAGTGATTGGAAATTTATATAGAAATTGCTGCCGATGGGTTGTTCCCAATACAGTTGCTGGCGGTAACACATACTTTATGTCTTTCAATGGAACCTGGGCCATGTCCGGTACACTTGGCATAATAAAAACGCTTCCTTTATTGCGAAAAAAAACTGACATCAATAATTTCTTTATGGTCTAAGTCTCCAATCGCTTTACCCACATAAAAAATTTCCTTTCCGCTTCCATTAAATTTGTCAAGGAGGTAATCGCTTTCCTCTAGCGTTTTATTGGAGTTAAAAGTCCTTTCTTCTTCTAACAGATCATAGTCCGACTCTAGGTCTAGATGTATAAAATCCTCGTCTCTGGACTCCTGACTTTCTTTCTTAATCTTTTTTTTTCCTTATTGCAGCTTCTCTTGGCAATCTCCTCCTTTTCCCTTTTCGGGAGTATCCGTCACTATTAAGTATCTTCTGGGCCTTCCGCCTTTTTGGTACCTTTTTCTCTTGCCTGCATTTGGAAAGCCTCTAAATAATTCAGGGCTCACAAACGTCGGTCTCGACGCAACTGGTTCGGTTATTTCACACGCATCTCTTGGGAATAGAATTCGCTCATCGGTTTGTGTATGTGTATGTGTTAGTCCACGTGCTTTACTTATGTGTTCTGTTTGTCCTACAGTTGCTGGCTCTGATCTATCAGTTACTGAGCTCGGTGAAAAATCGATATCGAAAAATGCATTTTTGTCCAGTGGAAATATTGCCGTCTTTTTAAATGCTGAAATAATGTTCCATGCTGTCATTGCCTTTTTGAATGCTATCCCAACGCATTGTGCCACATTATATATCGTATATGATTTGTCTGGATTACATAGCATCCACGAATCAACAGCAGCATTATACGCTGCCTTAAAAGGCCCAAACAGGCCAATATCCAATGGCTGCATCTTATTTTTTGAATGTGGCGGAAATGTCAAAATTGTCACGCCATTTTCTTTTGAGTAATTTAGAGCAGCTAATCAAAGATGCGACTCGTGGTTGTCGTACATAAGAAGCGTTGGGTTGCTTTTTCTGCAGCAGGTGTGCTTTATGAAATATGTCATTACTTCTAGGAATAGATGTGAGTTCATCCAACCGTACTGATTCGCCAATCCCATTGTTCCAGCTGGAGCTCCTTTTATCATATGTGCTTTAAAGTGGACTATGGGGAAAATCATAATTGAGGGAATATACTGGCCGGAAGCACTTGCAATGGCACATGTGGTAACTAAGACCCCCTTTTTTCCACTTGTAACCTGACAAACTGGAAGAACCCAATATAAATGAAAGCTATTTACAAATCTAGTTGACTTAATTCCCGAAATCCTACTACCAATTACTTACCTTTTGTGGTTCTTCAACGTTGTAGTTGCAGTTTCAACCAGGTTAAAAATACGTGTTCCATCAACAGTCCAGCCTTGAAAGAACGTTGTCCAAATTTTTAAAAAAGGTCTTCACATTGTGTCTGTTGATAGAAGTCGCCTTAGCCAGACTGCAGGTCTCGGGGGAACGAAGAGACAAACCCTCATGGCGCCTATGGAAGTTTAGCATCCATTCTTTTCCAGCCATTTTATTTTCGTGCAACTTATTCTCGATCGGAATTTTGTTTCTTATAGCCATTTCGTAAGCTAATTTACGGTACTCAACTGCAGATAGGCCAGAAAAAAAGTTCGATGATCTGACTATATACTGCTCTAAGGCCTGCTCCTGATCGTCGGTCAAAATTCGTCTGTTTTGCTTGTAATTGGGTGCATTCTTCATTAGGATACCATTCTATTCCTTTTTCTACATATCGCGATAGAGTGCAAAAAGATAGCTTGTACTCAGCGGCAGCTTGCCTAATTCTTTTGCCACTTCGAACTGTCACCAGGGCTTTTTTCATTACTTCCGGGGAAAGCAATCCATTATTGGTTTTTCTTTTGTAAACTCTCGGCATTATAACTTTTAAAAAGGGGGAAAACAATAATTTGTACTCGATGTAATTAAAATTATAGCGACGGTAGAAATGAAACAGTATATCAATTCCACCCTACCCAGACTCTTTAATTTCTACCCACCAGCACTTTTCCAATTTATTTAAGTTTTTTTAAAATAAATTAATGAATATATTCCAAATCGCGTATTCTCATCTGAAATTAGACACTATATTCCTTAGTTTAAGCTGAATAGATCTTCAATTTTTAACTTACCAATCGACTGACAACAGAATTTTCAAAGCCTTAAAAAAACTTTCGAGTTAAAAATAAATTAACTCTCCACAAACATGTGTTTCGATTTGCGCAGTGTGTCGACGAAAGAAGTAAAAGAACCCTTGTGAAAAAGAGTTTTATTCAGTTTGAATAATTTCGCTTGCTTTGTTTTTCGTAAGAAATTACTGGCCTGTTTCATTTTACCCCACGTTTCATCTCTACCCATCTTCCCTAGTTTCGTCTTATCGTGTCTCCTCCATTAAATTTGGTTTGTTTTGTAAAGATTTTCACATTACTTTCAGATAGTGAGCACTTGATAGTCTAATTACTTGTCTTCCCTAAAGCTGGAAATACCTCTTTGGATCGCGAGATCGATTTTAACATAATACCTGGGGTTATTAAGGATAACACCGCGTTGCTAAAATTCAAAAAATTAAATACTGCTGCTAGGAAGTTTCTACAAAATTTGTTTTGATGGATCGATTATGCAAGGCTTTTGGTCGGTCCAGATACGCCAAAAGAATGTAAGGAAAGAAAAACATATTGCAAACTGAGAGGGAATAAATGTTCCGAGTTGTAGCGAGAGAAAGCAGCTAAGCGATCATGATATTTTTTTTACAATGAATACTTAATTTATGATTAGTAATAGTAACACTAACTGTACTTTTGAAATAATTATTGTACTAAAGTTGTAAATGGAATCGCGAGATTTATTGTGAGTGGATTAGAATAGCGTTTCTTTTGTTTTTCGTACTTTAAATATTGAATAGGCGCGCGACTACTTTCCGGATCTCCAACAAAAGAAAATAATTAAATATAAACTGGTTTAAAAGAAAAATGAGCACCTATGCCGTAAAATTTGAAAATATTTATAATATATGATATACTCGTACACTGTTCGGAACGCCACCATATAAAGCAAAATCTACCAAATCGATAAATTTAATAAGTCACAGTACCTACCGTGATGTTTTTTTTTATCGAATCTTGTCGAATAGGGACAGACGTGACAAGCAGACGCATGGCTCCTATCTCTCTCCCTAGTTAGTTATGGAGAAGTAAAGTGATCGGGTCCAAAATTTGCTTAAAATAAGAACGAAAAATATTTCAATTTAGGGTAAAATACCAAAGAAGGAAAAAAGTAATTGTACGAAACAAAAAATAAAAAAAGGGAAGCAATCAAGTATAGGACTTGGGAGTACCGACTAAAAAGAAATAAAGTAATTGTTAGACTACCACTGATTTTCCGAACAGAGTGAGGACAGCAAGGCTAAGTATAGATATCTTTTTTTCTTTTGTAAGTAATCTTTTTTCTATATTTCTGTACTTTTTTTTTCTAATGTAATCTATAAATTAACTTAACTGTGAGTTAACTTATGAGTATACAACTGGTATTGAGGCCCAGCGCATAATCCCACCGTTATTCAGTCCCAGCCTGCTGGACAACTTACGCGGTTACAAAGCGATATAACAAAATTTGCAATAATGGAAATGTGCCAGACTCTTTGTTAGCATCATTATTTTTGTGCTTTTGAAACGTATGAATAAATTTATGATTTCTTCCAAAAATTTTCTATTTTGGAAATTGCTGAAATAATTTTTTTTATAATATTAAAATGTAGATAATATCAGCTTGCTAAGTCAAAGCAAGAATTCAAATTTTTGTGGGATAGCAGTACGAACGATCCGCACTCCGCATATTCAAAGCTGAGTTTGCGTTTTATTATAATGCGTAACGCAATATTTCAAACTCCAGTTCGACGTTTCCTCAAATACTTAAATAGAGAAAAGAAAACAACATTGAGTTTTATTAATCGAAATAACCGTAACACTTTGAAGAACATATTATATCGAATTGAGAAGCGATTTAAAATGAAAGTTTTATTGTGGAAAAAAGTATGCGTTTCGCTTCTCAATTTGATATAAGGTTCCTCAAAAAGGTTATTTCGATAATACAACTAAAAGAGATAGTACAGCCATTTTAACCAAATGGTATGAAATAGTGCTTCTGTAAATTTCAACATGTAACAATCACATTGGTAAAATTGTGAGTTCAGGAGGACAAAACTATATCCAAAATATATTAATATCAAATCTAATAACAACTCAGCGGCAGCTAAAGCAGCAGTTATGACTTCAAAAAGAATTGACCGCGAAAAGATATTTGTAAGTAACAATTTGCATGTACATATGAAGGTAATTTATGGGAAATTATCTTATCGCCTCCACAGCATTAAATTTGATATATTGGATGAAAATATCAGAATTAATTTTGCGGGCTTTGCAGCTGAACTAACCAGGAAAATTAAACATCTGATTCGCAGTTCTATCAATATTCCACAGTTGAAAAAATAGAAAAAGTACAGTTTTACTCGAGATTAGTAAACTTATTACGGGTACAGTTTTTACATAAAATAGAATAAAGCTCTCTCCACCAGATTTAAATTAAAACGATTTGCTTAATTTGGCTATAGACACTGAGGTTATTTTGAAGAATGCAGACATTGCAACTAAAGTGAAATGTGTGAACATGACAAAACACAAGTATCACCAATTTCCAAAGGCCATTACTAAACACAAAATCAGAAAAAATAATTTTTGGTATTCAACAAAAAATAAAAAGCATGGACTTGGTGTTTAGCAAGGCTGCTAGAAGTAATTCACTATGTAAATATAAAAGGAAAAAGTACAAGGTTTTAAGCTGACCTGTCGAACTGAGGACGGACCGAACATGTAGATTTTAACGCGATTTAAAAGAGTGTCCTAAATCAAGTAAAAAGATATTAGGTAACAATATACAAGCGCCTGCATTGTATGAACTCGTTAAATTGCATAAGACTGATAATCCTATCTGACCAGTAGGTATGTGAACGCACCTTGCTATAAATTACGTAAAGCTGTTAAAGAGATATAATAGAAGAGACCAAATTTGTGTCATCTTACTAATTAAAAGCAGTGTCGATTTGATTCAAAAGATTAAAAATGTTGATATGCCAGAAAATTCAATCTTGGTATCGGTTGATTCTACTAGTTTATTTACATCGATACCAATTAGAAGACTCAAATTTGATATGGTCGCAGCGTGCTGCATGAAGCAGTATGCATCACTTGTACCACTGACAGCTAGCAGCAGTGCTCACATAGTACCACACAGCAAATGTTCTGCCACGTGTCACTGTTAATCTCTCGCGTACTTTCATTAGTGAACATCAAGAAAAGTTGAGTCAGGAAAAAGAGCAAGTGATAAGGTTTCAGTGATATATGATTAAAAGCACGGACTGATCACCCTGTATAGTTGTATAAGAAAAGGCACGCCTTAGTGAGGAATTTTGTGGAGCGTGCTATATTCACGCCACGCTGGCCTGTAGATCGCCTGTACGCGCCATCAAACTACATCATTTATCTGGCGCACCGTCTAGTCCCGATATTAAATAAGGAGCACAACGAAAGCCCCCTGTTGTTCAGGTGATCCATATTTTTATTTTAAAAATCGAATTTTGTTATAATGTAAGCCTGTTATTCAGGATAAATCACTTACAGGAAAGAAACGTCAAGGAGCAACTCACAGAGCAGCTGTGGCCAGGTCGTAGTAGCCCTGATATTCCGCGCCGAACGCGGCCGGCATTGAAGTCAACGTCGAGAGATAATCTTCCATTTCCCAGTAATCAAGTCCAGGACAATTCGGCCGCAGTATCGACCCAAATCCAATCAGCCTAGTGGGGCTGCTTCGAAAATAAGTATTGTAGTACATTCTAACCTTGCTCAGACATTACATCAGAATTAATCAAGTTTGAATTATTGAAATCGGCGCGATACAATCTTTGATCTATCTCAGTACATATAAATAGTTTAATGACGTGATTTCTTACTAAAAAGGCGGTAAGGTGCCCACATTTTTTTTGACGTCCTACTATGTACCTATATATTAATTTAAACTGTTTTCGAAGATCAATATTAATATTGTTAAAATTATTAAATTAACTGGATCACCAGGAGTTAGATAGGCGTTAGAATTAAAACATCAGCGTTAATTTTATTTTAAAAAACTTTATTCTATTCTCACTACAATTCTAGTTCAGGGCTCTGCGCGATTCAAAAACGGACTAATCGTACAAAACTCAGTTAAGCCTAATGAGGCTAACTACAAAATATGTGTTGAAGAGAATTAATGCATACATACATAGTAATGAGTGCAACAAGAGTAACTATAAACGGCTGCTGAATTTCGGTATTCACTTCTTTTTTTAACATCCTCCGACCGGCGATGATTCTAGGACCTCAAGAGGATAGAGATGTTGGACCACCCTCAGCGTCCTTGAACCATAATGATGTCGTAGAAGTCAGGCTCGAACTCGACCATCGCGACCAGCAAACATATTTGCAATAACTGCAAGCTTCCACAATATTCTCGGTGTTAAACCATCATGAACAATAACCACATCTCCAATTCTTACGCTTGATGAAAAACTGTGATTTGTATGATGCGGTGATCTTATAAATGCTGAAGACATTCAGTTTTAAAACGTTTTGAGAATGAATTAGTTAGTTTAGTCGTGTTCTTTACAGAAACCGTATATCGCTGTCGGTAACGTTGGAAAACGTCAAACTGATGATTGTAGGAATAGATCCGGCCAAAAAATGAGCCGGCGTTAACGGCGTTAAGTCAAGGGGATCCTCGTTAACATACGTTAATGGTCGCGAATTTATCACTGATTCTGCTTCCACCAGATATGTTTGTAGTTGATCCACACTTAGTACTGCGCGTCCAATCGTTTCCTTAAAAATATCTTTGACGGTCTTGATGAGACGCTCCCACAAGGCTCCCCGCCATGCAGCTCGTTCAACTATGAATTTCCAAGCAACATCTTGGTTTGAATATATCTTGAACCTCTTCGGAACATGCACTGGTACTAAGCTGCCTGAACTTTAGACTTGCTCGTTTAAACGTTTTAGCGTTATCAGATATTATGATTTTTGGTATCCCCCGAGGACTAAACAATCGTCGCAGAGCTAAAATGCAAGAAGGAGTACTCCGATTAGACACCAATTCCAAGTGGACTACTCGAACTACTGCACAAGTAAATTAAAGAATGTAAACCTGCTTTATTTTGACTTCATCTGACGAAATCCGAACGTATAGTGGGCCAGCAAAATAAATGCCGGTGTTTTTGAAAGGTCTAGTAGTAGTCAGTCTAATCCTCGGTAAAGTAGGAAAGGGCTGCGAGATAGGTTTACCACGTCGGCATTAACATATTGTGCAATTTTTGACGATCCCTAATAATCGAGAATTTCTCTCGTAATCGTATTACAACAATATTAACTCCGTCGTGCAATTTACATAGATGCATGTCTGCTATAATAATAGTTTTGAGATGCGTTGACTTCGGAATAATGATAGGAAAAGATTCGTTGAAAGTTAAATCAGAATTTTCCAAACGACTACCAAGTCGAATGATCCCTTTCTCATCCATTACCGGTTTTAATGTTAAAATCTTCTTCGTTTTCGCTCCAAACGTAGGAAACCGCTCCATAAGCTTTAGGTCTTGCATCAGAAAATACGTGCAATTGTCGATTGATTGTTTTGAGGGATACATAAACGTATCGAGGGATAGTTAGATCCATTAAAATTGGCAAATCGGAAAGGCATATATCACATGATGTTTGCAACTTACTTGGAATTGCTTCATCCCAGCCGCACCGAAGTCGCCACAAATCTTGAAATAATATTCTAAGCTTTATGGTAAAGGGGCCAATTAAACCCAATGGATCAAATATTTTCGAGATAAACTGTAAAACTTTTAGTTTTGTCCAAATCGTTGAAGGCATATTAGAGAGCTCTTGAAAATCGATAGTAATTTAATCTGATAGACAGTACCATTTAATGGGAAGTACCTTTTGAACGTTATCAACTTCTTTGAAATGCTGATGTAATTCGAAGTTATTTGAATTCCACTTGCGAATGTTCTTGGAAGCTCCTTGAAGATGGTACACGTTTCTTTATAAAACTGGTAAGCAAAATCATAACTATCTAAACTTACCACAAGGTCATCCATGTAAAAGTAATTACTTAGCATTTCGCAAGTCTCTGGATACTTCTCGTGTTCTCGTTGCAAATGTTTTTTCAATGTCGCAAATAGCAGCAAAGGGCTACAAGCCACACTAAAAGTTAAACGCGTCATACGATAAGTAGCTAATTCTGGTAGTTTTGTAATATCCGTAATCCTTTCATTAAACCGCAAAAAACGGTGAACATCGCGATCTTCTTTAGATAGGGAAATTTGCAGGAAAACCTTTTAAATATCGGCCACTAATACTATCTTGCCAAGTCGGAAATTTAGGAGCATATATGTACATAACATCAGGGATTAAGTTCGGTCCAGATAATAATTGAGAATTTAAAGAAAGACTGTTACCTGAGTTAGCAGAGGCGTCGAACACAATTCGCGTTTTTGTTGTAGCTTTAGCTTCCCTGTATATAGCTCAGTGAGGCATGTAATAAACCCCCGAAGCTGTTGTTAAGCCTTCTTCTAATCTTTCCGCTATTCCCCTCGTTATAAAATTCTACATCTCGCGATCATATTCCAACAGTTTCGATGGCTCTCTGGACATTCGTTGAACTAACTTCGCCATATTAATTTATTTTCGCCAAACTTGCAGCTTTTGATTATAAAAAGGGCTCATTTAAATTAAGGTTTTAGAGCCGTACTGTACTTATGCCTTTGCCAGGTATATCTGGGATCGATATCGATAATAATATAGTGACAAGAAGTAAAAATAATCTATCACGTGTACCTCCGTAACAGTTTGAAGGTCACCAATGATATCATATCTTCTTTTTGTGCTTAGGGCACAATATGTCTGAAGGCATTAGTAAGTCTTACTGAGCCTAATTATTTTTTGTTTTTAGTTAATCGCAGCCTGGCGTGGAGAAGAGCTCTAACTCATGACTCATGAGTTGTTGGTAGTTTGCTCAAAACAGGGGAAATGTGATGGAAACGTCTAGTTTATTCTCAGCCATCTTGTTGTCCTAATTCTCCAAAGCATTCTTTTGCAAGGACTCCTGTTGTAAATTATGTAATTTATGGGTAAAGAATAGATCTATCTTCATATATCCAGGATTCCACTTTATTATAACTATAATTCAATAGACTGCTATTCTGCTACATCCGTACGCTACGACAACTAGGAGAAGGAGAGAGTTCTTACAGATTGTATTGTGATCTACTCTGTCATTTACTTAAAGGTATTACCATACCTAATATACATTATAAGTACTAAAGTATTCTTAAATT
This sequence comes from Dioctria linearis, assembly GCA_963930735.1. NCBI lineage: Eukaryota > Metazoa > Arthropoda > Insecta > Diptera > Asilidae > Dioctria > Dioctria linearis. Next base: position 163,448,469 of record OZ005742.1, on the reverse strand, counting down.
AAGTGTTGCCAAACCTAACACTCCTCCCCTCCTAAGAAGAAAAACATTACTTGATTCTTAGCTTAACATTATTCGATTCTTTATGTACATAATTTTACGTTAATGCAAGGTTTTCTATTTATACACAACTATATTTTCTAGGTTTCGTATTCTTGCGGTTCTCCTAGGGAGTCTATTAATTTGTATTTCTCTACTTTTGTTCAATTTTTCGAATAGCTCGTTTTATTGCTGGAAACTATTTCCTACTTCTGATTCTTCCAACTTATTTTCCAAATTTATCTCTTGTTTATTCTCGGCCACTTCCTGCTGCTTGTGTGTAAGTACCGATTCTCTTCTTTTCCACTCATTATCTCCCTCTTGGATTGGATCGAGGTTGGATGGTTCAATTTCTGTAATTTTATTTCCGATTTGCCGAATTTGATCAATATGTCTTCGCCAAATGCGACCGTCGTCTAAGCCTACATTATAATGAAATCGCCCATTTTTGCTCTTAATTCTACCAAAGTGAAATTTATTACTACCATTGTAATTTTGAGCTGCTACACGCTGCCCTACATTCAATGCTCGACCTCTGGTCTGCGAATTCGTTGTAATTTATCTTTTAGAGTCTGCACATAGCGTTCGACTTACCCGTTAGTAGCCGGAAGATAGGGAGCGGCTCTTTTGTGTGTTATGTTATTTGATCTTAGAAAGCTCTGAAACTCTGCGTTAACGAACTCCGCGCAGTTGTCAGAGAAGAGTACTCTAGGGATTCCGAATGTAGCGAATATAGATTGAAGACATTTAATAGTATTTTGCGTATTAGCTTGTGTCATGGTATGAACCTCGGGCCATTTAGAGAAAGCATCAACCAATAGAAAAAAATATTTTCCGAAACTGGGGCCTGCAAAATCTATATGTATGTATTCTAGCAAAAACTTCATGCTAATGACTTCATCCTATTAATACCAAAATGTGATGCATGTAAGTCTTGCAATACTATCGATCTTAACTAAGCCGGAACAACTACTCGAACGCCCCGCATGATGCACCCACTCTGCATTGAGGATTCAGTTTGCTTGATATTAAAACGCTTATCTCTGGACATATTTTCCCTCATTTTTAATTCATTCCAAAGCGGTTTCAAATCATCGTCCTCTGCAGTGGCTTTTGCAATATCTGCCACAGTAACTGATGGTCTGCTTATTTGGTTGATTTCAAACAGATCAGACTCTTCGACACTAGTTGCCTTACAAGGGTCTACCGGTCATCTAGATAGGGCATCCGCATTCGCGTTTAATTTTGAAGCCTTATACTTGATTCTGTAATTAAATCCCTGTAAGTAGATAGCATAATGTTGCATCCTCATAGCAGACATATGAGGCAGGCATTTGGACGGTGAAAATATGTACATCAAGGGTTGATGGTCTGTATAGAGGGTAAAGTGTCTATCATAAATGTACTGATAGAATTTTTTTACTCAATAAATAAATAAATGCGTATGCTTCCTTATCAATTTGAGACCATTTTCTCTGAGTGGTATTAAGTGTCTGGCTGGCATAATGTGGGACAATACCGCACCTACGCCCAGCGGAGATGCATCTGTAGCTAGACAGAATGGAAGCGATCTACAATAGTGAACTAGAAAATTGTCGGTTGACATATGAGCTTTTATTTTCTTAAAAACATTTTCACAATTTTGATCCCATTTCCAGGGTTTATCAGTCCGTAAAAGCCATCTACTTCTATTCTACATATTCCACTGAACTGAAACTGGACTATGGTGTATTCTGTATAGAAGATATTATTTGTAGTTCCGCGGAATAAAGTAGTTAAACCAGTTAAAGAGACAACTATATAGAAAAGTGATCCCATAATAATGTAAAATAATGTAAGCAATTTCAGTAGTATCAGCAGTCCATTTTATATATGTCAGTGCAGCATATACTCGCAAATTTTCGCGATATCATGATGCCATGATTTTTACTTAACCTGAAGAACATCTGTATGGCAGCGGTAAGGGTAGCGGCAACGCTACATAAATTTCCCGTTTGCAACTACTCACTTACAAAAGCACACTGTATGTAACGCTAACTCGTCGGTGTGTTTCAGCCATAATTGTCAATTATCTTGCAATTTTGTGTCCATAGTCTGCCATATATACATTTTCTTGATATGATGGGAATAAAAATGAAGTCATTATGGAGATAGTCTGTCTACTAGTACCAAATCAATTCTACTCCGAATTTCCGTGTGATTTTCTGTATCCGGAAATGTTGTCAACCACACGATTAGTAGTGCATACAAATTCAAATTTTCTGGAAAAGTTTATAAGAAAATTATCATTTTGGCAGTATATTAGCAATGCTTGCTTATAAAAATGGTCACGGGACCAGAGAACCGAATCCAGTTGAACTTTTTGGGTTGCTCTTGAACAGCAAAAATTCTGAAAAAATTTTTTCGAGAAATTTCGAAGAAAACATTATTAAAATAGAAGGCTAGTCATATCTTTGCGAGGATTTCTTTTCCATGAAGTGGATGCAATGGATTTAGGAGCGGCAAACTGAAAACCACGTTGTACTCTTTGCTCTCTTATCTTTTTATTTGTTATTGTAATACATAATTTAGCAGCGTCGCAAAGCCGTTCCTAGGTAAAATATACTTTCTGTTTCGGTTATGACGAAATATAAGTGTTGTGTCCAGAGTTATAGGTACTTATTACTTAGATAGGTATCAGAAATTACCTGATTCACAGGAAAATCAGGGATTCAGTATATTTATGCTTAAATTCATATCATCTGATTTGTTGTTTTGAAAAACCCTCCGCACGCGCTGCCCCTATTATTTCCTTGTTTCGATATTATAAGACTTATTCACAAAAGAACAGCGCTGCCAACTCGTTTTTGCTGATTCGACTAGATCGGCTTAAAAAATGGGATAAATTTCGGCTAAAATTTTATTAAAATCTCGATTTCCGGCTAAATTTATTGGGACATCTTAAACCTGAGCATCGATCACATGTGGCCAATCGGAATTACACCTTTTAAGATCATCAACATGTGGAGATAATTTATAAATCAACCTAGCATTCTGTTTCTAAGCCTATGTTCGAAGATATTTGGCCCTTAAATTTTCCTGTAAGTCTCACCACTAATTTGAAAGGTGGAAAATCTGGAATAATTATGAATCTAGGTAATGTACAATTGTGTCTTTCTTTCTAAATTTGTGAATTATACGTCGGTCTTGAAATTAACCTAATAATACTAGCAACAGAACTAATCGAATGCCTAAGCGCATCAGAAAAGGGATCATCTCAAAGAAAAACCTGTAGATAACTTTTGAAATTTGTTCTTGAAAAAAGTTCATGTAGTTTTTTTTAATAGTTTCGTTCCCATAAGAGAGTTAGAATCAAAGTATGTAATTGATCCTTTCAGGCAGAAACTTGCTGTGTACAATCGTCACAAAAAAGAAAACTGGTGACATTTTTTCCTTTTGAATTCTCTTTTACTATACGCTTAGTAGTCCTACGTTCAGAAAATGTCAGTGTTACGTACTGGCATTGTTTGTACTAAATGAACTCACACGAATATCTCCAGCTGTTATTATAAATGAATTTTCCGCATAAGTTACATTAGTTTCCATGATTAGCATCAATTACATGTTTTCAAAATCGCCAATATGTAAAAAGGAAAGATATCACACAAGATAAATTAATTATATCTGAGTGTTAGAGCATAGTATAAATGTGGAAGATAACATTTTAAGTGCAAGATATTAACAGCTAAACAGTTAAATACAATTAGTAATCATCACAATAACACAATTACATGACGCAATACTAACCAAACCACACCACTAAACCAGTTCATCGAGCGACAAGACTTTTACATTCACACACTCTTGCGCGTGCGGTTCTGGTTTCCTTTGCGTTTGCGTCTTGCCAGCAAGCGAATAAATTTTGCCTACCCATTTTTTTTCTCGTTAGTCGTTCGGAATCAACTCGAAAAGTTGTAATTAATCTTAAGCTAAGACAAATAAAAATGCTATATTTGGTCTAGGGCCAATTCTGATGACACCCTAGAATCTAGATGACTGTCCGTATGTAATGTCGTATGCAAATTTGATTTTTGAAGTGGTTTTTCGCATAATTACCAATTTTATATTATTGCATATTCTGAACAACTTTTTAGTACGTGTAACCTCTACTGCCATGCTGGTAGCTCAGCTTTCAGCGGGTAACTCCCGAGTTATAGACCCCATTTCGCCTATTTTTGAAGGTTCTTTCCTAGACGCCGTTAAAAAATCATGACGCATATATTGACAACATTTTTTTTACAGATCATTTATGCACATGTGTAAAAAAAAATCAGAAATATAAACAAATGGCGGAGATATAATATAATAAAGCAAGGCATTTTTTTGTCGCGCGCGTTGATGGTATTATAAAAAAAAAATTTATTATAATAAAAATTCGGAACTCAAAATTTGTTTACTGAATTTTCTATCCATATTTTATTTTTTATATTTTTGTGTCATTGAAATTTTTGTTTCTGTGGTTCACACGATAGGTCATGATACTAAGAATGTGCAGTAAAAATTTTAAAACCATCTGAACCTTCGTTCCAGAGTTAGAACTTTAACAATTTTTGGAACTTTTCAATTTCATCCATCAATCCAACCGTTCAGGCTAACGGAATCAAAAATAAAAAAACAAAACATCAAAAAATTTGAAATTTTTCGCATGTGAGAATTTTATTGTCAAAACAAATGAAACGACCAAGTGTAACATTGCTTTGTAATGATGATTATATGAAGCCACGTTAGGGTAGGTTAGAGTGGCGGCTATCGCGCGGACCAGTCTCACTTTGACTAATTCTGATCCATTGTGAAACTATCTTGATGGGAATCTACCTTGGAATGATATCCCAGTTTTAGGGGTGAAGTGAAAGAAACCAGCCATAGTCGTGAAAGAACCTTGCCAGGTCCCCCATCTCCCTGTCTGAGAAGTTATACATTAACAATAGATGTAAAGTCGTCTTAGTAACTTACTGAATAATCAATAAAACTAGTTATTAATTGTCAGTTATTTACGAAACGCATTTTTGCCACTGCAATTTGATAAACTAATCGGATCAAAGGGTAATTGTGAAGCTTGCTTGTCAATTTCAGGTAATATCACATATATTGCATGACCTGCTCCTTTTTTGTGACAAGAACGTGATAATATTGCTTAGACTGTAAAATTACAATTATTTCATAAAAAATACAGAACCGGCAATTTCTCAGAAAAATAACGACGATGAAAAATTTTAAAAATATATTATAGATTGAAGTGTTCGATTTATAGCACTGTTTGTTTTATTCCTTTTGTAAGCACTTTTGCTATATATTCTTCAGCTGCACATTCTTCAGCAATAAGCGACCCCGCTAACAAAGTCTTCGTATTTAATTTAACTTTATACTGAAGAATTTTAATTTATTAAAATTACTTTTACAGAAGTTTTCACTCGTCAAAATATCTACTTAAAAATATTGGCATATTTATACTTCATTTACCGACTACGGAAAAAAAAAGAAATGAGGGGAAAAATTTCAAATCTAATTAAACACTTTAGGTTAATTTAAATGATGTCGGATGCTCGTGGTAAACTTAACCCTTACGAGGTTTTTAATCAAAATACTAATGAAGTAGTACCAGGATTCTTCAGGCAAATTAAAGTTTTATGATCTTAAAATTAACTTTTAACTGATAGGTATGTAGGTGGGTACATCTACGCGAAAAATTAATGTTCTTTGGGATAAGTGAAAAATTTTGTAATTTTCTCTAGGAATCGTTTTGAACTTTAAGTGAATTCGAAAAAAGTTTTAAAGTATACATGATTAGACAAATAAGCATAAAATTCTAAGAAAAATATAAAGTGGATACTTTTTTTTTAGCAATTAGCCGTAAGTAAAAAATAAACTTAACTTATTGACGTTCTACTCCTATCTTCAATAAATAAGAAAAGTTTTCTTCAGTCGTTGGTTTTCACATGTTATGGTCGTCTATAATATGACGTTTCGGAAATTTTACCCAACGATTTGAAATGTGATATTCCTAAATGTCATCACGCACAGATAGTAGGTTGTGACATCGGGGAAGTGTCATTGAAGCTACATCGTTCCATCTCGCTGATGCAGCAGGAAGTTGGTTTCGTTGCAACTATAGGCTGAACTACAATAGACGTATACGTAAGTATATCTACTTACGTAAAGCGAACGCGATTTTTAATTAAACAGGCGTACACAAATTAACTTTAACTCGTGTGAGGGAAACTTTCGTTAAGTTTAAAAGTCAAATTGCAGTCAGTAAAGGTGTGGTAAGAATCGCTCATGTCGTAAGAACGCAATGTGTCAAACAATTAAATTATTAAAATTAAATTGTAATAAAAATGGTATTGCGAATTAATAAAACGCACAAATCTTCAATTAAATCAACTTCCATTTGTTAATTTTTCCACTTTTACCACTTTTTGAAATTGAAATCATTAAATATCAAGATAATAACTCTTACGGAATATGATATAGATTTAGGCTAAAAATATCAATTTTTCGTAAGTTGGTTTCAGTCTCATTCAATTTCGTAAAGTTATTTACGTCTATTGTTGTTCAGCCTTATGTGGATAGGCAAGAGAAGTGTGGAGCGCCACCTGTAGAAAAATTATACAAATGTCGAATGCTAAGTTGCCGGGAGAAGAGGAATGCACGAAGGTAATATTGTCACCTTAACCCTTAAGTATAAGTAGGCACATGGGCTCAGAGCAATTTTAATCGCGAAGAAAATGTAGAAAGCATTCCCTCTCGACCTTACCCTTTCCAGTAGCTTTTCATCTTAGAGCACTATTTTGATTATCGTCGTACTCGAGCCACTGTAACGTACGCATACATTTGTACTATAATGAAGTGTGCCCCCATGCGCCCACTTACGTAAGTTTGTTCGTGTGGTAAGTTTTATATATACTTATACCCAAATCTTTTGAAATTTCGACATTTTATAATATTTTCGAATGAGTTCTAGCGAAAATAAACAAATCGTATATTGGGATTGTAGTTTGGAGTGTAGCCGTTCTACTCTACTTTTTTCTTTTCTATAAAGACTGGCAATAAGTTCCTAAGTATGTAATATAAAATAATTGTTACTTTATTTTTGTGTTAACTTAAAGAAAAGTTACTAGTTTTCAGTTTTTGTTAAAGCAATAAGATTTAGTTATCGAATTGCATTGTTTTTGTTTTTGAATATTTTGGTATACATAAATTTCTAGAAAGAAATTTGCAAAGAGTAAAGTGTAGCCTATTGAGGGATCGCCGGAATTGAGCTCCCCACCTTTCCTGTTTAAAAAAAAGAATAGGATCAATAAAAAACAAAAATTACTCTTGGTGGATTAATACAATACATTGAAACCGAGAAGGAATGTTAATTCCTTTTACAGTAACATACTTAATATAAGAAAAGTGGACTTATTATCGTTTTTGAAAGTAATCTGAAAGTTATAATTGAAATTAATTTCTTTTTAAACACTATTGGGTTAAGTAGATAGCTCAGTGAGTGTACGGGAAAAACAGACAAAGGAGATAAAATCATAATAATTCGATCAATACATATTTGTAATTATAAGTAAGCAATCTAATGCATAATAAAAAGCTTAGACGGCATTGAATTAAGATGTCTTCAGTAAGGCTGACTATACTGAATCCAGGCCAGAGATAGAAAAATTAGCAGCATGAACAGCAAGCCTACTCATGAGCTGTTTTAAAAAAAAACACCTTAATATGGTGCAGAGTACTGCTATATGAGATATCTACAAAGAATCTCGCACAAAGAATTTGGAAAAAAAATATTAGAAAAGCAAACAATCGATATTGCGAAAGATTCGGTTACGAGTGTCCAGCAGAGTTAAAATACGGAATATCCTACCAGAATCAGTACACTAATAGAATTGGGCAAACTGAAATGCCGTAAAGAAAATTCACAAAATTAGTATAATACCGAATTGAGCTATTATCCTAAATAGATTTTTCGGGATACACTGGAGGTAAGCACTGCAATTTCAAACTTCGACATAGAGATTGGCGTAAACCAACCAACTTCAGAATACTAACAAATTTAGAGCTTTTTACTACAAACAAGGTTACATCAACTAAACCTTACAAATCTCGAGGAGCAGAATGATTATTTGTCTTAAACGTTTCAAAGCGGGCTACCATATCTATTGTGCAAAACAATTAATTTTGAATTTGAAAGAAGAGGACCTAGTGGTCAGCCGAAGTCTTATAGTTTCAATAAATAATAAAACTTTTCCTATTAAAACTATTGCAAAGTTCCTTCCAGTATTATATAAATATCCATACCAGCCAAGTAAATCAACAACATCTGTCTAAAAAATTTGTATTGATGGGGTTTCGCTAAAAATTCAATAATTATTGTAAATTAATAACTTATACCCTAGACACGCAGCACGATCTAATGAATCGTTTGTACTAACTATTCATTAAAATACCGTGTGTCACACAGTATACGTCATTATAGCTCGAAAATCTGTTGATAATGAAGTACACTAATGAAGTGTTTTCCTCCTTCATTATAGCTATAATGAGGAAAAATGTGTAGTATACACATTACGTACGTATATACAAACGTACATACATAGCATGAATAATAATAATGCACAATGCTTAATGACATGATATGAGCACATCATTGTACGCACATATATTATTGTGCAAGCGCCATATCATGCTTGTAAGCAAATATATCTCATATTGCAAAACAATACAAAACAAAACAGAAATACAATTTACTTCCGATTTATCAAAAGAAATTACAATCTTAAGAATCAGCAATTTGATACCATTTACAAGTAAGTCAAGTAGGTGACAAAAATGTGTGTCATAACAATTGATGTAAATTATTATTGTGAAAGGTCATTCAATAAGTAAGAAAGCAATGAATTTGCTTATTGGACAATTCATTTCTTGAAATTGCCATTTCTTGCTTATGGAATGATTTTCCATAAGAATCTATGTAAAACAATTATATAAAAGACGAAGAAAAGAATAAAGAACTCAGACTTGATTATTACTGCATTGAAGTATATTCATTTCTCGTAATTCGGCTTCATAGCCTACTGATCACAAAGCGGCACTCTTCAGCCTGATCAACCGACCTAAGCAGAGGCAGTAAAGCGGCATATAGCCTTGCCTTGCTTACCTTTAAAGCTTGAAGACTATAAAGCGGCAAATTAAGCCTAGTCTTGAGCTTAAAGATACAAATAGATATAAACAAATATTACAGATTGCTGAAGCTCCAGAAATTGATTTTTGGTGCCAGGAAAGTTTGTGGCATTGTCACAGTAGCTATTTCGGCAGTATGCTCTTCTTGCGGCGAAACGTTTGAGTGCTCCTATGAACTTCTCTGTGGTGAGCTCACTGGCAACCTCAAGATTTAGGGCTTTCGTGGCGAAACAACAAAACACAGCTATATAGGACTTCTGTGGACGTTTCCCTCGTAACTTAAAGTGAGTTTGTATTGGAGCACAGAAATCTACGCCTGCATTGAGAAAGGGTCGCGCAGGTTGGACCCTGGTTATTGGTAGGTTGCCCATGAGTTGGGTCATCAGCTTTGGTTTCACCTTGCTGCAGCGGGCATAGTGTTGTACAATTGATCTTGCGATGTTCTTTCCCTTGATTGGCCAGTATCTTTGTCTGGTAATCGCTAGCATCCGCTGAGGTGCAAAGTGTAGATTGCGATTATGAATGTCGAGCATCAAAGCGCTGTTAATAGATGAGAATACGGCAATAATATTGGGTAGTTAGCATCTTAAGATAGCTCAGAGATTTCCAATCAACCCCCAACCCTGATGATATTTCGATGATCGAAGAAGGGGCAAAGTCTGTTTAATGGATTGTTATTGCTGCCATATTTGTTCGTTTCGAGTTGATGTACTTCATCTTTAAAGCCTTCTCGTTGCGTTTGGTAAATGACTGCTATAAGTGCCTTGTCTAGTTCTTCAGCTGACAATTTTAATGACGACGCTCGTTTTTGTCGCCTGGAGCCGTGAATAATTCCGAGCATGTAGGCTACAATCTTTAAGAGTTTCTGGGCGGTGTTCTTGTGGTTGATATTGGTGATGCATGGTTGTTTCCTTGTTGATGTCAATACAACTGGTGTCTTGCTCGTTTTTATTTATACGTCTATCTCTTTTCTGGGCGGTTGGAATGGCCAGATGGCTTCTGATCCATGTAGAAATGGAGGGCCGTAAAACCAGAGATTGCATTTGACGAGTTTGGCTGGTACCGTTCCTCTAGAAACGATATCTGCACGATTGTCCTTTGACCGTACATGCCTCCACTGTTCAGGACTGGATAGTCTTTGGATTGCTACGACTTGATTGGCTACAAATGTGTGGTATGATGACGACTCTGAATTGATTCATGCCAGCGTTATTTCGGACTCTGTCCCAAAATATCCTTTTATGTGAGATATATTCATGTGTTTTCTAACTCGGTGAGTTAATTGAACTGCTAGTTTCCCTGCACACAGCTCGAGTGAAGGTAATGTTGTTGTTTCTATCGGAGCTACCTTAGGTTTCGCACAAGGTAGACGTACTGTGATGACACCATCTTGATGTGTAGCTGTGACGTATCCAGTGGCCCCGTATATTGCTTCGGCTGCATTGGCGAAGGTGTGTAATTGTAATGTTGAGTATATTTTACCATATGCTGTATGCCTTGGGATTTTAACGCCGTTCAAAACTTCAAGTCCTCCCGAAATTTTAAACAGCTGGTATGCATGTCCATGGGTAGCGAGGCATCCCAGTCCAACTTTGGAGACTAAAATTTTCCGATGAATATTTTGGCTAATATTGTGACTGGGTTCATGAATCCCAGAGGATCGAAGATATGTGCGATGTCGGAGAGGGCTCTTCTTTTGGTAACCTACCGTGCTTCTTTCCCGCTCGTTTTTATCTGGAAGATATCTTAACTTGGTTGCCAAGTTATACCAAGCGTTTTTATGGACTCTTCTGCAAACTCGTTGCAGTTTAACTCAAGTTCAATGTCTTCCTTCAGAATATTTTGTAACAGCAGTGGGTGATTTCCACACCATTTACGAAGATTAAATCCACCAGAACTGAGTAGTAGTTGATGCTGTATCTCAAGAAGCTTAGTTGATGTATATCTTGTGTTGTCTAAGTGATATGCGGCGATTTGATGGGGACTGGGCCAAAAATGCTGGACAGAAATATGGTGGACGACTTTTATTTCTGCATACTACAAAGCTTATTGGCTTGGTTGTGGATACCAGTGCGGATGGCGATGGTCCTTGCAGTTTTTTGTTGCATATCTGCTTTCTTGCTGCAGTATGGCTTTCTTTCCCAAGAGACTCTAGTACATGGAATTTTCCCTGTATGAAGCTTAATAGCCCTTAATGGTAAGCAGATCTTTTGGTGATTTTAGGGAGTCCTCAAACAGTGCATGAGTAGTCTTGTCGAGGTTTTTGATGATCATGTGCACCAATATGAGATCCCAGTTTGTGGGAGAGATCTTTGTATTTTCTAGAGTGAGGACGCACTCATTTATTACATCGTGGAAATATTTGATGGACTCTACTGAGTACCCTTGTGTAGGTGGCTTTTCTCGTAGCTTGTTGAGTAGTGCTGTGCATAATAATTTTTGATATATTCAATCGAAGAGTATTTGGGCACTTGGTGGAACATTTTTTTATTTTTTATTTTTAATTAGCAAAACACTTGTATGTAAATATTCCACAGATATCTGTGGAATATTTACATACAACTGTTTTGCTAATTAAAAATAAAAAATAATAGTTTTTGGTTATTAAACCGTTTATTCAAGGCGTCCCATGCAATGGTATAGTTAGCACCTGATATGGAAAGATGTTTGACTAGTGATATCGCCTCACCGCTGAGATTGCTGGTGAGGTAGAATATTTTTTCAGCATTGCTTATCGAACTTGCATGGACCATTTGATCGAAATGGTATTGTATAGTCACCATCGAATATTGGCAAGGTGACTGGAGGCAACTTCATTTGTGATTGTGCTGGTTGTTTGTTTGACGTTGGAGCCTCTATGGTCTCAAGATTTTCATGCAAATGTACAAAAGATTCCTGACACCAATCGTATAGAGCGTCGCATAGTTTCCTAGTGTAATCGAGGGGTGGCTCCATGGCTTCTTCCCAAATCCGCTGATCAGTTTCAGATATATCATCGACTGTTTTATTGATCATCTGTATCTTCAGCTCATAGTATACCCTCGAATGCATTTCATCCACCTTGTTAGATATCTCCAGTAGGGTTCGACTCAGTGATACCATAACACGATGTTGCCTGCGAACCATTCGAATTACTTCATTTTGTTGATTTGATGTTGAATAACTCTGGTTTGTTGGTACTTGAAAATGTACCTTCGACGAACCTTTTTTTCTGGAGGAATCTCTTCGATCCCTTTCTTTGGCGTCGAGATTAAATGTTGTGCACTGAACTGATCCTTTGATTGGCTGCTACTGGCATCATTTAAGTGATCAGTTACGGGTTATTGACATGTATTTGTGTTGTCTGCTTTAAGTTGGATTTCCATTTCATCTGGATTGCTTGCCTCTCTACCATGAGTGAGACTTTCTTTGAATTGGTTGTAAAACTGCTGAATGGTGACATAATAATCCATAGTGAAGTATTCGTTGTCATCATGAGTTGAATCCAGTTCTACTAATTCTTGATGGTTGACGTGGAATTCTGCCCAAAGCTTCTCAAGCAATGATAGGCGAGTTGCGTAGTACTCTCTGGTAATTGTCCGACAAAGTCCATCCTTCTTGTAGTTTTTATACTTGTTCTGAATTTGTCACCAAGGAATGCTTGCAGATCTAGAAGTTCGTCCGTGATCTGAAACAACTTGGTTACTCTCTTTTATGACACGATCACGTCGGGGTCACCAATGTATTTTTCTTGAGCGGATAAACTCTTTTGCTTATCCGCGTTGTATGTGAGTAAGGTGTATCACCTGTACTCCTGATGAATGGTGCAGTAATTGCAACACTTAAGCACCGCAGAAGAAGATTTATGATTTTAAATAAAACACCCTTTTTTGGTTGAAGAATTACTTTTTGACTAATATTTTTCTATTTAACAAATCGGTTATTTAAGCTTAGGAATAATATTTCTGACAATACAATAAAAAAAGAAACAATTTAAAAGCGAAATTTTCTCAGGCACCAAGCTGACCGAGCATTATATTTTCATGAAAAACATTAAATTCCAGCGTATTACTGCGACGCTGAAGGCATCGCATTTCATCTACTTGCAAAGTTAAGCCGTGTATGGCGTGAAAACGATTCTTTTATAATTTTTCTGATGATGATGAATTATTTATCGGAGTAGGCTGCTTGGGAATTATTAACAAATAGGATTATCTAAATATTTATCTTCCACGAGTAATAAATCTATATTTACTTTGACATTGTCTATTTTTAATTGCACATTTATCTTATCAGACGTAAAGCGTAATCCTTTTCCAAATTCATGTAATGAGACTTGCTATGGTATGACTGACAGGCGAAGAGGTTCGAGTAGACTCTTTTGTACCAAGCTAGCATCACTGCCCGTGTCGATCATTGCAACCCTAGTGTACAGTCCATTGGTAACAGCTGATTCTTCGTATACATCGGATTGGATTAAGGAAATGCTTGCCTTTCGGTTGAACTAGAAGGCGGTTGTTGTTTACATTCACTTTGGGAGTGACCAACTTTGAAGCACTTATTGCACCTAGGCTTTCTTTCTGATATCAGGCAATTTATAGTAAGGTGGAACAGTAAATTACAATTAAAACAGTTTATGGTTGAACTATCACCCTTCTACTATGTTCTTACTGTAATTAACTTTTTTTATTACCGTGAACCTTTGCACCTTTGTACCACTTAAGATGTTTCAGTAATTCGTCTGTATTTTCTATACGTCTCAGATAAAAAGATTTTCTTAGCTCCATATCATTCACTCTGGTGGTGCACAGGGTTAGTGAAGCGTAATGCTTTCAGGAGAGGATGCACAAGATGTGAAATGCCATATATGTGCTCAGAGCTACTTTGTGCTGAGGTTTAACGTGCGTCTGATTTCAGATTGGTATTTGTGTCTTGGTATGCTATAAGACTACGGGGTGTAGTCTCAAGCCTCTCCTAGCCTAAAGGGCGGATCATAACCTTCTCGTGGTCCACTACTGTGACTTTTTAAGTGCTAATATGATTAAGCCCGAACGGATGGTACCAGTAACTTCTAAGAGTCTGCATGAAGATTCACTGGGAGTACTCATAATCGTACGATTATGTTATACGAAGCCATACCATTTGGGTAGCCGACATTGCTAACTTGGTACTACGGGAATGAGGATCCCCAAATAGTGCTGCATTAGTTGCAATATTTGCCTCATCATTGGGAAGTCCCCCTTGTCGGAGCATCGTAGTGGCTGTCGTAGCCCATATGCGGGCAGAGTGAGATTTTCTGAGTCTGCATGACTTAGGCGAACATTTTTCTCTAAAGAGAGTAGTTTGTTGTTTTGTATAATTGCATACTGAGGAGTGGTCGCTTATTATTGTATGCTTAGAGGATTGGCTCTCGGCGTGGAGTTGCGCTAAATCAACCGGGTGCCGTGACACACAGACCGGAAGAGATTTTAGGTAGGTCTCGCTTCGACCAGTAAGTCCAATGTCAAGCATGCACTGACATAAACTGGTACTCTTGAAACAGAATATAATATATTCTGCTTCTTGAGGGCGTTGATTGTCGCTTGTCAGAGCTATGAGACCAAAAACTGGCTGCGCCGGCTAGTTTTGCTGATGCTAATACCATCGTAGCTTGATCTGTCAGTTTCTAAATATCACTCAGACTATCTATTTTGCTAATCCATGTTTTCCTTGACATAGCAGATTTTTGAGATGGATCAAATGTAGGTACAAGGGAGTTTAATTGATGGAAATTGAAGAGAGGAAATTTTGGCTGTGATGATGTGTCGATGTGTCGGTTGTCTTTCATTGTGTTTCAGCTGCTCAAAAGAGACAATTCAGGCGTATTTAATTCTAACTCTTGTTGAAGAACTTCTCATTCTCGACGAAGGACCTCCATTTCCTTTTGTTGAAGTATGAATTCTGAAGTCGATGCGTTAGGGGTTAAGTGTACATCTGCAGATGTTTTTGCACTTACGGTGTCCTGGTTATTGTCATTAGCAAGGCTGATTAATGTTGCGTTGTTTAAGATGTTATAAACTGCGTTTGCTTCACTAATTTCGACCGGTGTTGATTCTGGAACAGGATTTAACGTTGTCCGAGCTACCTTTTGGCCTGAATCGGTATTATCGTATGGAATTTCTGTTACGGTGAACATTATTTATTATACTGCACGCTTATCCGGGTGCGATATGCGTTTTCAAATTTTTTCCGGTTAACGTTTTGATTAAAACTTAAAATGTTAAACTTTTCGAAAAGTATGAACTCATCCGACAAAACATGAGTTTAATCCCACTTCTGATTGTTAAAAGAAGGGTAATCCGATTGAAAAGTTAACAGATGTATACAAATTATTTCATTATTCGTTAAATGATTTGTCAGCGCAAGGTTGGCTATATAAATGGTTGTTTTCTCTGTTACTTATGTTAATGATATTCCCGTCACTTGATTGCGATTCAATAGAGTACCATATATATTGTTGAAAATTGTTTCCTCTATTATCTCTTCTGCTTCTATCGTGGGTACAGGCAGGCCCTGTGTACCTGTTCAGGAACGTTCGGGAGTTTCCCCCGAGGTGTTTGGAGTCAACTTACTGCTTGTCCGAGCGATTACCAACGTCAACTCAGCCTGAAAGATAAGGAAATTGGAGATCTTCTTTAGACCGCACACGCTTCCTTACTATCGTGTGAAAGTAGGTTTTATAGCAAATAGTTCTTTATCGATGTCTGATTACAGTATGGGGAATTTAAAACGAAATGCTAAGTTCTTTAGTACTTTGGATTAATTTAATCAAAGTAGGATTACAATTCAGAATCTCAGTCCCCATCAAAATTTGTTTACTTCTACCTGCGTTTGTTTTTTCTTTTTCCATAAATACATGGCCGCCTACACTAAGAATTTCGAGTTTTGAGGCTTGCTTCATGCCTACATTTTAAAACCACCTAGCGCCATCAGTCTTTAATTTTACATTTTTGGAATGATTTTTACTTGTTGTTACATTTTGAATATAAGTTTACTTTAAGTCCACATTATTTAAAATATATTTCTATCGTGCAATTGCATTGATAGATATATCCGTCATCATTAATCTGTTCAGGAACTGCAAGTAGTGGGCAACCAACAAAAAAATGTGCAGGCGTGAGAGCATTAAAATCCTTTGAATCCAAGTTTTTAGACACAATGGTAGGGAGTTTTACAGAGCTTCAATTTGATATAGCAGTGTAGTTACTTCTTCAAACGTCTAGACTGCATTAACCATTTCACGTCGCACGTTTCACTGCCTTAACTCCAAGATTCCCATATACCCCCGAAATGAAGTGCTGAGGGTAGTATGAAGTGCCAATTAATGTATAGTTCAGCTACAAATGTAGCAATTTGTTGTTGATTATCAGATGGTCGCCAAATTTCTAAAATTTCCCTTTGTTCTCGATTAGCTCCAACAAATGATGTACCATTGTCTGAATAAGTATGCGATGGTTGTCCTCATCTCGAGGCAAATCTCTTTAGTGCTGCCAGAAAATCGGCTAAAGTTTGACTACTATCGAGTGCTAGGTGGAATGCCTTTATTGTGGGGCATAAGAATAAAGCGATATATGTTAAATGTTTTTGATCTTGTGCACTTCCAGCTTCGAATGAAAATTGGTTCTGCGTAATCGAGGCCAACGTTTTGGAATGCTCTATCAGGCTGCAGACGCACTACGGGGAGCTTTTCCATCTGCTGCTGGCTTGACTGGGATTTGTATCGTGTACATATGACACAAGTATGGATGACTCCTTTAACTATGTAGGGACAACCAATAATCCAGTAGCAGAGAATGATGAGACTATAGTTAGCAAACGCTGTCCAGCATGAAAATATCGTTGGTGATAATCTTGTACAATGAGCAAGATGAGACGATGTTCTTTGGACAAATTGATTGGATGTCGTTGATTTTAACCAATGCTGACTTGTTCCAAGCGACCACCTACTCGTAGAATACCGTCGTCGTCAATGTATGGTGTCAATGAGGCGAGTTTATTTTTTGACTACAACGTGATACCCTTGTTGAAAAGTCTTATTTCTTCGTGGAAGGAGTCATGTTGTTGGAAATGTTGAAGTATAGTGAATAGGATTTTGAACTAAATATGTTGGTCCGTTCCACCAAAGCTCATGGTTTATTAATGATGTCGATAAGCCTCCTCTGGAGGCGCAGTCAGCTGGATTTTGTTTTGATTTCACATGATACCAATTGGTGGATGGAATAGTACTTACTATCTCTCA
Organism: Dioctria linearis; assembly: GCA_963930735.1. Classification (NCBI taxonomy): domain Eukaryota; kingdom Metazoa; phylum Arthropoda; class Insecta; order Diptera; family Asilidae; genus Dioctria; species Dioctria linearis. Next base: position 163,430,963 of record OZ005742.1, on the reverse strand, counting down.
TGTTCTGTTAGCGATTAAAGTTTCCAACGCTTGGGATAATCGTACAGCCAGGTGAGAGCAATTGGAAAGTCTGTACATGCATGTATATCGATGACTGCTACCTCAAAACTAGTGGCTACCGTGAATATTAGACGTGTCGTAAGAAGTGCTGCATACAGTTCCAATCTTGGGAGTTTTATTTGTTTAATGGGTTATACACACGTTTTACATGCTACCGGATATGTGTTAACTTCACCTGTGGATGTTACGGATCTGAGATACACCACCACATCATAGGCGTTGTTATGGTCTTGGCGTATTGGATTTAGTAATATGCTATACGGAGAATTACTAAAACATGTATACCGGCCGACTGAATTGCCGACAGTCGCACGACCCTAGCTCTGAGAACTCTTGCTTGTCGTTGATGGAATTTTCTCTTCTTGTCAAATAGTCCAGTCAGCAACAGCACAGAGTGAATAAAACAAAAAGATTTCGTAGACATCGGCGAGGAAATAAATCCTAATTATTTTCATCTACCCCGCACAAAATGAGCCACCCAGCGAACAAGTGAAGGAAGGAAATTAAGATATGGCCAAAAACATCGGGCGGGAAACTAACCCTATCTCAAAATAGCATCCGACAGCTCCAACACCTCACGTTCGTAGCAAGATTATGTCTCAGGAGATACCTGCAAAATAATAATAATTCCTGCCACCAATATAAAAGCTCCTCGTATCCACATTTCTCTAATGCTAGGAAAACAGGCCAAACAGCATTGGGAAGGACCATATTCAGTAGTAACTAGAAAAAATGACGTAGTATACAGGATTTAATGTGGTACAAAAGGCAAACGAAAAATCGTTCGTCTAGATCGCTTGTGTCAATACTGCGAGCATCAAGACCGTCGGTAACATCTTGCTCGGGACGAACAATTTCAATAAGGGGACAGTATTACGCGCAATAAAGTGGCACAAGTGACATCTGTTGGAAATGGGAACAACTTTAAGTTAGTGAAATCCTAGAAAACTTTGGGTTTGGAGAATAGAATTTGCGGGAAGTTTCTATGATAAATCGTAGAGTATAAATATACTTATCCCCGCCAGGAGACGTAAGTCTTATTTCAGACAATAAAGTCGACGAAGTAAACCATCTGGATAGTTGTAATTAGAAGCAGAAGGAGTTGTTAGGATAATTGTTTGAGAATTTGTAAATGAGTAAACAGTAAAGCTAAATAAAGAAAGAACTTTTGAATTATATCCGAAATATTGTGTTTTAAATAACGAACTTAGGCCACCCACGTCACAATATTATTGAAAATGGGCAGATACAAATCGTTAATGAAATACATGAAGCAGCTCGCAAGAACTTTAAACGACAGAGTGTTACCAAGGGTATTAATGATTTGGGCCAGGCAGATTTGACCGATATCGGTTCATACTCATAAAAAAATCAAGGTTTTCGTTTTCTTCTCACTGTAATTTATACCTTTCAAAATATGCAAGGGCCTCATCAAACTATAGTAGAAAGACGTCAGAAATTGTTAAAGCGATGCAGTTTCTTGTTAATATAGGTCGCATTTGAATAAATTCATAAACAGATGATGGAAAGGAGTTTTTTTATAAACCGTTTCGGTTGCTTATGAAACGTTGTGATATTAATCATTATTTCACTTACAGTGCTTTAAAAGCTTCAATTGTAGAAAGATTTAACAGAACGTTAAAAAGCATGGTGTGGGAAGACTAGATTAACACAAGCGTATAATACAACAAATCATTCCACTATTAAAATGCGGCCTGTAGATGATGGCCCGCGCAACGAGAAACGTTTATTGTCGACTGTGTATTATCCAAAGGTAAAATCAAAGCCGAAATATAAAGTAGGTGATTTTGTTCGTATAAGTAAAGCTGTTCATAAACGATCTGGAAAAATGCCAGCTATCTGCCAATTTTTGTGGGCATATATCTGCCCTACTGATTACACATGTAACAGATATTCGGGCAGATTTCATCTGGCACAGAGTTATCAGATAGTTTTGGGTCAGTTATCTGGCATGCGTCTGTCTTTACTGATTAGAGGATCTCCTATTTTTCAACTGGTAAAATTTTGCTTTTATCTGGCAAACACAATAGAAACTAATATGAAGTTCATTGTTCAAATATGACTTCTAGAGAAAGGTACGCGGCTGCTTTTATTGTGTATTGTACAAGTGAAAAAGTGGGTGTTGTTTGATTTCGGTCATCAAGCGTATTGTTTCACCACTGTTCCTTGTTGTCTCTGTGCAAAGACTGTTAGTAGATTTTCGCAACAAGCTTCCATTTCACTATTTTTTTCATGGATAACTGAAAAAATTTGTTACATTTTTAATTGTTTTCATTTTTGTTTCAATATGTGTATTTTTTTTTATATAACCCAAAAACTTTATTATAAACAAATTTTTAAGTAATTAGTTCAGTTAAATTTTATGTTTCAAAGAAGTAAATTAAAAGGAAAAAAATATTATTGGTTTGCATTATTTTACATCATTTAAATGTAAAAAATTTTAAGGAACCAGAGTTTATAATTAGTATATTAATACATATAACACATCTGTATACTAATGAATTTTATTTTGTGTGCAAAGACTATTAGTAGGTTTTCGGAAAAAGCTTTCATTTTACTACTTTTTTTCATGGATAACTGAAAATATATACCTATTATATTTTTAATTTTTTTTTTTTTCGTTATGTATATTATTTTTTTTACACATACAAAAAACCTTATTATATACAAATTTAAAAAAATTAGTTCATTTAAATTTTATGTTAAAAAAAGTAAATTAAAATGTAAAGAATAAAATTGGTTTTAATTATTTTATAATCGTTACTATGTAAAAAAAATTAATAAAGTAAAGTAGGTGCATATTTTAAGCAACCAGAGTGTATAATTAGTCTATTATTTTGCGTGGTCTGTCAGACCATGGGTCTGTACTTATGGGGGAAAAGGGGCACGTCGGTACTCAAAGGATAAGAATAATTGATTGATTGAAACGGTGCAATTTTGTTTCCCACTTAAGCTTTGTGGCACAAATTGTTGCCATTTACTTTAGGGAATTGATTTTTACTGTGTAGTATATTTGAAATAATTAAGTTTTTTTTCTCGAATCAATACGTTATTTTACGTTATGCATTTTGAAATAATTAATTTTTTTATGTGATTTCTTTTTTTTAAATTTTTTTCTTTAACTTTCAATATAAATTGAAAAAATGGAATTTTGCCATATATTGGAAAGGACTGTATAGTAAGCACGTAGTAACCTACATACATATAACATATCAGTCGTCTACAGTGCAAGTAGCCTATTTATATTGAAACTTTAATATACCTATTGTTCTTTACTTGACCTTTGCTATATATCAATATTGAGGCTTTGCTTTTAATACTCTTTTGTTTTATCTATAGCAATGAAAATATGACCAATACAATTTCATCTACTAAAACCTTACTAGTGCCACCTTAAGACTGTTTGGCTACTGAGTGTTACACATCTTAAGTGAATGCTGCGCCAATTTGCTACGCTAAGAAATTTCCATGATTATTTTAAGTCAAGTTGATACATCTTTTCCTTTGTGTTATGCTGCCCTGAGAGTATAAAGGTGGTAGCTGAGTGAAGATAGGTCGCGTGGGTGTGTGGTGTCCCGGTGGAAAATTGTGTTGAGCGCCACGTAGTTTTTCCTACTTTTTTGCGCGAGATCGCACGAAACTCAGCATTAAAACTCCATCATTGGACAAATAAAAAAAATGTACTAAAATTGTTTGCAGCTGTAAAACTTAAACAGTTATATTTAATATGTATTTTACATGTCATCGAAAATTTCTTGACTTCTTTATTGTTATGGAAACCTGGACTGGCCTTTTGTATAGAACAAGGAGTTGTAATTTAGTAGACCTAGCCATGCGAGCAAGATAACAGAATACAAATTGAAATTATTGCTGACTGATGTATTGAATTTTCATAATCTATGTTAAATTTAGTGTTCTGTAAAGTGAGAATTAATTACTTCTCAATAATACTTATTATTAGTCACATTTTCTTCCGTTTAGCTCTTTAAAAGAAATCTTACAAATATGCTCACTTAAAATCTTATCTACAGTCTGTTTGGTGTGATTAACATTTGCACCGTTCATTTATGAATGCAGACGGATTTGTGTTGCATGGGTATCCTCCGCTGTAATAAAGGAAAATACAAAAAAAAAAACTGAAGAAATCGCAGCAACGATAAAATAATTTCTATTCCCTCTGAGGTGAGTTTTCTTAGAAAACCCGTAAATAATAGACTTAAAAATTTGGGAAATCTTGAGTACCGAAAACTTTTTTTTTTTTTCGTTAATTTTTTCGTAATCAAAGTAGGTCCAGAACGACGCCCACAAAAAAATTATTTGCTGAACTAAAGGCAATATCACAGAAACCAGCTGAAAGAATATTAGTAGCAATGTATACCTATTTTTAACTGATCAATTTATTGTAAACAAGTAGAAAGTTCGAAGTTGTCTTATACCAATTCTTATCATACCCTAGATGACTGTCCGTATGCCATTTCGCTTATCTATGCAAGTTTGACTTTTGAAGTGATTTTTCGCATATATTTTTAGAACGGTCGGACAGAAAATATGATTATAACCTATTTTATAGGATTTTATGTTCTGAAGAACTTTTCAGAACAAAACCGTATAGGAAGGGGTTGCCCGATTTTATTCATTTTTTAAATTATATTTACAATTTTTATGTAAAAACCATGTACAAAATTTCAGCACTCGACGTTCACGCGCTCTCAGGTAGTATCGAAATATGTAGTGAAAACCGAAATTTTTGTATAGCAACCCTACGAAGGACTTGGTTGATTCGTCCCATTGCCAACTTGATTTTACTTTGTTTTTAAACGCCATATCCAAAGTATCAGCTCTCTAGGTACACGCGTTCTCGAGTTATCGTAGGGCGGACAGACAGACGGATTGACGAACAGACTGACGGACGGAGAGACGGACAGACGGACATGCAAAATAACAAAATAACTTTCAATCCACTTTGCTCTACCGTCATTATTTCTAAGTGTTATAAACTGAATAAAAAACTTAATACCCTATTGATTTCATCTAGGGTATAAAAATATACTTATCGCGAGTCAATTAAAATATATAATTAGATACAATATCTTAATTCCTCCGTTCAGTCTTTTTTCGTAAACGGAAACTAAATTTCAAGATCTTTCACCGCACTATCGGAATCTATATAGCGTAAAACTGAAAGGAGAAGTTAGAGATCTCGTATCATATTCGTAATTTCTTATGACTTCAACTATATATTAAACTGAGAAAGAAACTTTGGGAAAGGCAAATATGATTTCTGTATAATACCAAGCAAAACATCAAAACGGAAAAATAAATTTTAAAACTTAAATCAATTCCCACCACCATGTTTCATCAATTGCAAAAATCTCCATATTATGAAATATTGGGAGCATAGTAATGTAAGTTCTAGAATACGTTACTGGAAGTTTTTTAAGAAACCAGGAAAGAAAGTAAGAGAAAGAGTTACAATTGGTCTAACACCAAACCCTAGATAAACATTAAAGTTAAATAAAGTGAAAATCCAAAGTTATGTATGCCAACACCAAGAAAGGTATGTCCGATTTAGTCCATTTTCAACTTGTATTTGAAATTTCGCTGGAAACTCCATGTACAAAATTTTAGCCCTCCACATCGACGTGCTCTCCGGTAGTGTCCAAGTATATAGTGAAAAACCAAGTTTTTTACGGCCACACCAAGAAGGGTTTGCTCGAATTAGCCTTTTTTTATAGCCTAGGTGAAAACTATAGGGTATACTAAGTTTGTCATTCCGTTTGTAATGCACAGAAATAATGATGGTAGACCAAAATGGATTCGACACCCAAAACACAAAAAAAAAAGATATACTTGTGTAGATACTTCTGGGACCAACAATTCAGATGCCCCATATAATTGACTCAAAATTATAAATTTAAAAAAAGGAATAAATTTCCTACAAAACAACATATGCAAAATATACAAAATCAATTAAGTTGGTAGTACTTAACTTGAACTCTGCCGGCGTGGAGGCGTGAACCACATGTCGTTCATTCTATGAGACTTAATCCATACAGCTCCCAGCTCGCTTTACTTCTTTTTTTCTTTTTTTTGTAATTTTAGTTATTTTCTTTTTTTTTAACTCTTTAAACCGTCCTTTTCTTATTTATAATTTGTTTCTTTTCTTTTGTCTTTTGCTTTAAGCAAAACTCTTCTCAACTTACTTGCGTCTCGTCTCTCGCTTGAATGTCCGGAAACCAAATCTCCCCGCCAAAAAAAAAGAGGAAGTCGCCCATGACATAATTCGGACTTGGCCGAATATTAGTGGTGCTTGGCAATGCAATTTCTCGGAGCTTGTACTCGATTCGCATTGTAGTAATTTATTTTGTACTGTGCTAATTACGTATGTATGTACATATGTATAGTGCAAGGGTCAATATTTTGCATATAAAATGGCCCTGCTTTTAAGTAATATTATTTTTCATGGCTATTCCCGGCGGTTAGCAGTTCCTGAGACTGAGACTTTCCTTTTATGTTTTTTTTCTTCTTTTTTTTATGAACTGTCAAGGCTTTACTATAGGCAATATAAAATATTCTAAGACAATAGCGACCTCAACCCTGACAAGTCGTTAACACTTAATAAGTAACATCTACTATAGTGCATCCTTACCTAAAGAAATTCCCATTTTGCATTATCACTTGACATTATATCAACTTGAATGGTATACAAATATACTAGAATCCAAGTACTCCAATGGTGTAAAAATATACTAGAATTTAAATATCGAATCTCGAAGTACAATAATATAACTACTTTAAACATATCACGATTGCAAAATTGTATGGAGCCAGTACACGTGTATTAATTTAGGTGTGAGAACGTATCCTTTGGTGTGTGTTTGGGTGTATGCTGAGTGTATTGTATGTGTACCAGGCCTCTATTGGCTTTAGCATCCCTGTGTGTGACTATTTTGACCAAGATAAGTGTGTATGTGAAGATAGAGTATTCGGTGTTATGTGTACCCTTGTGTATTAATAAGCCATTTTGCGGTGGTGGATGAATGGTTCCCGTTAAGTATTTTGTTAATTTTTATTGTCCCCGAAAAATAAAAGATCCTTACAGAATCGATTGTTTGATGAACGGGACAGCAAAACATATAATAATAACACATTATATTCCCCCTCTTCTTCCAGAAGATTTCTTCTATATCTTCTTAAGAGATCCTTTTTGACCACAAGTAAGTCTTAGCAGGAAAGAATAAATAAAAATTTTACAGAATAAATTTTAGAAATAACCGATGACTCAAAAATAATCTAATAATATTTGCCTGACTGTTTGGATTACTGCTTAATCTGCCGGTAACACAGAAGTATAACGGCTAAGATCTTTAGCATGCCAGTTACCTTGCTTTTTTCCTCTGACATCCGCTAGCTCGTAAGTCCAAGGTGAAACACGACGAGAAACTCTAAAGGGTCCAATGTATTTTGGAGCAAGCTTGGCGCTAAAGTATTTTGCTGCATCGGATAGTACAAAATTTCTTCTCCAAACCATATCATTCGGGAAATATTGAACATCTCTCCGACGCAAATCGGATCCTTTCTTACATATCTCTGATGCTTTTCCCATCCTAATCCCGACATCTCTTCTAGCCTCTTCGAGAGCTATCGAGCGCACATTTGCATCCATTGCCTGATTTCCTTGATTCAACCTAGCCTGCTTCCTATCTAGCACCATTTCTTTACCTAAATTTATATAGTAAGGTGATAAGTTTGTGGTTTCGTGATTAGAGGATCCGATAGCGCAAGTCATCTTAGGTAGCTGTAGATCCCAGTTACGGTGATTATCCGACACATAAGCCCTAAGCATAGTTTTCACAATCTGATTAGTGCGTTCGGCTGGCTTGGCCTGAGGGTGATAAAAAGCTGTAAAATTAATAGATACTCCATACGTATCGCACAAGGCTCTAAATTCTTTACTCTTGAACTGTACCCCGTTATAGGCAATGATCTGCTTTGGTACCACAAACATTAAAAATACGTGGTCTACGACGACCTTGAAAGTAGTTTTGGCCTTAGCTGCACGCAATGGGAAAAGTAAGGGGAACTTACTACATTCGTCAACTATGGTAAGTATATAAGTATAGCCGCGGTAAGTTCGTGGCAAAGGTCCAATGAAATCCATACTCCAACGGATAATTTGCATCTTCGCGTGAAGCCATATTATATATCTAAAACATACCTAAAGACATACCTGAAAAAGGGTAACAAATTAATTATTTAACATATTTCATTGTAAATTTTCAATAAGCTAATCATGCTTAAAAACATGATTAGCTTATCTAGTCGATCAGTGAAGAAAATTGCACCAGCAATTTTCTTCACATTCCATGCATTAAAACAAAATTATTCCCATGGCAAGTTTTGCCTTCAGCAAAATTTGCCAGTAGAAATAATTACTTTAAAAAAATAACGCAAAAGACAAATCGTACCTTCAGTACGATTTGTCATGAAAATTACAATATGTCTGCACGAACGTACATACACATCACAAAAAAAGCTTTCGCGATAAGAAGTGCGCGCCACGAAAGTACACTATATGTATAAGCGCGCCGCAATTTCAAGCGACGGGACGGTGGCTGATGTTTATAAAAGCAACATATTACAGTTTTTTTCAAGCCACCGTTCAACGAAAAATATTCTGGACTTGTTTAATGAAGTGCAGAAGAAATGAAAATTTTTCTAAGGGTAGAAATGCAACTATGCATTTGCTACCCTGAAAGAGGGCTCTTGATAGCGACGAAATTGATCAAGAGCACAGTTGGTTAGTAAATCTCTTTGAGAACGCCGGAGTAACATTTTATAACCAGTGGAGTTGGATATTTTTCTTAATTGAAGGGCGCACTCGAATAAAATAAGGAATACCACCGACTAAACAATAATGAGGAGTAAAACGAGATCCGTGAGTACCCCATATAGAGTTATATACAAAAGAATATTTAACAATTGGCAAAGCCGGTAGGATAGAGGAAGCCTACTTTACACAAACAAAGTATAAGCGCTCGAAAACCCTCTATCATACGAATCGAAAAGGAGTTTAGGACGGGATCGAATACTGGGCAAGACACCCTACCCCCCGCCTAAAGTTGAGTCTGGCTTCAGGAGTATTTCGAACTTGTCGGCTCCCAACGCTCGGGGTCGGACAGCTTTAACTGCCTCTGTTTGTAAAACACGCAGCCATTCCCTCATCAAAGCATTTCAGTGACTACGTGGGAAAATAGCGGGCTTCATCCCAGCCCAAGTAAAGACGTCCATAGCCGAAAATCCCAACCTTACACGTGAAGGAAGGAAGTTTGGGAACCATCCGCTATGTGAAATCTGGAGCTGAAAGGGACTTCGAAGTGGTTAACGCCCCCCCCCCCCCCCCCCCCAGGTATCAAAAGAGCTTCAAGCGACAAAACCGGCGATCCTGAATTGAGAGGGACCTCGAAGAAGGCAATAAGCCCCCCTCTCAATTTGAACCAAGGGAAATGAGAGAGTAAGGGCCCCGTAGTTGCAAATTTTACACTCGGTGGTCCATGAGCGAGGAAAGCTCGTACCAGGAAACGCCGCCGGAAATCTTACCACTTTAACCAACTCCACAACAATCTTCTTTTCCAGGCGGCGCACAGGAAGTTCCGTCCCGGTACGAAGGAGCCAACGCGGGAGCAACATTTGCGACAGAGGGTACTAATACAACACCCCCACCAAACTCACCAAGTAAAGGAGTCACTTTAAGGAGCGGGTAAATCCTAACTGGTCCCCACCAAGTAAGACCTTCTCATGTAAATTTAGAAAATTATTTAAAGTATTTAGAGGGGGAAGTGCGAGACTCCTCCGAACTTTCGGTTATACAGTGCGATTCCATTGACAAACAGATCGCAAAGTCTCGGGAACGAAGGCTTGTGTAAATCTCAAAGTTTTAAGAAAGCATTGAAAAGTTCAAAGAGAGCTTGAAGGAGTTTGGAGAACTCTCGCACTCGCTCGAAATCACAAATAAAGATAATAGTGCAGATTTAATGAAAGTGCCATCGACAGTGTCAGGGATTCCACCGTGAGTGAAATCTTTTTGAACTGGCTGGGCGACTCCCTTCTGGAAACCAGCATAGAAGATACTAGCTCCCCAATAGTGTCAAATTCTAGTTGCAAAATCCCCAATTTAAACATGGCAGATTACGCTAAAGTAGCAAAGCTACTGCCCAGCTCGTTCCCCTATTCTCGGGATAACAGCACCCAAAATTGAGCTTTGAGCTCCAAACTTTCCTAGGATGCTGCAGGCAGGTAATTCAGTGCATTTTGGTGGATGAAATATCAGCATTTTTCCAAATCTTCCCCACCAGACTTCGGGGCGAAGCTTATCAGCTTTTTGCCTCAAATATGCCCACTACTTTCAACGAAGTAGAAGAACGGCTAAATCGCATGTACCTGCCTAGAGAAACTTACCAGGAACTGGTAAATAAATCTCACAGCCTTCACGGCACGATTAAAGCAAATGCTGGCACTCTGCAATAAAGCAGCAGAATCCAAGTACGGAGCCACAGCAGCACCAGATGTTAAAACGCAGCTGGAAGATTTCGAAGAAAATGCACTAAAGACTGGCGTAAATAACCCGTATATGTGCCAATATCTTCTGACCCTGACAGACGGCATTGTGGATGGCCTGGTGCAAAGAGCACTTGACATGGAGTGTCTTCAGCAAAGTGCTCTATTCCTGCAACCTCCAGGACAATTCCAAACCAATATGATGCAGAATACATTGCCAAATTCTGCCTGTACCAGGGTACCATATAACGCATAATTAACTCAAAGTAGTACTCTAGTAAATCAAAGCGTATATAATCCTGGCATCATATCATACTAACAGGATCCCCGGCAAAACAATATGCCCATTAAACCAAGTAGTCACATACCATCGTCACAGTTCAGACAGGCCGGCACAGCATATATTAAACAGGAACGAAGATCGCCAAATAAAAATTATAATGTAAATAATAAAAATACCTATTTAAATAAAATCAGTTGTAGTTTTTGTAATCTAAGAGGCCACACTTATGCTGATTGCTTCAAAAGGAAAAATACGCCTTATTGTGTGAACTGTAAAATGTATAACCAGGACGTGCGTGACTGCAGAAGAAACAACAATAGTTTCCAGGGGCCACATAACCATAATGTATCACAAAATCAACGACCAAGAGACCCACAAGGTACCAACAATTTTCGAGTATACAACATACGTAAGAAATGTGAATTTTTTGGTCGTTCTGGACATGCAGTAAATAGCTGCCAACAAAACGCAAATGGGAAGCACGGAGTCAGGGAAACGACGTACAGTGGACCCAAAACTGCCCGGCTCGGCTGTAAATTACCCATCAAATAAAACAGGGTCCCCTCAGCAGCCCGATTCCAGTGTCGCTATAGTAAAGCTTCCTTTAGACATAGGCCTGCGCGGCCAAACTAAACTGGTAGTTGACACAGGCGCTGAAGTTAGTATAATAAAGCAAAGGTCAATAAAGGACCCCAAAACAATCAACCACAAAGAGGCATGCACCCTTCAGACCCCATTTAGTACCGGAAAGACGCTGCGAAATAGCCAAAGAAACTTCGTTTTCAAGAACAAAATTCCCTGCAAGTTTCAAGTCGTAAAGAACTTGCCTGGCCTGTAACGTTTAGGGTACTAATACGGCACTAAGGTTTCCTCGCACGGAGACTAATCCCGATGAATTTGCTTTGCCATTGATGTTTGAAACGGACAAGCTACATTACGAAAAAGCAGTCGACGTAAGAACACTTGCAGAAGAGGTAGAGTCTAAACAGGCTGAACTATCCACCTGCACTGTCTTCGGGGCTTCCCAAACGAGAAAAGCTGGCTGCCAAGCTCCAAGAGAGCCCAAGGAATTTGAAAAAATCTGTCTGGGCGAACAAGAGACCGATGAAATCAGGCAGTAATTGGTTACCTTTAAGGAACCAATCTGCATACCTGCGCGCTCTCAAATTGTTGCCCCAGCCCCGTTACAAACTCAAGAAGAAATGCTCTGTTCATCCCAAGAGATAAGCGATGGAGTCTTCTTGGGAAAGAGTTTACTGTCAGCTGGAGAAGCATTAGTGGTGGTTAGTATTCTCAACGCTAACAGTCATCAAGTAGTCATACATAGTTTAAAGTTACAGCTATTTCCAATAAACGACTAGACAATAGTCGCCTTAACACACACAAAATACCACAACCACACGCGCATTCCCATACCAAATATAAATATCAAACAACACAAGAGACGGAACTGAGTGTCTAAAGCCTGTCAAAGAGTGCATATAGCTCTTCCGTCCAAATTACCGAGGCATAAATCATTATTAAACAAACAACGGCCATATAAGAACGGTAGCGAGCCGCTAAAGCCTATACTAAATTGCGTATTACTCCACCGTCACAAAGCACAAAATATTCTACATGGTCAAAAAGCATAGCATCGACGCGCATGAGTATATCACACAACCTATGGCAAAGACCACATAGGTGCACCAAACACAGCCGTCAACAAAACAGGAAGCAGGTACCCTGCAACATACTAGCTTCAACACAGTAAAGCCTCAAAAGAAATCAAATAAGCCTCATCTACTTACAGGTCACAAACTTAAAAGGAAGAGTAACTCAAACCAAGGTTCAGCCGACAAAACGGCAATATTACAGCATGTACGATATATATACCCGGATTATGAAACCCCGGACGACCCAAAACAATACCCGCGTATTTCTAGGCTAGAGCAAGAACTCAGCCTAGACCCTAATTTGTCCGCGGAAGAAAAAATTCGATATCAGGACTCTGCGAAGAGTGTAACGATATCTCCTTCCTCAATGGTGACAAACTCACCTGTACAAATGCGATAACGCATAATATTCCATTAGTGCAAGATCAAGCACCAACCAATCAAAAAATGTACCGCTTACCTGAAACACAGCGGAAAGTAATTAATGAGCAGCTAAAAGAAATGCTAGACAGCGGGATAGTCCAGTCTAGTAAAAGCGCTTGGAATTGACCTTTACTAGTTGTCCTCAAGAAAGCGGGACCGGACGGTGAAAAAAGGTGGCGCGTCGTTGTCGACTTTCGTAAATTAAACGAAAAGACAATTGGAGACGCATTCCCGCTACCCCGAATCGAAGATATTCTCGACCAACTAGGTCATGCAAGCTCTTGTCGACAAGAAAGATCGACATAAAACTGATTTCAGCACAAGCTATGGGCACTACGAGTGCAAGCGTATGCCATTCGGGCTCAAAGGAGCCCCTGCCACTTTTCAACGCCTAAGGAATTTCGTCCTGACAGGCTTACAAGGCCTCGATTGTTTTGTGTACCCAGATGACATTGTCATCTATGGGAAAAATCTAAACGACTACAATGAAAAGTTGAGAATAGTCTTCGACAAGTTGAGAGAGAACAACTTGAAACTGCAGCCAGAGAAGTGCCAGTTTCTACGAAGAGAAGTTGTTTACCTAGGACATAAATGTTCTAGCGAAGGAGCCCTACCAAGTAAGACGGCCTGCGTCCAAACATTTCCTGTTCCAAAAACAGTAAGGCAAGTTCAGTCATTTTTAGGACTTGCCAATTACTACAGGGAACTCATTCCAGACTTCTCCAAAATTGTACGTCCAATCACAAATTTACTCCGAAAGGATGTAAAATTCACTTGGACAGAGAAATGCCAGGAATCATTTCAAAGCATAAAAAATGCTTTAATTTCTCCACCACTTTTGATTTACCCCGATTTTACAAAATCTTTTAATCTTACTACGGATGCAAGTAACGCAAGTTCTCTCTGAAGGAGAAGTCGGAAAGGACCAGCCCATTGCCTATGCCAGCGGCGCATTAAGCAAAGCCGAAAAAACTACTCTACTATAGAGAAAGATTTATTGGCTATTTTCTGGACAACCAAGAATTTCAGGTGCTATCTTCAAGGCCGCAAATTAACGGTCTATACTGACCATAAACGTCTCAAAGGAGCCTTCAATGTGAAAGACCCTACTTCCCGTTTGGTGAGATTTCACCACAAATCATCTGAATTCGATTACAACATCGAATACAAACCCGGGAAGTACAAAATTAATGCCAGTGCACTAAGTCGCATCCCTCAAGCATTAAAGGAAGACAGTATAGGCAATACCTTAACGGTAAAAGCCCTAGTCCACCACACGATGGACTCAGATGCGGAGGAAGACAATTCCACAAATAACAAGAAACAGAAAAAATTCGCTCATTGCTTCGTCGTGACTCGAGCTCAGAAGCAAAAGGCTCAAGATACAATTAATAGCTCCAGTGTGGAGACAGAAGAGCCCACGAAAGCGGACCAAAATAAAATTCAACTTACGGAGGCAGATATTCACCCCTAGCATCGCTTGAGCAAAAAGTAAGTACCGGTAAGACACCCGAACTTATCACGAGCCCTACGGAAATCCGAACAATCTTAAAAGATTATCACGATTCTCCATTTGGTGGCCATCAAGGTGTCATAAAAATTTACAAACGCATAAGACGCAAGTATTGGTGGAGACACATGCTTAGCGATATCAAGAAATACAATAAAAATGCCCAAAGTGCCAGACGATGAAAGCATATCCACATTATAAAATGCCGAATGCAGAATAACCGTTCGACAAAGTTTACCTCGATATTGTAGGTCCATTAGAAGAGACCACATCAGGTGAAAAATACACCTCGACTTTCCAAGATAATTTAACAAAATTTCTAGACTGTTATGCCATACCTAACGCAGAAGCAGTCACAGTAGCGCAGGTTTTCTTTGATGCAATCGTCACGCGCTATCGCATACTCAAAAGAATTCTCACCGATCAGGGAACAAATTTTCTGAGTGATCTTTTCAAAAGTATATGTAAGCTTCTAAAGGTACAGAAGTTACAGACTTCAGCATGCCACCCACAGTCTAATGGAGCACTCATAGAATAGCTGCGAACAATCGTAGATGAAAATCCCAAAACATGGGACCAATACCTACGAACCGCTGCATTCGTGTACAACAACAGTGCACACGAGGGTACTAAACTTACCCCAATGGACTGCCTATACGGCTTCAAAGAGGATGTCCCATCAAATTTAAGACGGGATCCCGAACCCGTTTACAATCATGAGAGCTACTATCCCATATTGAAGTATAAGCTCTAAAAATCATATACCACGGCACGAAAGAGCTTATTGGCAAGTAAACAGCGTTCACTACTACGATAAGACATTACGGCCCCTAACTTTCCATGTAGGGTACAAGTTCCTCATCAAGAATGAAAGCAGAAAACATAAATCTGGGCAGGACCTTATCAGTTAATCGCAATACCAAGTGATGTGAATACCACCATCAAATTTGGTTAACGAATAGTAACGGTGCATAATAACCGTTTGAAACCATATTTCAAGTAAGAGCATGTTGAACAAAAATAAACCAGGTTGACTTGAAATTCCTAATTCAGTGTCCATTAAACCTCATTTCAATACCGCCCCAGAAACATTTGCCCAGTTTAAAACGGCACAATAAACGTACAAATATGCTTAAAGCAGTGATTTCTCCCTCCGAATTGTCCACAGAAATGGCGCTAAAACTCATCGTATTTGCCCTCTTCATCCATTATACAACAGGAGAAACCGCTGACAAACCCTATATAATGACCCAGCTAAATGGCTCGGGTATATTTTTCGAGGACCTAAGAAGCCTCATTTTATATCATGACACCTGGGATGTCCCCACCGAGATAGATTTCGACGAACTAGATACCCAGATAAAGCTAGCGGAATATGCAGAGCACTTAGTGCACACACTGCGCACAAATATAACAGACCAAGGAGATCGGTGCAACGTGCAGCAACTACACATACACGCTATAATAGATAGCGTACGAAAGCGCACGGAAACTATAAAGGAACTAGGATTAGGAAAACGCAAAGCCAGGTCTTTATTTAACGGAATAGGCGGTGTCATGCGTTACTTATTCGGTACCATTGACAGCAATAACGAGAACGAAATATACAGCACGATAGATGAAATTGAATCAAACGCACAAGCCCTAGCAAATTAGTGTTGTAAAAACTACCTTGGAATAGATTCAAAAACCGTTGGCTTTGCTAATGGATCGTCCACAAAAAATAGCACACCAGATAAACGACCTCCACCATGTGGCCGATGACTTAACTGGGAGGCAACTAAGACAAGAGATTATATCAAGCTTATTACTCCAAATCATCGAAGTCGAATATCGACAGCAAGCCCTTCTGGATATAATAATGGCTACTGGAACCAATCATATACATCCACCCCTAGTGTCTCCCAAAAATCGCAAGACGACCTCGAATTGTCCAAATGACCAAAATTGTCTATCTCTCCTATATCAGACAGCAGAAGCACAGTCACACCTCATGCAAAACAAGTTGGTGGTGAGAATTACTCTCCCAATGTTTAACTTGCCAGAAATGAGGCTGCTATCCTGTACCCAAGTTAGCAAATTATTCATTAATACCAGACCCTGGTTATTCATACGTTGCAAACAGTGCAAAAACACAGGAATTCCTCCTATTAAAAGGCGAGGACATTAAAACTTTCAAGAAAATAACAACTAATTTGGAAGAAAACACGTATATAGGCCGGCTGACCACGCCTATAATCAAAGCGCCAACATCCAACGAATGTGCCATTAAATTATTATATAATCCTTTAAATGAAGTGCCCAAATGCAGGATTAGAGTACAAGTTTCCAAAAGGACACGTTGATAAAACTGAACAAGGCCAATGCATGGCTATTCTCGTTCATCACCTCCACGGTGTTACATATCACATGTCCACGTGTCACTTTGTGATCTCAAAACTGGAAAGACAAGGAATAATTGAATAATCCCAGCCATGTCAAGTGCAAATAACTGACAAAGTGCTCAAATATGAAGGTCAAAGTAATACCCGCTGAAAATAATTCAACCCAAACAATTTCCAAAATTTAATCATTCTTTATTGAATTTGAGCCTGACCGACATTTTACCAGAATCTCAAAACCAAAACCAAGTACCAATGAAAATTTTAACGGGAGACGATATCCACAAATCAGTCTACCAGGGCACGCATTCCCTAGAGGAAATTAGAGGCAAAATTAATAAATACCAGGAAAAGGTATCGAGCAGACAATCCCATATCCTGTCCACCACCTCTTTATCATTTACGAGCCTACTTGTTCTGGCCATAATGATTATGGTGGCAGTAAAATATCTTAACCCTGTTGTCATCAAGATGAGACAACAGAGAAATCAACCAAAAGGTAACCCCGAAATTTCATCAGAGGGAATCCTTTTAGAAGAGCCAAGTCATGCTCCCTAACCCAGTTTAAGGCGAACTAGAATCCTCCCTAAAACAAAATCAGTCCAAATAGTGTAAAAATGCGAGACTGACACTGTCACCATACGTCACTTGATCGAAGTAAAATTTATAAACAAAAGTAAACCTGGTCACATGTACAAAACATATGAATAAGTAACAAATCAATTTGTTGTAGACATAAAACAGACCTAAAGTGTCAGAGGAAAAAATGTATTACAATTACATAACAAAATAAGTTAAAATAAATAACTGCATGTAAAGAAAAATAGAATAGAAATAAAATTTTATTTATAAGCGAATATAAAGGTATATAAATAGGCATAGCAGTAGATAAAAATGACCAAAATAGGTATGGAATATATATATAAAAAAATAAGATATATAGTAATTATCGAGCGTACAAAACAGTGTAATTACTTGAACAGTGGAGGTAGCAAAAACAAAAAGTAAACAAATCACTAACGATAAAGTACCCAAAAAAGCATGGAGTAAAAATAAAATTAAATGTATTAAATTCATAAATAGATAAAAAGAAAAAATTAGAGAAAACATGCCTTTGCAAAAGGAAAGAAGTAAATAACAAATTAATAAGTAAAAATAAAAACGAAGAAGTTTACTAGGTTACTAATAGTAACAAAAAATAACAAATAAATAATAATAATAACTAGTATTAGAGTAATAATACTAACTTAAAAAATAAGTGCATTACTACTACCGCTCAAATATAACGAAACTAACACTAGAATGGGACATAAGATAATTAGTTCCTAGGCTAAACATAAAAGAAAAAAAAAATTGAAAACAACCAAAATTTTGTAAGATCACAATCGAGAATATAAGGAATAACCGAACCCGTGCCAAGCCTAGTTAGTACCTCAATATATAGTACCTACATAGTACCCAGAAAACCCAGCTTCTTTTTACATCTGTCTGACCCCTCACGTACATTTTAATTGTCTTTTCAAAAGGCAAGGTGAGAAGATAATGAAAAAAAAAACCAAAGCAAAAAGAGTAGAAAAGGGCGGATAGAGGCGAGAACAGAACAACATTTTTGGTACATTCGAAAATTATTAGTTTTTGTTATTCATTTTGATTTTTTTTTTTAGAAATACAAATTTTTTTTCGACAATAGGAAAAAAGAAGGAGAGACAGGATAGATTGACGCGAAATATAAAAAAAAGATATGGTGTAGTGGCTTCCCACTTAAACCTCGTCCTGGTCGGCGGCATTTTCCCGAGCAGCGACAGCAAGCGTAGCCGGTTGGGTCTGGTCAGCGTCAGCTTCAGGGGGGAGTGGCCGTAAGGCGTCGCACAATAGCGGTTAACGCCGGGCTGAATATGGGATGGCAACAGGCACATAATCCATACTCTCCATGATGTCGAGAGTCCCTCCTGAAAACAAGATAATAAGAAAAAAAAATGAATATCTTAAGAGCGGACAGAGCCCTTACCTGCAGCAACCTACGGTTGCGGGTATAAGGGTATCATTGCCCGGTGATGTGCCCCAGCCACAGCCGAGGCGCACCAGGCAGTGAAAGGGCGATGCCCCCGCCTCAAAAGCATCAGGTGAATGGGACCGCGCAACTAAGGCTTCACATGCACAAGGGTGATGCCATACGCCATACTGGGAATCCCGCAAGGGCTATAGTATGGCGGTTGGTGCTCCACCCTTATGGTAATCAACATCCCTCCAGTCTTTCCGATGATAGGTACACAAAAAACAAAGATATTAAAAACAACTTCGCGAAGTGTCCACGGGTAACGCTAACACTCGAATGCGACAGAATCTTTCGAACAGAACACCGAAATAAATAACCGCAACAATGTAACCAACATACAAAGTAAATCAACATCAAATGTAATATAAAACCCTAGATAAGGAATCCCAAAACAATAAAAATATTCAAGGGAACGAACACTTTCCCCCGAGAGTTATTCCTCTCCAAAGAATAACTCTCTTTTTTCGAGGGGAAGGATGGCTATATATCTAAAACATACCTAAAGACATACCTGAAAAAGGGTAACAAAATAATTATTTAACATATGTATTTCATTGTAAATTTTCAATAGTCTAATCATGCTTAAAAACATGATTGCCTTATCTACTCGATCAGTGAAGAAAATTGCATCTGCAATTTTTTTCACATTCCATGCATTAAAACAAAATTATTCCCATGGGAAGTTTTGCCTTCAGCAAAATTTGCCAGTAGAAATAATTACTTTAATAAAATAAAGCAAAAGACAAATCGTACCTTCAGTACGATTTGTCGTGAAAATTAGAATATGTCTGCACCAACGTACATACATATCACAAAAAAAGCTTTCGCGATAAGAAGTGCGCGCCGCGAAAGTACATTATATGTATAAGCGCGCCGCAATTTCAAGCGACGGGACGGTGGCTGATGTTTATAAAAGCAACATATTACAGTTTTTTTAAAGCCACCGTCCAACGAAAAATATTCTGGGCTTGTTTAATGAAGTCCAGAATAAATGAAAATTTTTCCAAGGGTAGAAATGCATCTATGCATTTTCTACCCTGAACGAGGGCTCTT
This sequence comes from Dioctria linearis, assembly GCA_963930735.1. NCBI lineage: Eukaryota > Metazoa > Arthropoda > Insecta > Diptera > Asilidae > Dioctria > Dioctria linearis. The sequence goes on along the minus strand of OZ005742.1, from coordinate 163,410,964 downwards.
GATCGCGACGAAAGTGATCAAGAGCCGACGTGTTTTGTAACTCTTTGACAACGCCGGAGTAAAATTTTATAACGAGTCGAGTTGGATATTTTTCTTAACTCAATGGCTCACTCAAATAAAAAAAAGGCGGGTTGGAATTAAAATTTTTGTGGAAAGCGGTTACGTGGAAAAGATTTTGGTTGTTTTCGATTTAAAAAAAAAAATACTAGAAAGTCGGTCGGGATGCTTAGTAGAGTTTTTTTTTAAAGTTTTAAGAAAACGAAAATACTGTGACAACTTGCCTAGTAATAGTGCTGTTCAATTTGATCCATTAAGTGTGTTGCGTGCTGTATCGCTCAATGCGAGCAGTTAATTGTGATACAACATTGAAAATAATAAAGTAAAGAAAAAAAATCAACCAGTGGGGCGTTTCACTATAAATGAAAAACCCCAATTAAGGAATACCACCGACTAAGCAATAAAGAGGAGTAAAACGATATCCGTGAGTAGCCCATATAGAGTTATATATAAAAGAATATTTAACAGCCATTAGACCTGCCGGATTTTGTAATTCTGGCTTTACAGACTGACAAATTTTACATTTCCTCACATAGCTAGCTACATCTTTCCGCATATCTGGCTAATAATATCGTTGTTGCAAACGATCATATGTCCCTCCGTGGCCTGTAGTTGGGATGTCGTGTGCTTGATACATAACTTGCTTACGCCTATCTTTCTCAACAACCTCACGCCAAAAATTTGATTTATCCGCTAATGTAGGATATCTAACCGACAATGTTTCCATAATATATCGTTCTCATTTTTCCAGCCTGGGTATTCATTAGGTCTCATCTTAGCTTGATGAATTATGCGATTGTACCATTTATGCTTAGTATCATTAGCTCTGACATCGACTGTGGACACAACAGGGACCGCGTGCGAAAGATAATCTGCTAGTAAATGCTCCTTTCCTTTACGGTGCACCACATCGAAGTCGTATTGTTGCATCCGCACGGCCCATCGATCTAAACGACCTGTGGGATCTTTCAAATTATTTAACCACACTAGGGAGGCACGGTCTGTTATGACTTTTGTCCTTTCTAGATATGGGCGAAGTTTATCTACCGCCCATAATACTGCTACGCACTCCTGTTCGGTAGTTGCGTAGTTGCGTACGCAACGTGTTTATGAACGACTTAAATATGCGATAGCTTTTTGATCACCATTTTGCTCCTGAATCAAGAGTGCCCCTATGCCATATCCGGAAGCATCAGTATGGACTTTGAACGGGAGCTTGAAGTTCGGCAAGTAAGAATCGGAGCGCTAACAAATTTCTCTTTTACATTACGAAAAGCAGTTTCACATAGTGCTGTCCAGAGAAATTTCTTATTTTACTTCATTAAGTCTGTGAGAGGAGAAATTAGGGAGGAAAAGTTTGAGATAATCTTTCGGTACCAAGAGACCATACCAATGAAGTTTCGTACATCACGTTGATTCCTGGGGTAGGGAATATCTAAAATACTTTTCACTTTTTTGGGATCAACCTGGAGTCCCGTTTCGCCTACTAGATATCCCAAAAATACCGACAAAATTCGCTTTTCCCGTAATTTATTACAAATCCTGCCCAATGTAGACGATTATTCACTTCTTTTAGAACACGTAAGTGATCTTCAAAGGTTTGCGAAACAATTATTATATCATCGAGGTACACAAAAACGTTAGATTCTTTTTCGCCTGAAAGAATGCGTTCAATTAACCTCTTCCAGGTAGCTGGTGCATTGGTTATTCCAAATGGCATTCTACAAAAGTGGAAAAGACCCCTTCCTGGCACAGTAAAAGCAGTAAATTGCTTCGAGTCATGTTCCATAGGTAGATGCCAAAATGCTGACTTTATCTCTAACGAAGATAAATACCTAGCTTCTCTAAGCTTGTCGAGAGTAGCGGAGACATGCGGGATAGGATACGCATCCTTCTTCGATACTCTATTGAGTTTTCGAAAGTCAATGCAAAAATGATCGGAACCATCCTTTTTTCGTACCATGATAATAGGCGATGACCATGCACTATGAGATGGCTCTACTACTCCTAATTGCAGCATCTAATCGAGTTCCGAATTGATTATTTTTTCTAATGCCGGGGACACCGGGTAATATCTTTGCTTTATAGCCTGTGAATCCGTCCGGATGACGTGCGCTACCTCAGTTGTGCACCACAGCTTGTTAACCACCTTTCTTTGTGCCTTCTGTATTAGTTCCACTAGCTATCTTCTCTGACTTTCCGATTGCTTAGATTTGCTTTCGATGGAATTAATTCGAATTTCATCCATATTATTTAAGAAGGACCAAGAATCTTGTCCTAAATTTGCCGTAGTACCCATACCCTTCCAGAAATCTGTTCCTAGAATAAAGTTATGTGGGAGGGATGGGATTACTAGAGTTTCAAAAATTTTTACTCACTCATTTAATTCTATCGAAAGGATGAGTATTCCACTAACTCCCACCTGTTCTCCATTAGCCAAAGTCACTGTACTTGCCCTTGATTCATTAAGATCTAAGCCCATCTTCTACAACACTTCCCAATCTGGGCCCCCAATTACCGTTCGGGATGCTCCAGGATCCAGAAGCCCTAAAAATGTCACACTCAAAAAAGAAACCTGCAGATAGGGTCGACTGTCATTGTTTGCATGAGCAAAAACGTAATCCACTAGAGCTACCAGTGAACAGTCTTCCCTCTCATTGGGTTCTCTCGAAGCTAATTCTTGATTACTCACAAAAGCGGCTTCACGAAGATTGGAGTGCAGCCCGCCACTTATTGTTGAACTCGCGATACATTTCCCGATCCCGAATTTCCGTTGCTTTGGGTTGTACGACCAGGGCGGGGATGAGTGACTTGAGTACTTCTACGATTATCTGAACTTTCAACATTCCTTGACCTATTCGTTTCAGAATTATTCGCGGTATTGCAGTTAGGTCACCTCGAACGTAGTACTGTCGTGTCCCAAAGCAATCCAGGGAAAACAATTAAAAACTCACGTAATTAATCCACATATAAAACTTTATTTGAATAACTACTTAGAATAATAACACACTTTGAGCTTCTTATCAATACTTCTAGCTCGCAACTCATAATCGCCCAAAACACAACTGACTAAAAAAGATGCCGAACCGCTATCTTTAATAACACCCAACTTCTAACTGAACTAACCGATCTAGCGAATCGACCGTGCTCACCTCCATTCAATTAGGCGGAAGCGACTTTGACCCAGTGACCAGCGCAATACCTTGCAATCATAATTTCAAAGTATTACGCTAATCACTGCCGACAGCGGGAGCCCCCAATACTGTATGTAAACAAACAGTGAGCCCAGCTGAGTATTTCACTATGCGAAGTGAATTACTTAACCATGACTCAATGCCCAGTTACACACAGCAGTGGATGCGACAGTTTACAAGTAAACAATTCGCAATCGCCAAGCATTTCACTGTGCGAAGTAAAATGCTTAGTTATTGCAAATTGTTTAATTACTTGTGCATTTGCTGCTAGCTCGAGTCGTGATGTCACAATTGCACCAATTGAATATTGGGTCACGACATTCCTCCCCCCTGAGAAAAGCTGATTCCCAAGAGGAATCAGATCGGGTGCTCAGTTTGGTTACAATACCCAACTTAACTAATTTACACAAAAACTAAGGTACAATATTCACTAGCATCTAAACAATTTTTTATAACTATTGTTCGGTTTACATTCTTTACGTCATTTTACATCCTTTACTTCATATATAATTTCTGTTCTATTCTTCTATATTCTTTTCTCATTTTTCTTTCCATTACCTTAACAATGTTTCTTTTTTCTTTTTTCATTCCTTTTAATTACTTTATCATATATCCGTTTCTTTTCTTTACAATATTTCTTTTTATATATATAGTTATTTCTCTTATCTTTTTCATTGCGCGTTTAATTTCTTTCTTATTTTCTTCTTACATTTAATTATCTTTTCTAAATTTCTTTCTTATACCTTATTTTGCTTAGTCTTTTTTTACAATTGTCTTGACAAATATTTTTTTTTACTACATCCTTTTCATTTCTTTTAATTCTTAGTGAACTCAAGTAATCGTAACATAAATTTAATTTCCATTCCATATTTTATTATCTTTGTAAATAAAAATACCCTACTTTTTTTTTACATGAATTTTACCTAAAAGTACTGCATACATAAGTACCCATATATATATTTATCATTTTTAATTATTGGGCTTATACTCCTTGCACATTAAAAATATTTTCTCCCTTTTTCTTCTTCACAATATATTTTGTTTTATTATTTCCTGATAACATTTTCTTCTTTTCTGTTTATCTTGCTTTCTCTAAACCGTTTCATGGTTAGTTTTTAAATAATAATCTTCCAATTTTTTATTTTCATATTTGCTCTCAGGAGAAAAGGATTGATACAATACATTCTTATAAATTTTATACTCTTCTTTCTGTTCATATAAACAAGCTTCCCATATCCTACTCCTACATAGCTACCTTAATTTTTATATTACTTACAAATTTACTACTTCGCTTAATATAGCTCTACCTTGACTTGACGCTCTTTAATACAATTAAAATCCTTAAATTTAGTGTAGTCACTGGAACTGTTGTTCATACTGGTGGGAATGTATGGTCTGGATTCGCTGTAAAGCTGATATAATATGAATAGTAAGTTCGAGCCCGATGTCTGCTTCGACTTGCCGCTGTTCTGCATTATGAATTTGGAGTATGTTACCCTATAGTTGGTAGAACATCTAGTATGTTGCTGTTGGTCTGAGCTTGCTGTTTCTCTTATTAAAGATGTTTTCCACATATCTCCTGCCAATGATTTTGTGCTACACTTATTTCAGCTTTTGTAATATTAATACATATTACATACATATTTTTTTTATTTCATCTTGTAATGCAAAATTTTTCGACTCGCAAGTTCACCACTTTTTCAATAATCGGAGTTTTCGATATCTTTTTATTCTCATGGAATCGACCATTCCAGATCTTAGTTCCACATTAACATTTTCAGCGACATTTATACACCCCTTTTTGTTACAGAGGCTTCTTTAATTTTATTACAATAGACTGGACAAAAAAAATCGTTGCTCTTATTTTCGACGATTTAAGAGGATATTTTGTTCCAGGAGATGATTAGCACTCAATGTAGAAATTGTCTCGATAATGTAGTTGCCATGGGGGTCGGCGGATTGACAATCGTATTTGTAGAAACACTATCTATTTTTATTGATTCTCTTTCTGCACGATGGAGTTCTCCCAATTATATTGAGAGTCCACCCATACTTAAAGAAATATTCTTTAATTTCTACATTACATATTTATAGTATATAGGTATGCACATATATTATATTACAAAGCTCTTAACATAAAGTAACATGCTAGTAATTTCAAAATGTTTAATAATCGTCACCAATGCGTTTTCCCAATGTTTAACCATACTGTGCGGGCTTTACTTCCAAATTTCGCATATACACGAGTTAAATAATCCAGATCTCTGTCTAACATTGTCTTTTCTCTCATTCGCTGCGTACTTGATGGTATTGTTTTCGTCTGCGTGCCGGTTTTTCCCCTTCTATTACCTATTATATCCCTCGTTGAATTTCTAAGGCTAACACTACGCTACATACATGCAATCTTTCTTAACCTCTAAGCCTTAAGGTATCTTATTATAGTAACCATTATTGTTCTTTAATTATAAACTGCTATATCTAAACATTATATTTTCGAACTTGATGACTTTTTCTTTTATCTTGTACGAACTTGTTAATTATCAATCGTTCTATGCATTTACAACATATTCACATTTCTTGTTATTTTTATTTTACTTTTTTAACTTCTCTTTTCTTATTAATCTCTTAACCCTTTTTTATTTTTCAAGCTTCTCTTTATTTTAAAATTCTTTTTTCTTCCTTTTTATTCAATTATTCTTTCAGAACTTCAATTTTTTCTTTCTTATTCACTTATTCTTATAAAGTCTTTATTTTTTTTCTACTTTCTTTATATATTTTTTTTTAAACACTTCATTATCTTTACATCTACAATTTTACCTTACTGACTGATTACCTTTATACCTCGTTTCCATATCCTTTTTTCTGGCCATAGACTACCAAACTCCGCTCTTCGAATTTCTTCTGAAATTAGAGGGAATTTGTTGGAAATCTTTTTGGTTACATACCCCTATTCCTGGGTCATAACCGTTACCTACCTTGTAAGGGTTTATTGAACTTGTAGCCAAAGTTGAACTTTCAACCTGAATAAAGTTCCGTTCCCTTACTTTCCTTCTGCCTTGATTGACTTCTATCCTATCTGGCTTCCTATTATCTCCCTGCGATTTAAACCTACCTTTTTGCAGAATCCCCTGGGCGTTCCCTAGTTGAAGATAACAATTGTTCTACCATTATAGCGCCATCCAGATCGTTTAGGATACTTACGAGGTCCGTGCCAATCGTGCGAGGAGTTCATGGTTTTGACAGGGTAGGCTCTTGTATTCGCGATTCTAACAAATGCAGGTCCACCTCCCAGCTTATTTCCGCTATACCCGTAATACCTCTGTTGTGTCCTACTTCCATTATTGACTTCTTCATTTCTTACCTTATCAAGTCCCGCACTGTCCTCAGATGTGCTCCAGGTCTTCTGCCATATTGGTGTGCTCTTCTCTCCGTGTCTCGAAGCGGGCTCTACATTGCATGTTATACCTTTCCCTTTGCTGCCTGGGTTATTGCTACTTGGTGTGATGTATTCTGCCACATTAATTTGACCCTCCTCTACTCTGTCTTGTGAAGGATTTTCTAGACTATAACAATGGAAAGCAGTCGTCACAACTTCTCCACTAGCGGCGACGTTCCCACAAACGGCACTTTCTTCTTCTGCTTCAGCACCTTGTATCCACAATTTCCTCTTCATGCAGTCGATAACAGCTCTATCACTAAGGAAATCCATCCCAAGGATACCGTCTGCTGGAATTGAATCTGTGTCACCTATCGCGTTAAATCGACAGGCCTGCTGACTGTTATCTATAAGCAAATTCGCCTCACAAGTGCCTATGGAGTTCCTAATAAATCCAAACAGTCCTCCAATTTGTATTTTCTGATGTGTTCGTATCGGTGTATTTCTTTTTATTCTATTAATTTTAATCAAACTACACGTAGACCCAGTGTCGATTAAAAGCGTAAACTTGCCTTGTAAAGCTATGTCTGATGGCACTGTGATGACAAATTTATTATTGGAAGTCAATTTTTCTTCTTCTCTATCTGCTAAATACTTCTTTACGCAGATATCTGTGTAATGGTCACGTGTTCGGCAGAATTTGCAATACAGCCCCTCCCTAGCTGCACAGTTGGCTACTCTGACGTGATGAATTTGGCAATTGGATATCACGTGCCCATATTCCTGACATCCCGTACAGAAAGGAACTTGTTGGCACTTTCTCGCAATGTGTCCAGGTTGACCGCATTTGAAGCATTTGACAGCTCTGGGCTGTTGTGCTGCCCTAGCCGGAATTTCCCAGTTCCTTCCTGATTGGTTTGGCCTCCGTATCGATGGAAAAGGTATGTGGGACTGTCTCTGTCTTTCAACATTAAAATTACTGGTCATCCCTCCTTCCTGTGATGATTCTCTGTAATATTCTGGTGTTTTTTCCCATACCCCTGGTACCTTAATTTTAAGTCTCCTAGCATCCATCTCAAAGTAGTCGGCCTCCTCACGTGCTTCATCCAGAGATTGAAATTTGCGTCCCGTCAAATATAGCTGAGTAGTCTGCTGCATAACACCCGCCTTGAACGTTGCCACCGCGTCTGCCTCAAGTTCCGCTATCAATCCCCCGTCTTTGTCTGGATACTTAGCCGAAACTGCCGCCTTGATTTGACACAGTAGCTCCTTAAGTCTATCCGCATAGTCTTTTATGTCGTCACCGGGCCTTTGAACGCATGCTATCATTTCAGCTCGGAGCTCACAGTACGATTTTTTTGGCATATAGGCAGTTTGAATTGTCTGCTGTAATGCCTCAAAATCCTTCGGCTCCTCCGAGCTTACTAGATAATATGCGTCGTCTAACAACCGATATCTTACACATTTCATGAAGATTGACTGTTCCTCGGCCTTTAAACGATCGTAAAGATCTCTGCAGCAGCTCAGGAAACGGTGAACTTCCTTCGACAGTTTTGGCGTTCTTTCTCCAGAAAACGTGGGTATGTATCTGGACACCGATTTCATGACTTTATCATAAGCATCGGCCATGGTTTTCCTTGCTGGTTTCTCTGAGTTTTTCGTGTTATCCTTCGACACTTTTCCTTCACTTGTCTTTGCTAAGGTCTGCTTTTTTGTTTTCACTTAAAATGACTCCTCATACCCGATTACGATTACGTTCAACGCGATTACGACCAACGTGACATTAAGAAACTTTTTACAATCAAATCACGATTTAGAATTATTAACTTATTACTACATACCTCTGAAATTTCACACTTTCACCCTTTTTCCCACACAAAGAAAATTAACCAAAAATTATAAATTTCATAGTAATAATAACAAAAATATTTTAGGCCACTTAACGCAAAAACTGCTCTCATTCACTCACAAAAATACATATATTCCCCTTCTGGCCTTTTCTTTTAGTCTCTTGAATATTTTTATATATTCACCTTGCCAATTTTAATCCTAATTCCCCAAAACCCATACATAAAATATCAACATCACAATAATCCCATAAGTTAATTCATTTTCCCTCCTGTGAAACTAAACAACTTACTACCTCACTCCTAGCACATCCCTGAAGATAACCCAATACTAACTATACTTTCCACTCACTCAACAGAAAATAATCACATCACAAACATTCAGATTGATGCTGAGGCACTATGCGCAACATTATCGCCCACAAACAGAGCCCCAATGAGTAACGTATATCAATACTTTAAAATTAGACGTACTTCACTTAATCTAGCAATTCTTAGATTAATTCTGGAAAGTAAATGAAATTAACAATGGAGCAGATAAAAAAAACGTTAACTCCCACAAAATACAACAAAACGGAGCCGCTAAAAAAGCGTTACTCCCAAACTTAAAAAAAATGGAGCAGCTAAAAAAAAGCTTTAACTCCCATACTTAAAAAAAATTGAGCAGCCAATAAGCTTTACTCCCACAAAATACAAAAAACCGGAGCAGCTAAAAAAGCATAACTCCACAATTCACAAAAATATGGAGCAGCTAATAAGCTTTACTCCCACAAAATACAAAAAACCGGAGCAGCTAAAAAAGCATAACTCCCACAATTCACAAAAATATGGAGCAGTTAATCAGCTTTACTCCCAACAAATAAAAAAAATTAATTGAAATGAATTATTTCACTCAAGAAAAATAACACTTACCTACTCTTTATCCGGCTGCGCCAAATTGTCGTGTCCCAAAGCAATCCAGGGAAAACAATTAAAAACTCACGTAACTAATCCACATATAAAACTTTATTTGAATAACTACTTTGAATAATAACACACTTTGAGCTTCTTATCAATACTTCTAGCTCACAACTCATAATCGCCCAAAACACAACTGACTAAAAAAGATGCCGAACCGCTATCTTTAATAACACCCAACTTGTAACTGAACTAACCGATCTAGCGAATCGACCGTGCTCACCTCCATTCAATTAGGTGGAAGCGACTTTGACCCAGTGACCAGCGCAATACCTTGCAATCATAATTATAAAGTATTACGCTAATCACTGCCGACAGCGGGAGCCCCCAATACTGTATGTAAACAAACAGTGAGCCCAGCTGAGTATTTCACTATGCGAAGTGAATTACTTAACCATGACTCAATGCCCAGTTACACACAGCAGTGGATGCGACAGTTTACAAGTAAACAATTCGCAATCGCCAAACATTTCACTGTGCGAAATAAAATGCTTAGTTATTGCAAATTGTTTAATTACTTGTGCATTTGCTGCTAGCTCGAGTCGTGATGTCACAATTGCACCAATTGAATATTGGGTCACGACAGTACGTCTACTAGTAGTCTACGTTGTCTACAAAATCTGGCGGTGTTTCCCTCGCGTTGACAATTAAAACATCTGAACCTATTGTTATTGCTGGGGGATGAGACTGTTGCAACTACTTAGAATTGGGTAGACACGTAGGCCATGTCAGGTTCGAGCAGATTATTACTACGACGGGGCGGTGGTACATATGCTTCAACAACAACCCAGATTGCTTCCAATTTACGACCAACCTCTATAAGTTGCCTCACGCATTTGACTACAGCGAGAGCTAATTGGTTCTGATAAAAGGGAGTTACGTTTTTCTTGAGAATTCTCAGTTGTTGCATTTCATTCAGAGGTACTGTTAATTGCGAGAACATGTTTCGCATTATGGTTACGTACGTCCCGATTGACTCGTCTTTTCCTTGGGTCAGATGCCTTATTTCTTCGGTAAGTCTATCGTCATAATCGACTGGTAAAACTTCTTCACGTAACCCTTTGACAAGATCGGTCCAATTTTTAACTGACTTTTGTTGACTCTGTACCATAACAATGCCCTTCCGGAGAATAAATCTAAAGAGGACTTGAACAACAAGGATTTAGAAACCCCTCTTACTTCACGAAGCTCAAGTACTCTTTCCAAAAAGGAATTTACAGATTGGTTCTTTTCACCTGTAAAAACGACTCCCCAAATATGAATTGGAACTACTCGACTTGTACGATGCGAAACATCTAGTTCATCCCCTGACTCGTTTCCTGAAGCGCTACCAGAAGAAACATCACCACCCTCATCCTGACTTTCTTCACCTTCTAGCTTTTCAGCAATTCCCTGCAAGGTTCTCAATGTGGGATTTAATTCCGATCTTAATTCATTCTTTACACGTATTTCTTCAGATTCCTTAGGGTTAGATTTACTTACTCTCCCGAGGGCCCATTCGATCTTAGTTAATATCTTTTTGTAATCGCTACTAAAGGTGTCTCCATCAAACCTGATAAGCAGATCCTTTATTTCCTCTATCTTATACGAATGCCATTGACATCTTGCTCGATGGTAAATGGATAAATATCAGAGCCAAAAGATTTTCCTGATTTTTCATACTTTAGGGTGCCCCTCAATGTTTTCCGCATTTCTTCTACATTGCCGGTCTCTAGTCCCCTCGCACTCAATTCATAAGTCAATTCGTCTTGACTTAGACGATTCACTTCCACTATGAAAATGTTAACCAATGATGGAAGTTTTAATTTGCGATCGGTAGTATCTATTGAAAGAAGCAGGGAAACTACTGCAGAAAACTCAAAGATCAGAACGCGGATCTGATTATTTCTGCACTTTTTACCACCCAAAGAAAACTTGCGACTAAGGAAAACACACCGACTCAAGTTTGATCAAGTATCCTAGTTTCAAATGTTTCGCAAATATGGTGGCAAAAATAAGATGCTCCCTCTGAAAACAGCAGGGTATCATTAAATATTCCCTAAAGAACCTTTCCCCCAAACTTGCTTGTTTAGATACGTTGTTATCATAGAATGAAGCTAAATAAACCTTATAGTAATTTCCCTATTAATTGTAGTTACCATTCCACTGTCTAGGAGTAACTTACACACAAAAAAAAATTTAAATCTTATAAAGAAAAACTTAGGAAGAAGAGAAGACTAACTTCCACAAAAGAAATGAATAAAAAAAAAATAGTCTAAAAAGAAATTCTGAATCGTATATATATTTGCGATACCCCTTCAACTGCTTAAAAAAAAACATTCAGATTTCCTCAAAGCTGGACACATTTGCTTGTCAATCTAACTGATGATTACCATAATCAATCATAATCTTGCACATTTCAGTAAATAGTACTAGTGGGACTTATGTAATCTCGTTTTCACCAGAAATAATTTGACAAAATGTGAGGAATGTATTCAGTCATAAAAGCAAGAACAATTTTACCATATCAAATTTGTTTGCACTCATACCAGCAGTTTTTGGGAGAGAAAAAAAATCGTTTTAATTCTTAGTATACATGTACTTAAGTAGGAAGTTTCTTCTAAAAAAACAAACAAATTCCTTTATCATAATAATCACTAAAAATGAAGAGTGCCTATCGAAAGCAATTAAAACTTTAGACTTGGCATCATGCTGAGACTTATTAACAGGGAAAAGAATTATTGCCACAATTAGTGGTTCTTTGCACTGAAAAACACTTTACAAGTAATCGCTGTTAATAATAAAAAAAACTTATCAATAAACCTATATATATATATATATCTTAAGATAGTTATTATTCAAACTTGTGGTACTCCTCCAGCTAATATTTCATAAAATAGAGAATACTTTAAAAAAAGAGAAGAAATGCGCTTTATTTATTGATTGAAAGTTCTTAAAATATTCGTATTATCAGATAAGTCAGTAGTTACGCTATGGGAGTTCTGGAACACTTTTTCCATACAAAAAGTGTCCGGAAAATTCCAACTATTTTGATGGTTGTGGACTGGATTCTGTGCCACTGAGGAGGATTCCGTCTAGTGGTCTACGTCACAGGGCCTGCCTGGGGAATTCCTTTCGTACTGTCTGGTTGCCCAGGAGATGATATCAACTTTTTTTTAGTAATAATTCGTTTTTTTGTTTTGCTCATGGGGTGCTGCGCCTAAATGCAGGCTTTTTCACTATTATTTTTCTTGAACGCCTAAATGCAGGCTTGTGGTTTTGAACTAATATTAGTAATAATTAAAGTTAATAGTATGGCATTTTTGTTCATGCCAATGGATTCTAGATGGTTGGGGTGGGAGTATTAGGGGGACGAAATTTTCATCAGAAATCCTCTACCAGCTCTGGTTTTCGAGATATTAGCGATTTTACCTTTTCAGATATAGTTAATATTATTAATAATTCACTTTTTTTGTTCTGCTCATGTGGTGCTGCGCCTAAATGCAGGCTTTTTTACTATTATTTTTCTTGAACGCCTAAATGCAGGCTTTTGGTTTTGAACTAATATTAGTAATAATTAAAGTTAATAGTAGGGCATTTTTGTTCATGCCAATGGATTCTAGATTGAACATTTCTTAGCGAGGAATTTGTAGATATCAGAAGTTCTGGATCACTTTCTATGGGGGTTCTGGGTATCAAATATTAAATGTTTACCAAACATTAGTCATGCTTCCCCTGTTTATGATGTAGTTTGATGTCACCGCTGTAAACAAATTCGCATTTAAACTGACTGATTCATACCCACCCGTGTAAACTTCCTGTTTACAAAGTCGCATTTTAGCTAAATGAGCCATGCACACCTGTGTAAACAAATTTAAGCAATATCAGCACATTTATTCTTTTCATGTTATTTGATACCACATTTACTGTAGGCAGCCAAAAGATTTTATTTTATTGTTCCAAGAATTGTGTTTTATTGTTTATTCGATATCATCTCAGCCTGTAAGCAAATTCGTTGGAATTCACCCTGTGCAATGATTATTGCAGCAGCCGGATCATTCGTGTTTACAAACTGTTGCTATAAAAACCCAAGCAAACTCTTAAGAGCCATCAGTCAGTTTTAGTGAGTCTCTGTGATAGTACATAAAAAATAAAAAATGTCTTCGGTGTTAGTAAATAAAAGTTTTTCAATAATTGAAAATTTGCGAAAAGATGTGATGGAGTGTTTAAAATATTCAGTGAATAAAGACTATATTGTTAAAAAGTGCAATAGAAACATGCATAAATTTCAAGTTGCATTTCGGAAGTGCAATAAGAGTGCTAGGAAACGACATTTTGAGAGCAGTCTCGAGCAAATTAAATCACTGAGATCACTATTGAGAACTCCCCGTCGAGGTAGAGGAATTACTCGCGTAAGAAGAAGTGATTTTGTAAAGTGGGAGGAAGTAAAGACAGCGTTCGCAGACAGAATTCGACAAGGTGTTATTGCAAATTTAATTCATATCGAGCCGAAGCTCTTTATGCAAGACGCTACCAAATTATTTACGCGTCGTTTTAAAAATACCTTAAAACATTATTTTAATATTAAAGTTTCTACAACGTTTTGCGGTGAATTTATTAAAGAAACTGGTGACAATGATGAAGGTCAAGGATCAGACTCCCTTCCGGTTTCCAAGGTGATGCCAGGCGTCAAGGTCGAGCCCACGTGTAAATGTTTTTTCTCAAGCCGTCCTAACATTCTGGGTAAAACGCTCAACCGCCCGATTAGGAGCTCGCTGTAGTGGGCAAATATTATTCGGGAGCTCTGGACTTAGTAGGGAAATTGAATAAAAAGAATACCATATATAAAATATTATTATTGATTTATTATAAGTTGAAAAATATTAACATTTAATTCTTAAGGTATCATTCTAGATTAACATTTACTTCTTAAGGTATTATTCAATATTAGGCTTCCTTAAATCGGTTACCCTATAATTATAATATTTTCCTTTATTTTACAATAGTGTGTATCATCTTAGACTATAATAAAATTAAAACAAACTATTTCATTAAATGGTATTTTAGCTATAATACAATTTTTATTTACAATACGTGTCTTAGACTAGCCTTAGAATATATTTTTTCTGCGTCTGCTCCTTGCTGTGCTGATTGAATAAAGTAATGTCTCCATGGTAGAGTATCCGTTGTCCTAATCATAATATACCGCTTGTTATCATATGGATTCAATGCAATCTTCTTTTGGTTGATCGTGTAGACATTATGGTTATGCGATCGTATAGAGCTCTGATTAGCAGTTAATACTCGCTTGTTATTCAAACATTTGACGTAGTCTTCGAAATTAATATGCCTCTGGACTACATTAGTCTTTACTCCCTTTGCTTTCTTCACAGTTTTACCATCGTTTATACGCAGACTGTACATTTTCGAGCGCAAGCCTACAAATTCGTTCATGATTTTCCCATTCAGCTCATCCCTCATTAAACCAGGAATCTTTTTATTCATGAGCGGTAAATTGAATTGATTATCTTCTGGGTAATCACTTGTATCAAATTTGTTTATATTTTCAGCCATAAACTCATATGCATTTTTCTCTTCAAGTTCATATATTAGAGAATCTGTATCTGTATGCATGACTTTACATTTATCTCCAAATTCACGCTGCATAAAACTGTAGTGGAAATCATAGAGGCATATCTTTGAAATTTCCAAAACTGCCATTCCAATATAGAGGGGCTTATTGAATAAGATTTTGAGTCGCCTTAATTCCACAGCAACTAAATTCTCATCATGGAAGTTGGGTGCCGCAATCCGAGCTTTTGCACCATAGCGACCTTCCCACTTTACGCAAAGCTTTATATCGCTATACTTGCGAACATTTTCCATGGTCTTACCAAAAGCTGCATTATTCATCTTCTCATAGCTGTCCTGCTCATGATCGCTGGTAGCCTGCTTCCGTTTGGTGGTATTTAAGTCAATATATGGTTTAAGCCAAGCTGATTGGTTGAACTGAAGAATCCGGTGCACTTTTTTCAGGATGAGGCCATGTGATAAGCATTGCTTCAAATTTCGGTAGTGTATAACATATTTAGTTTTAGGATGTAAAGTTGTCAAAAGCTTTTCTAATTTTGCTCCAGGTGGTGCTGCATACTCAGAGCAAAACAGTAAATCCTTATGTGTATCATGTAGATGTTGAGGATAGTCCAAGTCGACTTCGAATATGTATCCAATTGGTGAGTCATCAGGAATCTGGAAAACGGTGATATTGGGAGCATCAACCAATATGAATCCTCCGGTTGGTAAATGCTGTGACATGGCCCATCCATAATGGTTATTTACATCATAATACATCTTTCTTGTCAGGCTTAAAATCATCCATATATTTATTATTTGCTTTACTATATCTGTTCGAGCATTGACTTATACCACCTCGAATACCTCTCTCTATGAATAGCAGTATATCTACGTCGGTTATCAGCTCTAGTTTCACTTTGGTATATTTTAACATGGCATCCAATGTTAGACTTGGCATGGTGTAATAATGTGCAGGAACTAAATTGTACGTCTTCATACAGACATCTCAAAAGTTCTCAAACACATCAACCAATAGAAGGATATCAGTTTTCAGGTATAGATCGGAATATTCGCCATTTGTCTGTATTTCAAATGTCATCCACACCTTTTCTGCGCAGCTGTAGTCCTCAGCAGATATATCACTGTCAGTCATTTTATTATAGAATTGCTCCTGCGACGGTAAGTGTTGGAAATCCAATTTGGTCCAATCGTCAACGTCCAATTTCTGCCATACGGCACTTGTAATATTTAATTTATCCATTGTCAGCAATGATGATAGCTTATCTAAGGATTCTGCCATAAAACGGAAGGAATCGATGAATCTGAATTTGATATGACTGCCTTCAACGTGCTTGGTGAACGAAATGTATCTTTCTTTATTTATTGGTAGGAGATCCACTTTCCCAGGAAATAATGAAGTGGGCATCATATCCAGATAAATTGTGAAATATGACTGGAACTATGTTGCAATCTTGATACATCAGATTACATGCATTGTGCGCTGCCCCTCGGTATTTTCCTGTTAAAAGAAATTATGAAAAATGAATTGAATTATGATTCTCAGTATTTACTTGTTAAGTGGCAATGGTCCCGAACTCGCTCCTCATCGGTTGCAAACGTTTTTTCACATATATGGCAGCAAGTACTTTCCATATGTGAACGCCGTTCCTCTTTAGTCAGGGTTTGCATTGGGCTGATGTTCAGCTTTTCCTGTACAGCTATGGATGCAATTTTTTGCAATTCTAATGCAAACCATTGACAATTCTTGCCTCGATATGCTCTGTAATATGAGAGCTTAGTATCATGTTTGCAATGGAAATAGAATCCTATGCTATGAACTTCATGTTTCTGGATTCGCTGCGTATTTGGATGGTTTCCCTGAATCGGCCTCAATATTGATTCAAGATCAGAATATACACAAAATCTAACTGGAACTGTTGTGAGGAAACGCTCTTTCTCTAGGATGAATACGTTAACTGATAAATTATTCTGTCCTGCAAATTGTTTAATCTGGTTAGGCGTAATGGGAAATGTTACTGCAGTTAAATTTAGTACTGTAGAGTAATGCGGATACGATGAGGTCCTATCGGAGCAAACATTTGCTGTTGCAGGATATAGCGCTGATGTCACTGCCCACACGAAGCATGCTTCATCATTATTTTTCACATTAATGCATGCTTTCTTTGCTGCAATTTCCTTTGGTAGAAGTATGTACGAAGATCCTCGGAGTTGTTCAAACTTGTTGATGTGTACTGCTAGATGTATTATAGAGTGCAGTGCCCAGCCGCTATCTCGCTGAATGTGTATTGGATCCCAAATGTTGGATTTAAACCACTCCTCTAAGTTATCATCTGCACTAATTGGAGCAGTTCTCGCTTGGAAATATTTAATGTCTTTTATAATTTCATTGTCACCAGTTTCTTTAACAAATTCACCGCAAAACGTTGTAGAAACTTTAATATTAAAATAATATTTTAAGGTATTATTAACACGACGCGTAAATAATTTGGTAGCGTCTTGCATAAATAGTTTCGGCTCGATATGTTTTAAATTTGCAATAACACCTTGTCGAATTTTGCCTGCGAACGCTGTCTTTACTTCCTCCCACTTTACAAAAGCACTTCTTCTTACGCGAGTAATTCCTCCACCTCGACGGAGAGTTCTCAATAATGCTCTCAATAATTTAATTTGCTCGAGACAGCTCTCAAAATTACGTTTCCTAGCACTCTTATTGCACTTCCGAAATGCAACTTGGAATTTATGCATGCTTCTATTGCACTTTTTAACAATATAGTCTTTATGCACTGAATATTTTAAACACTCCATCACATCTATTCGCAAATTTTCAATTATTGAAAAACTTTTATTTACTAACACCGAAGACATTTTTTATTTTTTATGTACTATCACAGAGACTCACTAAAACTGACTGATGGCTCTTAAGAGTTTGCTCGGGTTTTTATAGCAACAGTTTGTAAACATGAATGATCCGGCTGCTGCAATAATCATTGCAAAGGGTGACTCCCAACGAATTTGCTTACAGGCTGAGATGATATCGAATAAACAATAAAACACAATTCTTGGAACAATAAAATAAAATCTTTTGGCTGCCTACAGTAAATGTGGTATCAAATAACATGAAAAGAATAAATGTGCTGATATTGCTTAAATTTGTTTACACAGGTGTGCATGGCTCATTCAGCTAAAATGCGAATTTGTAAACAGGAAGTTTACACGGGCGTGTATGAATCAATCAGCTTAAATGCGAATTTGTTTACAGCGGTGATATCAAATTACATCATAAACAGGGGAAGCATGACTAATGTTTGGTAAACATTTAATATTTGATACCCAGAACCCCCATAGAAAGTGATCCAGAACTTTTGATATCTACAAGTTCCTCGCTAAGAAATCTTCAAGTAAAGAAACAGCAAATCCAAGGCGACATCATGCTGATATCTACAACTCAACAGGGAGACTTGAATTATTAATAATATTAACTATGTCTGAAAAGGTAAAATCTAATATCTATTATCTCGAAAACCAGAGCCCGTAGAGGATTTCTGATGAAAATTGCATCCCCCTAATAGCCCCACCAGAATGATCTAGAATCCATTGGCATGAACAAAAATTTCCTGCTATTAACATTAATTATTACTAATATAAATTCAAAACAAAGCTGAAAAAGCCTACATTTAGACGCAGCACCGCCATGAGCAAAATAAACTTGAATTATTACTAATATTAACTATATCTAAAAAGGTAAAATCGCCAATATCTCGAAAACCATAGCCCGTAGAGGACTTCTGATAAAAATTTCGTTCCCGCTCTAACCCCCGCCCTATAACACCTTCTAGAATCTATTGGCATGAACAAAGCTATCCTAGGTAGCTTGAATTATTAATAATATTAACTATATCTGTAAAGGTAAAATCGCTAATATCTCGAAAACCAGAGCTGGTAGAGGATTTCTGATGAAAATTTCGTCCCCCCTAATACCACCACCCCAACCATCTAGAATCCATTGCCATGAACAAAAATGCCCTACTATTAACTATAATTATTACTAATATTAGTTCAAAACCAAAAGCCTGTTCAAGAAAAATAATAGTTAAAAAGCCTGCATTTAGGCGCAGCACCCCATGTGCAAAACAAAAAAAAATGAATTATTACTAATATTAACTATATCTAAAAAGGTAAAATCGCTAATATCTCAAAAACCATAGCCCTTAGAGGATTTCTGATAAAAATTTCGTTCCCCCTCTAACCCCCGCCCCTATAACACCTTCTAGAATCTATTGGCATGAACAAAACAATCCTAGTTAGCTTGAATTATTAATAATATTAACTATATCTGAAAAGGTTAAATCGGTAATATCTCGAAAACCAGAGCTGGTAGAGGATTTCTGATGAAAATTTCGTCCCCCCCATTGGCATGAACAAAAATGCCCTACTATTAACTTTAATTATTACTAATATTAGTTCAAAACCAAAAGCCTGCATTTAGGCGTTCAAGAAAAATAATAGTAAAAAATCCTGCATTTAGGCGCAGCACCCCATGAGCAAAACAAAAAAAATGAATTATTAATAATATTAACTATATATGAAAAGGTAAAATCGCTAATATCTCGAAAACCAGAGCTGGTAGAAGATTTCTGATGAAAACGTCGTCCCCCCTAATAGCCCCACCCCAGCCATCTAGAATCCATTGGCATGAACAAAAATGCCTTAGTATTAACTTTAATTATTACTAATATTAGTTCAAAACTAAAACCCTGCATTTAGGCGTTCAAGAAAAATAATAGTGAAAAAGCCTACATTTAGGCGCAGCACCCCATGAGCAAAACAAAAAAACGAATTATTACTAAAAAAAAGTTGATGTCATCTCCTGGTCAACCAGACAGTACGAAAGGAATTCCCCAGGCAGGCCCTGTGATGTAGACCACTAAATGGAATCCTCCTCAGTGGCCCAGAATCCAGTCCACAACCATCAAAATAGTTGGAATTTTCCGGACACTTCTTGTATGGAAAAAGTGTTCCAGAACTCCCATAGCGTATTTACTTAAGTGGTAACGAGTGTGACCTTTGAAAATGGTTGTCTAATTCTCGTGGAATTTCATTACGCGTAACTTAGTTTATAACGTTCCTAAAATAAAATCGCTTGAAGAGATGCCTAGCAAATATACTGCTCGGAAGAGAAAACCATTTCACCATAAAAAAATATATATTATGCCACTATTACAAATTGTAGGGCCGCTTAAAATAAAACTGTAGCATTAATGATTTGCCTTTTACGAGACTGTAAATGTGCACTTAAAATCCATAGAATTGCACAAATCATAACTTATGATTTTACCAAATTAGGAATCTCTGTACCTAAACCTACTATATTTTTATTTATTTACCTTTTTTCCACATGATTACTTTAAGCGATTGTAACACATAATCCCAGCTATTGATCACACTGTATGTCTGTATATATGTGCATAGGTTTAATGCTGATGAATGTATAATTCTTGCCTTAAAATGTACTTAACTCAGATCTTTGCTTATATCTCCATTAGTCCGATGAGTGAGATCCTCGTCGTTTCTTCAATTCTATGACTGCGGAATTAACCACACTAGAAATGAACGAATGCACCAATCTCAAGCTATTCTGTAAATCCTATAAAGTGACAACTATAAAACCCATATCTACCCACAGACTTATCACGAGAAATGCTTCAAGTTTACTGATAACTTGTGTTATAGCCCTATCAGGAAGATCATGCGCCTACCAACATTTTCTGCAGTAGAAACAATGACCTTTCACTGCTACTACACTTGTTTTGTGTTAATATTATCATCGATATCGGTTTGTCAAAGTCAGTTTAGCAAATGTGACCTACTCATTCGAAATACATAGAGCTTCGTTAGTGTACTGGAAACTTCTACAGATAAAATAAATTTTTTTCTACTAGGATGAATGAAAAATAAGTGCAAAACCAATATAGTTAGCACTGTGCACAGCTTCAAATATTAACCAATAACACCACTGATAGCAGATTTACGTTTTTTTTTTGTTATCTCTCGGGCCCCATGTTGGGCGCCAAAATGTCTCGCTTCAACTTTAGCGTGAAGGGTGCTAGGCCAGCGGAGAAGGTCGTAGGTAAAATAACTTGTTTTTTGTATGGAAACAAAATTCTGTTTTTTTGGGTGCCACGTGGTTTTTTTTTTTTATTTATTTATATAATCGAGGTACCACGAAACTGTTAATTTATGTTTTCTTTTGTCCTGTCAATTAAACCCCGATTTCCTTTAAATTCTTAAAATTTATTACAACCACAAACAAAAAGATATACTTGTGTAGATACTTCTGGGACCAACAATTCAGATGCCACATATAATTGACTCAAAACTCTCTCTTCCCGGCGGTTAGCAGTTCCTGAGGCTGAGACTTTCCTTTTATGTTTTTTTTTTGACGAGCTGGGAAGGCTGTACTATAGACAATATAAAATATTCTAAAAGCCTGACAAGTCGTTAACACTTAACAAGTAACATCTACTATAGTGCATCCTTAACTAATGAAATTTCCCTTTTGCATTAATACTTAACATTATATCAAGTCGAATGGTATACAAATATACTAGAATCCAAATACTCCAATGGTGTAAAAACATACTAGAATTTAAATATCGAATCTCGAAGTACAATAATATAACTAATTTAAACATATCACGATTCCAAAATTGTGTGGAGCCAGTGCACGTGAATTAATTTAGATGTGAGAACGTATCCTTTGGTGTGTGTTTGGGTGTATGCTGAGTGTATTGTATGTGTACCAGGCCCCTATTGGCTTTATCATCCCTGTGTGTGACTATTTTGACCAAGTTAAGTGTGTATGTGAAGATAGAGTGTTCGGTGTTATTTGTACCCTTGTGTATTAATGAGCCATTTTGCCGTGGTGGATGAATGGTTCCCGTTACGTATTTTGTTAATTGTTATTGTCCCTGAAAAATAAAAGATCCTTACAGAATCGATTGTTTGGTGAACGGGACAGCAGAGCATATAATAATAACACATTATATAAGTGAGATCAACGATTTGCTTATGCATTATCGCAAAGAAATAACAAGCACAATTACTGATCTATTCAATCGCTCATTTATACCTTCGAAGCGTAGGATGACGCTGAAACAATACAAACAAAAGTCAACTGAATAAAAGTATTTTGGTCGTGTGACAAAGATAAAGTTACAATGAGTAATTAACAAAGTAGAAATCCAGAGTGAAACGTGAAACTTTATTTTCCAATTGCAACTAGCTTTATTTACCGAAACAATTAGGTTCTCATACAAAATATTGTAAAATAAGCCATTTATAAGAATGAGAACCAACTGAAGATTAAGTGATCAATTTATGTATAAATAAGAAACTGTGCAGTATTCATTCACTAACAGGCATTTACTATTTAGGAGTTAAACCTCTTTACCAGCTCCAGTCTTCATCCCTTCTTAGCTTATAGTAAGCGCTGATAAGCCATTCCATTGAAGTTAATGCCTTGTGGCTGCTCCTAGGACGAAATCTGGATAAATAAAAATAAAACCGAGAAGATTGTCGGGGTATTCAATCAAGAACTTTTAAAACACTTTCGGTTCGGTCCATCAGCTTTTTATTAATTTTAAAGTGTAAGTTAATCGTTTTGCTAAAAAGAATGAAATCAAATTAGCTACTAGTCATTAATTGTGCAAGCTAATCAATTCCCTAAAAGGAATAAATTCAACTACACGCTAACTAATATAAACGGAGCTGGCGCATCTTCCTGATGAGATCAGAAGCACTCTCAGTCCTTTGCGCTGTGCATAAAAGAAACATCACAAGACGAAAGCTTCGCGGTGAAGCTGGACTATGGAGAAGTGAGCAAGACACGTGCCACGAAATCCTCCTCGAGAAAATTCAATTAAGTACTCTGTTTCTCTTATTTTTTTTATTTAGGTTGTATAAATTTTAATGTGAAATTTCCTATTAAGAAAGTAGAATAATTTCCGCCTAATTTCCAGAAATATTGAATCGCCTTGTATGCTTCATTACCTCGCCAGATTCGCACAGAGACTCGAGAAAATTTTTAATTTATGCAATAGTTATTTTAAATGATCCTGGTTTTTCCCAATTATTCATTGTTTTATGTTTATCAAATTTCTATTTTGAGTTCGTCGACTATAAAATCACGTGGCGCCCAAGGGTGTTTCAGTCCTTCCCCATCTCCATGTCTGGCCGGGGTACTGATTGCGCGCAAAAGGTGTAATGAATCGGTAAACATTCTCCTTACCAGCATTTCATATGTGCATATAAGACCTAGATTTATTATGGGCAAACTACATTTCATATGGACCATGGATCGATCCAAAACTATAAATATTTGTTATTTTCAATATCCTGAGAAATGCCTCCGCGTAGCAGAAACCATTTTCCGTTGAATCAATATTTCCACACAAATTTTAAACGAAATAACACCTGAACAGGCATAAAAATATTTTCCCAAAGGAAATAGCCCCATGAAATCCAATACAAATTTTCCGGTAAGTCAATTAAATCAACTTGCTCAAACGGTAATTTCTGCCTCGAACGCATTTCTCTTAGAGAAACAGCTTTACATTGGCCTTCAACTCTTATTCAAGTCGGATGAAACACGAACCCTTTTTCGAACCATGTTCTACCACAATAATTTGTGGGAGCGAAGAACATAACTTAATGCTCACTCATAAACATGGAAAAGTACAAGTATACAGAAGCGTCAGATTTCCCCTCTCCTTGCGAGCAATGCAGCTAAGCAAGCCGGTATCTCTATGCCCATACACATTGCCGTCTTTATCTTCCAGGCCCTGACATTGAATTCATTGAATGTATTAGAGTGGAACGTTTCGTACTTCTCTTAGGATTTGTGCTTATGGAAAAATGCATTACTTACAACTTCAACCTTCTGCACAATGTAAATAAGCCTCCGTACTAAAAGTTTTATTCAGGAATTTTGTTATCTAATTCCTTGTGCATTTACCAGCATAAAACTCTTAGTACTTTCTTTAAGAAAATTGTTTATATTTTATTACTCAAACATAACACTACACATGCAAATAAGAAAACGCGTTGAATTCTGTTGCCTTCATACCACAAATCACACTAGAAAGCAGTCAGAACTTTGTGTTTGCATATTGAATTATATGAAAAAAAAAAAAAGTCTTTCAATGTTTAACACACAGTAACTTCTTAAGTATAATAAAGACAAAAAGACAATGTTAACCATTTTTTTATATTATCCCGTAATGCTTCTATCAATTTGAAAATATTTCCAACATTCCATATCAAATAATTCAGTTTTTTCATTTCATTATCGTACGACTTAAAAGCTCTAGCATAAAACACCCTATACCTATGTCAAAAACTTTTCATATGGTTCCCCCTCTTTACTTAAAAATACCAACCAATCATAGGGGATCAAAATAATATAGAAAATCTTAAAATCAATATGGAGGGTAGTCTGAGATAAAAGAAACAGCAGTCAGTGAGTAGTCAGTATTCTAAAGAAAAAAAATCATTCTTACTGTGAAATAAAAATAACCATCTTTCGGAAAACTTCGCGTGAAATTCAATGTTCTTATAAAAAATTACATTATTCTTACGGTGAAATTAAAACAAAACATTTTTTGGAAAACTTATTATGAAATTCAATGTTCAAAATAAATTAAATTATTCTTACTGTAAAATTAAAAAGCTTTTGGAAAACTTATTGTGTCATTCAAATTAATACATTTCATATATCTTTTGTGAGAAATTTCCCGTAACTAGCGATCTTCGCAAGTTAAGCAAGCACTCCTAGTCTCCACCTGAAAATCACTAGCCCGGTAAAGCAAAGGTAGCGCGTAACAATGTTAATATAGTTAATCCACTAATTCGGCTAGCAGATTTGTTTTACAATATAGTGAAGGAACTTTGAATTCCGAAGCTGTTAACGAAGAACTCTTTCAGAGGAGCAAAAAAATAAAATTAGTAATTATAATAATTAATACCTTATTTATCTTACACTTCGCAGAATGTTCTTCGTACTTTCATTTGTTGTGGTACTATTTTTGTCGGGATACTTTATATCAAATGTTTACAACAAATGGTCTTCAACACCAATTATAATTAGTACAAATCCGACACCAAGATTCATCTCAACCATACCGTTCCCAGCAGTGACAATATGTAGCGTAAATCAAGCCAAAAGAAGTCGCGTGGAAAATATAAACCCGTAATAAGCCGTAAAAACGTTATTACTTAGAATATGTATAATACCTTATTACTCCTTTGTAGAGATTCACTCAAATATATTTTATTGCAAAGCCTATGTGCAAACAATATTACTGGAACAGAAAAACTGCAGCATACTGTTGGCAAATGGAGTAATTTTCGAAGCTTTATCATGAACGTAAATTTTGCCCTAATTTTGGACATCTAATGATAATTTTTATTTATTGTCCTATACACTTCATTTATGTAAAATGTATGTGCGTAAAAATATATATGTCAATTCTTGAAGGTATCTCAACCTTGCCATGAAATGTTCATCTACTGCAAATTTGGTAAGACCATTGAAGACTGCAGTCAGCTCTTTTATCCAATCCTCACAGATGATGGTTTGTGTTGCACATTCAACGCTGTAGACGACAAATTCATGTACATTCAATCAAGGTATAATTGTGTAGATATCGATGGGACATAATAATTATTATAATTTGGTTTTAGAAGCCAAGATGTTTTTGATACCAAACCTATTCCACCTGATGAAGTAGCTATTGACTGGACTCCAGAAAATGGTTATCCCAAGGAACTTCCAAATAAGTTCTATCCGAGAATAGCTATGGGAACTGGTACACACTTGGGATTATCAGTAATCATGAATACTTCAACTGCCGATTATTTTTGTACGACAACAAAAAGCATAGGATTTAAGGTAAGCACCGATTTAGCTATCTTAGATTTTCACGATGTTTTTATTATTTTTCTATAGATTTATATAAACTTATATGTATATATGATTATGGTTTAGTTAAATTCTTAAACCTTTCAAATTTTTACAGTTAGGAACGAAAAACTCAAATATTTTCAATATGTATAGTTAGGGATATATAAACAAATCCCATAAATTTCACCAGTAGTATGTTCAAAATTTTTGCACACGCTGCTCCAGAAACAGAGCAGAGAAAACCTGCCAAAATCCGCCTAACCATACGGGAGCAAATAATATCTGCTCAGAATGCAGGAGAAGAAGTGCTGCTCTTCTTCCATGCAGTGTATTTTGAGTGAGAACTTCTTTGAATAACGTGGTTATGCGTTTTATTTTGCAAAGAGAAATATGAGAAGCCGAAATCTCATCCAAAATATGAATTGAAATATAATACGCAACATAGTATCAGATTTATTTAATTGATAATTTATCACAGCTGGAACTACTTGTAATAAATTTTCGAAATTTGTTATTGCTTTCAGCTGCTATTAATTATTTATCTAAAGCAGTATTTATATTATAATGACATGCATTTTTTCCATATATTATGAGGATGATCATCGTATTCAGAAATTTATTTATAAGTGACGAGAGAAGCAAACGCCGTTTGCATTTTTTCCAGACCCCTTTGTGTTAATGTGCGCATTTAATGATAGCACTAATCTCTCCACTTCGACTACTGGCAACACGGTTTACTAAAATTGTGTAGTAAATATTTATTAAATTACTACAAGGGGCCCGTCGACGTTGCCCGGCGATAATATAGATACCTAGATGGGTGCGATTCCATACTCTTCTCAACTCCAGTATGAGCTTAAATTGATATTCTCTATTTACTTTTGTTTAGTTGTATTTGCTTCTTGCTGTTAATTTTGGAATTATTAGTTTTAGTTATTTGAGTTATTTAAACCTGAACCACGACATATTGAGTTGCCAAAACTCGAGCTAAGAAAATTCGATGAGAAGTTAAAAAATTGGCTGCCATGTTGGTAGCAATTCCGCTCAGCCGTGCACGGAAATAAAGCCTTAAGCGCTTCGGATAAATTTAATTACCTCCAAACGTTATTAGTTGGCAATGTTGAAAAAGCCATAGCGGTATTTCCTACAACAGAGCTTGCCTACAACGAGGCAATTAACCTTTTACAGAAGCAGTATGAAGGAGAAGAACGTTTAATTGATCAATGTATGCAGCAGCTCATGAATTTGCAGTTAGTAACAACGAAAGAAGATATGCAAGGGTTGTTGATATTGTATATTACATTAATCACGACTACTTGCTCGTTTAAACGCTCTGGGAGTCAACGTATCTCAATACAATATCATGATAAAACCACCTTGTTTATATCGCGACAAGTTCCTTTACTTACCACCTGGATGCGGGAGCCCTGGTACAGAAACCAGTGCACTATTGTATAATGCTCTGGTGAAACACCAGAATATCCAAATTCTTAAACTGCTTGTAGTAAAACACTTGACATTGATGTAATTGACTGCCTTCACCTTTATGCTGTAAATCACGCGTCCACTTCTCAAACAGTTATGATTTTATTTTGCTCAAGAGCGAGCTTTATAATAATAAATTTGACTAGTTTCATATAAACTCGATAACATGCAAGTTAGGGAGTAATAAAAATACAATCTTAAACAAAACAATTCGTTCTTACTTGAAGAGTGATATAAAGAATTTCATCGTCTGCTTTAATTCCACGGCGCGACGATGAATATTTCGTAGCTATGGAAAGTAATCAGATGCAATTTGTTTATCATAGCGATTTAAATTGTAATAGGAATGCGTTCTGCGTAAATGTGAATTTTTATTGCTCATGCAACTTATTTTAATTATTTTGTTTCTATTGATTTTTTAGAAATAAATAAAGCTTTGGAAGCTGATGCTGCCTCTCGCAGCTCTGGCCAAAGGTCGGCGGCGTCCATGTGGGTGCAGGTGCGGGGGTATTGT
Source organism: Dioctria linearis (assembly GCA_963930735.1). Classification (NCBI taxonomy): domain Eukaryota; kingdom Metazoa; phylum Arthropoda; class Insecta; order Diptera; family Asilidae; genus Dioctria; species Dioctria linearis. The sequence goes on along the minus strand of OZ005742.1, from coordinate 163,383,000 downwards.
TCTCCGGACCTCACGGCATTTGATGAATCTTGTTATTGTGAAAAAAGTCAGAAAGCCCATAGCGAGGAGAAGGCTCTTATAACCACCGCTGAAGTGGTGATGGAGTGGCGTCATAGGACTTCCTTCGTCAACCTGAAGTTTTCGTAACCTTTGCTTCAGCTCTAACAAATCATGGGAGATGTTGTAAGATGACATTGTCTTGTTAAGTAATTTTGTGTGTGTGCGCAGGAAGCATTTCTATCAGATTCTGTGATGGCATGAAAGCGCTTTGGATAAGGACTTTAGGCTTATATTGTAGTTACCTAGTCCTTAGTGGCACAAGAATTACTAATATTGAGCATGCCGGATCCTGACAATGACCTTTGGGAAACTGAATGGCCACCTATTAAATTGACTGTTTCTCTTTTCATCACATAGATCCATTGGTTTGGAATCATGAGCTGAATCCATCTGGACACCTTGTCATCCTTTATTAGTTAGTCAGAAATCCGATTTCACAAGCGCTCTTACCAGATTCAACCCTATATGGTGGATGATGTTGCTGGTACATCTGAATTGAATGTCCAATTGTGGAACATGATGACATCTCATGGTCAGAAAGTGGATAGATTTGATCTCGATGTAAACTTATTATCGAGAATCGTGATGAAGGTTAATCTGATGGATAATGCATTGAAGGCTTCTGCTACTCCTTGATTGCGAAGTTCTTGCTGCATACCGTTAATCTGTTCCATCTTGTGATTAACGTGTCCTTAAAAATCCCGGAATTGATTCTCCGTTCTTTCGTTAGACATTTTTGTGATATCAGCCGTTGAGTCGATGATGGAGGTCTGATTCTTTAATAGTTCTAGCAAACGTTGTTGATTTCGTTCAACATTGGTTATGATTCCCGTCATCTTTTCAGCATAGCGAGAATTTAATACTCCGAAGAAGGAACTGGCCACATTACCAAATATATCGAGCGGCGCTCTTTTTATACGTGTACGTACATAATATAGTAGCAATTCGTTGTTTTTCTCCATCTCTTTCAGTGTTCCATGGAATTGTGAGCACGTCTTTGAACATACATGATGCGCCATCATAGCTTTGCAGACATGATTTAAGATGGCAGTGCCGTTTTTTATCGTAGAAAGTTCCTGCCAATATGATTTCATATCATAGTATATGACCAAATTCCATTCATTAGAGATTAAGTTGGTCGAGCCCATACCTTCAAAATAGATGTTGCGCTGATTCATAAAGGTGTTGGTTCTATTTGACAGCTCCCTAGTATCGGCATGACTAGGCATGTGAGAAAACATAAGCTCGCAGCGGAAGTTGACGGTGGAGATTTTTTAGACGGGATCCCTTCATGAGTTGCGGCTGGCCCTTTTTCTACGCTGCTGCTGGAGGAATCGGAATGGCCAATCTTAGTCACTTGTTCTGTTGAATGCGTCTTTTTAGCTGCTGGTTGGTTGTCAGTTTGTGAGGAAAAACAGGCCTCTCCCTGCTCTGTTGGTAACGAATCAAGTTTTAGAATTGGTCTCCTGAATACTCCAGAAGCAGTTTTAACGTCTGCTACTCGATTAGTCCGTCATCGCCTATGATGGTTTGGACTATTCTTCCTAGCGGCCAATTTAATGCGGGAAGATTTATATCTTTTTCACTTATAGCGGTGCTGAAGCTCGCTCAAGTATTCTCTTAACCATCGTTGCCAAAAATTACTTTTTAAATAAGAGACCAGCTGCCATCGTTGAAGTAAGCTTCCCTTTGCCGGGCCAGGATGAGGATCTACTATGCTTGTTAATGGCTCCCCAATGAAGAAATGCCCTGGGCTCAATGCGGAGATGTCACTTGGGTCCGATGACGTTGGCGTTAGCTAGCGGGAGTTTAATATTGCTTCTATTTGTGCCATTACAGTTTCCATCTGCTCGTATGTAAGCGATACCGAAGATACTCTCTTCTGGAACAGAAGCTTGGCAGATTTGACGGCTGCCTCCCACAAGCCGTCGAAGTGTGTACTGAGCTCCAATGCAGGCATCAGTGGTCAACTCACTTGCGACCTCGATGTGGACTGCTTTGTTTGCGAAGCAACCAAGTATTGCAACATAACTTGAAATGCATCCAAAAAGGTCCACAAATATCGATTCCGACATTAACGAAGGGTTTGGCTGGTTGTACTCTGTGATCCGGCAAGTTGCCCATATTGCTCTAGAAGTTGCGGCCAGAATTTCCTGCAGCGGACACAATTCTGTACTATTTACCGCGTTCTGGTTTTACCCTTGATGAGCCAGAATCTTTGTCTAGTAATAGCCAAGAATGCTTGGGCGCCAACGTGTGAATTGGTGATGTGTATATTAGTCATCAATAATCGTGTGGTGTTGTGGGCGTATGGCAGCAACATTGGGTGTTTGGCGCTGCAAGTTAATTCTGATTCCTGCAATCGTCCACCTACTCTAATCACTCCCTTTTCATCCTCAAATGGGTTCAGGCTGCTTAATCTACTATTTGACTTTACATGGTGCAACTGGGTTAATTGTTTTAAATCTTCTCCGAACCCTTGGATTGCACTTCCTTTATAACTACCACCAGTGCCCCTTCTAATTCTTCTCCACTTAGTGCCGCCTTCTTACGTACATCCGGCTCCAGGCGAGCATTTGATACAAATCTCAATATGTATTCTACGATCCGCTGCAGATGTTTAAAGAAGTGGGATGATCTATGACGTCGGTAATATATCTTGTCTTAATTGATGCTAATAACAGCACGTAGGCTTTTCTTCAGGTTTGTTTTTCGAGCCACTATCTTAGATGGGCATGCCGAACCTTTACCATGCAGAAATATTGGGTCGTAGAACCATAAGCTGCAGTCCTTCAATTTCTCGGGATCAAGTCCTCTATACAACAAGTCTGCTGGATTTTGCCGTGAAGGCACGCCAATCATCAATTACAGTGTTTTTCTGAATAGCAGCTACACAGTTGGCAACAAATTTGTGGTAGGACGCCGATGGTGAGCTGAGCCAAGCTAGAACTATTTCGGTGTCGGTCCAAAAATAACATGCATAGTTCTACTTCAAATCTGTCTTTCCTCGATGATCCAAGTCAGATGTAAGTTTTGCGGGACATAATTCTAATCTTTACACTGTTGTGGTCTTGGTTGGTGCTACTCTCGATTTTTCGCAGAGTAACCTTACCAATATGTTACTGTCTTGGAGGATTGAGCGCACATATGATGAATATTTTTTGTGGTATTTTTCCTGAACTAACGTGCCTGGGAACCTTAATATCATTTACAAACTTGAGGGCCTGACGAAAGTGGATCCACCTAGCGTGCAACTCAATTGGTACTGGCGCATCCCAATCCAGTTTCAAAACAAACCCACAGCTTTTGGAGAAATATCTTGGCACTCACCACCACAGGGCTCATGAGGACCAGCGTATCAAACAACTGAGCGATATTTGAAAAAACCTTCCTCTTTGTGACTTTTCCTCCTTCGGTCCTCTGGGCTCTAACCGAAAATTCATCCGTCCGTGGGAGCCAAGTCAGGCCGAGTATTTTAATGTGACAGTAATTGTCATCATTAAGGTCTAAACTTAGAATATGGAGACGACAGGAAGTGTTGATACTTGTAAAATGAGCGTGATTTTTTCAACGTGCCGTGAAGTAGCTCAGCATTATATTGAAGAAAGAGACAAATCTATGTTTAGCGGTCTGACGAAGTTTCTTTAATTTTCAAAAAAATTTCAACAATTTAAATGTAATTGGAAAGTTGTGAAAAGTGATTTGAAAATAGTGCTAAATGAAATAAAGAGTGTAAGAAATTATCTGTTGATATTATAGTGATCAATTTCTAAGTGATGTTCATGTGTAATTTCAGAACGAAGTGTTCGGTAAAAAACTGCCACAACAACACCAACGTTCGACGTGGGAAATCACTTTTTAGGCAAGTATAGTTATAAAATATTATCTTGTGTACTTTAAACACCTTGGTATATTAAATTAAATTAAAAATTCAGAACAAAAGCGATGAAATATCGAAAAAATCCTTCCTCCACCGAGATTTGTTTACGTTTGTGACAGCTGCGAAATTCCCTGAGTATGTTGGCGTAGTGACAGTGAATAAGAACATTTTCGATGGGATCAAACGCAATATTTTCAACAATATATTTTGTTGCCGCGCTCTCGATATTGATTCTACTACACGGCTGTACTGAGCGTTCACTACAAGGGCAACAGATACCAACACAACCAGAATTTGACTACACAAAATTTGACTTATAACACTTCCAGTACTCTCTATATTCTAAGGGTCTAAATGAGGGGCGATGTCCTCATGGGTTATGTTTTTGATAATCGTTGGTTCATTAGTACACCACTATCGTAACTTGAATCCGACAGATAACAAAATTTCGTTTAATTGTTCCTGCATTTGAACAGTTTCTCTCAAGTGATTTGACTCGGTTATGACATCATCAACATAGAAATCTTGATTCAATATGAATGAGCGCAAAGGATGCTCTGTTTCATTTTGTCTGGCTAGGCTTTGGATACAATTCGTTGACAAGAATGGCGCCGTTGTTAGCCGTACGTGACTGTCGGCAACTGATAACATTTTGTGGGCTGTGATGGGTCGTTGCTCTAGAAGATTAATTGGAATTTCCTAACATCCTTGCAGACTTGTACTTGGCGTTACATTTTGTGGTAATCGAAACCGTAGCAGTATGGTGAAAAGCTCATCCTGGACTGTTGGGCCAGTATATAAAATGTCATTCAATGATAAATTCGATGAGGTTGTCATTGAAGCATCGAATACTAGCCCCAATTTCGTAGTTGTGCTGTCTGGTTTCATCACGCAATGATGCGGCAAAAAATAATGTGATGTTGGAAGGTCTCTTAAATTGAGTTCCTCCATATGGCTTAATGCCATATATTCTTGGATTCTTGGATTCTTGTTTATCTTTCGTTTCAAAGAATGGAACCGACGTAAAGCGATATCCTTGGATTTGCCCCAATTATGCGTATCTTCGAAAAAGTGCAGCTTAACCATGAAAGGACCTATATCGTATCTTTGTGTATTTAGGTTCAAATGTGACTCACATCTGATCTCGGACACCGTCTTGGGTTGTCTTCTGCTGTCAACCTCCTCCAACTTCCAGAATCTTTCCATTTGTTCCTCGAGGGTGCCATCTTCTTGCGAGCACACCCCGCATAAGGCTTCAGAGCGTTGTGTGGTTTGTATTCCTCCACCAATCACCCAACCAAATACTGTATTTTGTATTTTGGGTACGTTTCTTCCCAGTTTGATTTGGCCAACAGCCAGTAACTCAAAATAAATAGCTCTCAGCTCCAATAGTAGATCGTTGCGATCTGGACGGTCAAATTGTGGATCGGCCAACTAAATGTTCTTTGGTACGGGCCAGCCGGTAATATCTAGCTGATAGGCCGGTTAGAAAGATGTGATTTGTGGCAATATGAATGTTTCGATTTGTTGTGGCCCGGGTGCCCATTGACCCGAACCACAACCATAAAACCAATACATTGCCCTATGCAATGTATTGGCGTATATCAGGAATGACCCTGAAAATCGAAAATATTTTAATATGATTACAATTTTAAATGCATTTAAAAATGCATTTCCATACTGAAACAAAATGCAATTTAGCATAAATACACCTACATACAGCGTGTCTGCTAAATTATCTGCATCTACTATACATACATACAGTTTCTTTTTCCTAAATTCATAAAAACTTATTCGTATGTACATACATACACATAGTTATTCTCATCACCTAAAAATATTACTGCTTCAAGACACAAGTGCATATCAGATTTCATGCATATGCACAGTGCCTAAACTTTTTGTACATTCTCACGTACGATTTTTCACGTCGTGGGAAGGTAATGGAATGAAAAAAGAAGCTTTCGTGGGCACCTGGGGGCAGCTATCCCGAACCTCGGGGAGTCGTTTTTTTCACCCGTCGAGGAGTAGTTAGTCCCTAAAAATTCTAACATTGTTTTTAAAATCGCCTCGCGAAATTCAAATTTCTTCCTATATAGTTTTCAATTTTTTTAAGTGATAAGTTTTGCAAATGATCAAATAAACTTCGAAGTGATAAGTTTTGTAAACGATCAAATAATTTTCGTAGTTTTCAAGTGATACTTTTGTGAATTGTGACGTTCTTTAAATCGCCCCGCTAATGTAAATAGTTTTATGTTTTTCAATGTTTTTATCAAATATAATAGTGCGATACTTGATTTACATTTTTTTTGTGCTTTAATTTCCCCTCCGATTGATTCTTCCTGGGCGAGCCAGGAATCACGAGAGATCGGTTATACAACAATTGGGTGTCAGCGGACCAAAAATTAAAACCAGTGTAAACAAATAATAATAATAAATGCCTATAAAAAAAATGTTTTTTGTTAATTTAATTATAATTACAAAAAATAATTATCAAAAAAAAAAAACCCAGCAACAGTTTGAAAAAATCTGTCAGAAATAATAAGTGTGCCTTAAATAAAACAACAACAGAATAGCCCGGGTACCCTTAATACAGGGCAGGGGCGGATCCAGGATTCTTGTGAGGAGGGGGCGCAACTATAGTTTAAAAATGGTTTAGCCTGGAAACATGTAAATGCTCCAAGACACTAGCCACTACTCGCAAATATCAAATCCACAAAATTTATGATTTGAAAGATCCGGGTCGAACAGATAAGTTACCACTCTCAACGAAGAAAGTTGCTCAACCTTCAACTTTTGCCACTCTCGAAAGTCAAACGAGGTGTTAAATTACTTATTTTGTTTTGGTTTGCAAATGGTGGAAGTGTAAAACTTCCGAATCACCCATTCCGGTTAGTAAGAATAGCGAAGTACATTTTATTGAAATCCACGAATTTATCATAAATCGTAACTTTGCAAAATACAGGAATTAAAGCGCTACGTACTTTGAGTCTATTTAAAATACCAGTCACAGAACAGATGCAATGCAGAACTTGTAAGTATGTAACTTCATGGGAAAGTTGCGAAAGTTTGACTAATAAGCCAAGCTTAGTTCATAACTTTAATCTTTATATAATAATTTTATTTTATTTTTTTGATTTTGGTTTTCATATTGTAGACTTAGTTTATATTCTATCGTTTTTCTTTTTATAATTTTTTCTTTTGTATGTTTTGTATGTAATAACTTTTAAGGTATTATTTTATTGGGCTTTGCCTGTATAATATCTTTTGAACTTCGTAAATAAATAAATAAATACCCTATGATGCAACGCACTGCATGGTAGGAAGGGCATAGCGAAAAGAGCAAAAGGAATCCAACATTGCAGCGGCGATCCAGGTGGTTAAACTGGCAAGCTATTGACAAATCGCTAATAAGCTTGAAGGCTCTAAAAGCTAAGACTGTGCGACCAGCCTCGACTCAGACATTGGAATTGTATTGCATGCTAGATCTGATGTACGACTTGTAGATGAGGGCTAGATTCGATGGGCTGAAACATTTCTTAAACATTCTCAGAAATCCAAGACATTTCGATGCTTCTTTAGTAACATAGAAGATGTGATCTGTCCAGCTTAACGTATTGCAAATATTAATGCCAAAAATGTATTAAGATGGTCTATCGTAAATCAGTGCTCCATAAAAAGAAACGGGATTGGAGAAATTATGATCTTGTTTTAAAGAAAACTGGATGCGATTCGCTTTACCTTAAGCGATGATATTTTCAAGGTCGTTAATCAATGATCCAATCATGTAAACTCGATTGACAGATGTGGCATTACCTCTAGAGTCCCTAAGAGTGTTAAAGCAGTAAGCGAAATCAAGGGTACTGTGATAGGCAAAACTATCGATAGGCCTAAAAGTTAGGAAAATGAGATCATTAAAGAAAATTACGAAGAGGGATGGAGAGATAACAGAGACCTGGGGACATCGGCATTTACAGCGTTTGATTCTGGTGAAATGCTATCTAGTACAACCGGTATTGGGCGATCAGATAAAACAGTTTCCATCTATAATAGAAGAAGAGGGAGAGACCAGGTGCTTTCAGTTTAACTAAAAGGGATGGTTGCCAGGCTCTATCAAAGGCCTTCAAAATATCTAGGGTAACGATTTTGGACCACCACAATTGTGAAGACTAGGGTGCCGTACGAAAAACCAGCAAGTGTCGAGTCCGGAAGCCATATCGGGAAACATTGATGAGTTGTTTGGCTTCTAGATACTTCATTAATTTGGAATTAATAAAAGATTCAAAAACCATTGAAAGAATCGAAGTGATTGCAGTTGGTCGATAATTTGAGGGATCACTAACCTCGTCTTTCTTGGGAATAGGTGGAACGTGAGCTAGTTTCCAACCAGTTGGAAATTTTCTTGTCGAATCAGACAAGTAGAATCGTTTGCGCAGAGGTTTAGCCAAGGCTGAGGCACACCTTTTAATTAACAGGGGTGAGAAACCATCAGGACCAACGGCCTTAGAGACGCTTATCCCCTTAAGGATCTTGAACAGACCTCTCATACGTATGTGTATTAGCTCTTGGGAGGATCCATACGAGAGATGCAAAATAGTTGTCTTTGAAGTGTGTAGAAAACGAAAATTTGAGGCGAATCTACCAACCAAAATATTAGCTTTATCCAAGGAGTCAACAACCACTTCACCATTGTTAAGTAGTGAAGCTATAGACGTATCGCTAAAGTTGCTCCTGATGGTTTTGACCAGGGACCGGAATCCCTTGCAAGCCTTGATTCCAAGATTCTGAGTCTAACATTTCTGTTAAAATGAAGTTTTTCTCTCCGGATAATGTACTTGGAAGTGTTGTGTGCAGTCTTGTCGACTTGTTCCAATTCTGGACCTGAATGCAAATGATACGCGCGAAAAGCAGACACATTCGCTTTTATTACTTAGTTGCACTTATCGTTAAACCAAGAGCGATTTTAGTGTTGTTGAGACCTGCTACAGGAAGAGGGCATGTATTCATGCATGCAAAGACTTAGAATGTCACCGACCAATCAATTTCACTAGGTTACTGAGAAAATTTCTCAATCAGCATTTATATTTTCTTTTTATTTAACGTTTGAACCAAGCATTCTAGTAAAACTATTGCATTTTACGAAATAAAGAAAAATATATTCCAAAATAAATCGTTTGCTTTAAATGTAATAATTCACTACACCAATATACAATGATTTGTTTGCCGTTGTATAGTTTCGCTAAATTTCTCCAATTAAGAGCTGTAATTGTTTTACATCGAAGACTCATCAATTTGTAGCTGTTGTCAATTAAAACAAACCTTCCATCGCTTTTCCCGCATAAGCTTTGTGCTGCTTCAAACACCCCGAAAAAGGCCACGCTCATGTACATCCATAAATTTAATGGTTTCAGCACTTCCTGTTTCCTCTATAGGATTTAACAGCTACGACTGAAAGTGGAGCGAGGGCTGAGCCGCTAATCATAAGGGCTACGTTCTTACGAAATTGAACGCTTCCAAAAATTTTTAGTATTTTTAACAAAAAGGCCAGTAGAATAGATTTTGTTAAGGAAATCTCAGAAGTTCTATTGCATTTTTTTTAATGGTCTTCAGGGAGGGGCGCGAGCCCCCCGCGCCCCCTAGCTGGATCCGCCACTGATACAGGGTACTTAGAGGAATAAAGGCTTTACAATCGTTTAGAGTGCCCTTTACAATCGTTTAGAGTGCCATAGTGCTCCAACGTGGGAAGGTTGCGAGGCTTCATCCCTGCCTCACGTAAGACGTATCATAAAGAAGGAAGGAAGGAAGGAAGCCCGCAACAATTCATCAACCAGGCTAATCCCAGCAACAACTACAAAACTTCCAACTTTTACATACACTCACCACCAACATCTTCAACTCCGAGAAGACATCAACCAGAAAGTCCGACGGAAAGCTAATATCAGCAAAAAAAACAACAATACTATCTTCACCATAATCATCAGTATAAAGTCAGCTTCAAATACAACATTGGATAGAGTTAAAGGTACAGTGGAAGCTGTTTGTTTTTTCTTTTCTCATAATCAAAATTTTTCATATATGTATACAGAATTTAATTACCAAATTTCTTTCCTTAACAATATTATTAAAATATTTCGTAGTTATTTACATATTTACATTTTCTGATTATTTACAAGTACTCATATATATATATATATATGTACATAAAAGATGAAAAACAATTTCTTCCGTTACTTACAATCCTCAGATAATTAAATTAATTTAATTAAACATAGAAAAAATTTAAAACTAGGAAGAAACAACCTCTGCGGCAAGACCTCGTGAGCTTGTTGGTCAGAGGACTTTGGCAAAAATCAAATATCAATCCTCTGCGGTAGGACTACGTGAGCCTATCGGTCAGGACAAAGATATTGATTGGAAGAGCTACCAATTAAAAGCTCAAAAAGTTGCAAATAAGATAACAAAATACGTTTCCTCTTTATTGCATAAATTTTTGATTTAAAAATCTATGATAACAGATATAAATCATTTTTGTGTTGTGATGGAACATTTTTTTTCTCTGTCATACAAATTTAATTCTCCCGCAAAAATAAAATTATTAACAGAAATATCTAAAATAAATATATAATAATTGTTTTTATATACATCAGAACTCTTAGCATTCCTTTTATTAGAAATCGGAAATTTCAAAACAGCAACAAATCCAACAAATTATCATCCTCCCCATTACTGTAATTTACGCACTTCCTACAATTTATAAACGTTTTCCACTAAAACAAAACTAATTACACTATTACAAACTGATTCGCAATTTGTTACTGTTTGGAAATTTGAAAATTAATTTTCACATTTCTCACATCTTCTATAAGCCCATTCCCAAATTCACCCCAAATCGAAGTTCGAAACGGACATTCCTAATATTAAAAAACTCTAAATTATACTTGTACTAATTTTCTCATATGTTACTTCAAATAACTACAATGACTGAAGAAATCGTTTCTTTCGATGAACTATGCTCGTCTCAAGTAGGAAAAAACAAGGAAATTAGGCTAATACTAGGGGCTTATCACCAAGCCAGTAAAGTGAAGCGTACCAATACCTTTGTGAAGAAATGTGGAGCGCCTTCGAGCAAACAGAAGAACAAATACTTCAGTATAAAGACTTCACGAACGATCACGATTATTTCAAAGAATCGTGCTCAGACAAAACTGTGGACTGGTGCAGGTTGACGAAAGCAACACTTTCCGAAAGATCGAAATCAATCTCAGAAAGTGTTACAGCTCAGCAAAACCCCTATCATATTCCATCACCCAGAGCTTCGTGGAGAATTCAATTCAACACACAAGTTACAGAAGCTAATAAGGAATCAGATGGTCCACAAAATAAAAGTATTTTCAGAAGTCTAAGTGCCAAAACTAAATCAATTACTCGAGTGATACAGTCATTAAACCCAGATATCCTACCTACAGCGAGCAGAACATATTTAGAACAAAAACTAAACATTCTGAATAAACATTGGGCAGAAATCGAGGAGCTCAACAACACATTCCAAACACAATCTACGTCACAAGATTTAGAAAACAAATATTTCTCCGAAGATGTTTTCTATAAAGCAGAATACGAAGAAGCTGTAATTGCAACCCAAGAACAGCTAGATACCCGCATCCTTAATTACCAGCATGACACCCGAAATAACTCATCACACTTCCACAATGAAAGCACAGAAATTAAAAGTTCACATATTTCCCTATCAGAAATTAAATCGTTAATACCTAGTTTTAACGGCGATCCAAAAGACCTCAACAAATTCGTGTCATGTTGTGCTGATATTAATAGAGTCCACCCCAATACTGACTCAACAACCTTATTTTCAATAATTAAAAGTAAGCTACTTGGAGATGCCTGCCATGTACTTAAGTACGATGATACAAGCAGGTGGTCAGATTTGAAGCAAATACTTCTCGAAACATTCGAAGAAAAAATCGAAAAATCAGTACTCCAATCCAAACTCGCAAACTCAAGACAAAGAAGAGGAGAACCTGTCAAAGAATTTCTGCACCGAATAAATATGACACATGCACAGCCACGCATTCATATACAACAGATAAATTACTGTTAAATTCCCTAATAAAGGATAACGAAAAATAAGCTATTAGAGCGATTAAAGACGGATTAATAAGCGAGCAACTGCAAACGCTAGCCAAACTCCACGAAAATAGAGCATTAAAGCCCATTACGTCATATATTGGTGAGCAAGCATTACGCCTAGAATCAAAAGCAACAAAATTAGCAACAAACTCTTCTCGCACTGCTCAGTCAATACAAGTGCAGAACCCCTTTTGCTACAAATGCAGAGCACAGCGACATTTAGCTCCAAATTGTCCACAGAACATTCACACAAACCCAATCCCAAATAAATATTTTTCAAATAACTTAAACAAAGGCAATCCTCCTAAGCAGGCTAGCACCTTCAACAGCACTACTCCTACATGCAGGTATTGTCACAAATTAGGACATACCACAGAAGTATGCAGGGCAAGGATAGCAAACCATGGGAATTTCTACAAAGAAAATACAAATGCGGTTGATCAAAACTTCAGAAAGCGAACGGAAAGTCCCAATAAAACTACAATTGCCCAAAAAGAGGTCAGCTTCAACGAGGTTCCAAGTTTTAATTATAGAAAAAATTCCCCTTCCTCGACAATACAACCCCAAAATGAAGCAAGGACAAATAAACCATACATACAAAATCCGAGAATATTCTTAACATATTCGGAAAACAAATCAAGGCGAGAGGAATTAGTCGGCAGCCCCTCGCAAATTCAAACAAAAGCCGACATACATACCAACCCAAATTAGATAATGCACATTTATTAAATGACCACATAACGCTGATAATTCCAATTATTATCAACCATAACTCCATTACTATCTCTCTATCTACCAATGTGTGCTCCAATAAAGAAACAAAGTTCCTCGTAGACACAGGAGCAGAAATTAGTCTCATGAAGTTCAATACACTGAAAGCAGGTAGCAGTTACTATAAAGATGCAATCTGCAAGATAAATACGATTTACGGAATCTAAAACTACAGAAGGATTAATATTGGCAAAAATGGCAATTAAATCAAACGAAGAATTTGTAATAGAACATCCCTTCCAAATAGTAGGAGAAAATTCAACCTTGGCATATGACGGCCTAATTGGCCACGACTTCTTGTCCAGATACAACGCTAGTATCAATTAGAAAAACAATTACATTTGCTTACAGGAGAAGCAATGTCATTCATCCTATCCCATAGAGCAATATCGCTCAGAATACCCAAATACATATCTCAGATATGATATCCCGGACAAGAAGTCTCTAACAAACAACCTTCTGTATGCAAAAAAGAATTTGTTAACTAATAAAAACAATGCAAATATTAACAAGGATAAATCGCACGTTACACAACAGGCAAGAAACACAAAACAGCAATACTTTCCTAAACAAAGAATTGCACAAAAAACGGAAGACACTCTAGAATCCAATAAAAACAAAGGTACATTGAATAACTTACATAATAAAATTAACAAAATTCCCGCTCGCTCCGAATCCATAATTCAAATCCCAACTTCGTCAACTATGGAATCGATATATTTCAAAAATGAGGTAAAGCGAGGATTGTTCATAAGTAATACCATAGTCAACCCATCACAAGGAATTGCAAAAGTCCTAGTTCTCAACAAGAATGAACAGGACGTCGAACTGGCAATTCATGACATGAATTCAGAATGCCATGACCTTAATGACTTCGATTGCATTCCTACAGATTCCAACAGAGATCCAATTAGGGGCAGGATTAAAAAACTGCACTCCCTGATTAAATTGGAGCACTGCAATTTGGAAGAAGCCGAGAGTATTCGGAAAATTTGCAAGGATTTCAACGATCTCTTCTACTTAGAAGGGGATTTCCTGACATTAACAAATGCAACCGAGCAAATAATCGAAGCAGTCCCAAATAAACCTCACATATACACTAAACCGTACAGACTTCCAGAAACAAGCCGAAAAGAAATTACTCGGCAAATAAATGAAATGTTGGATTCAGAGATAATAAGTCCTTCAAATAGTCCGTGGAATTCACCCCAACTTCTAGTTCCCAAAAAGCCGAATGAGCATGGGAACAAAAAATGGCGAGTCGTTGTAGATTTCCGCCGAGTAAATGACATTACTATTGGCGACGCTTATCCAATACCTAATATTACAGACATATTAGATCAATTGGGTAAGTCCAAATATTTCACGAAGTTAGACCTCGCCAGCGGATTCCAGCAAATTCGCATGGACTGAAAGAATAGAGCAAAAACTGCGTTTAGCACTCCTTATGGTCATTACGAGTTTAACCGTATGCGATTTGGATAAAAAGGTGCACCGGCAACCTTCCAACGTGCCATGAATAATGTCCTTTCCGGACTCCAAGGCATTTACCGTTTCGTATACATGGACGATATTGTAGTCCATAGATACAATCCTAAGGACCATAATATTAGGCTCGCAAAACTACAACCCGACAAGTACCATTTCTTAAGAAAAAAATAATGTATCTAGGGCGCATCATTACGGAAAATGGAGTCAAGCCAGATCCGGCAAAACTTATATCAGTTCAATCTTATCCTAGACCCAAGAAGGAAAAGGGTATAAAAGCCTTCCTTGGTTTCATCGGCTATTATCGCCGCTTTATTCCCAATTTCTCTAAAATCGCAAATCCGCTTACTAACCTTCTGAAGAAGGACACACCTTTCAAGTTCGATGCAATTTGCGAATTACGAAACAAATTAATATCAGCACAAATCTTATCCTATCCGGTTTTCGACAAAGAATTTTTTGTCACCTCCGATGCCAGTGACTACGCCATCGGAGCAGTTCTTTCCCAAGTAGATGGTCAAGGAGATCATCCAATCGCCTATGTGAGTCGAGTTCTAAATGGTGCAGAGACTCGATACTCAACAATCGAAGAAGAGCTTTTGGCAATTGTTTTCGCAGTTTTGCAATTCAGGCCAAACATTTATTGTACACAGTTTTCCATCATAACTGACCATAAACCATTAGTATGGCTAATGAATCTAAAGGATCATTCCTCAAGGCTAATGAGATGGAGAATACGTCTTGAGGAATATGACTATAAAATAGTCCATAAACCTGGAAAGCTCAACACAAATGCAGGCGCTCTCAGTAGAGCTATCCCAGAAAATTCTGTAAAATTAAGTGAACCTAACACCTATGTAAATGTGGTAACCAGGAATCAGGCCAAAGCTCAGGCGAATTTAGATACACCAAATCCAAATATTACTACTCCAAATCCAGATTTATCAGTAGTAAACAGTTCCTCAGTGATAACTGAGACCAATTTCCCATTACTTTTAACTAAAAACACAAATAATAAATTTTTCATCTTGCCAATGCAGGATACTGAACTTGAAAGAGTGTTAAAATCTACACTAAAACTTTTAGACAAACCTCCTCTACTAGAGAACGAACTGAACTTCTTTAAGAAGAAAGACTCCACAGTAATCATTTCAAAAGTCAATCTACCCTGCCGATCACAAAGAGATAGATTAGACATTGAAAAGATTTTAACTGAGATCTGCTCCTACACAGATGCAAATCAGTTAAATATCTCCTTCCCTGTATTAGACCAACAAAATCTATCAACTGAAAAAAATAAATATAAAACTTCATCAATATTCCATAAAGTATTTATCTAACAACAGTTATATTGAGCAAGTTCTGAAAGATTTCCACTCTCTACCAAAGGGAGGCTATCAAGGCGTCTCCCGTACAATTAAATGAATTAAAAAACAATTCTATTGGCCTGGCTTGTCAGACGATGTAGTAAGATATGTAAGGAAATGTAAACTTTGTCAAGTAAACAAAGTATCCCGAAATCCCCAGATTCCTATGAAAATCTCAAGCATAAGCTGAAAACCTTTTGAAAGAGTGTACCTAGTTGTTGTAGGACCTCTCCCAAATTCCCGTTCTGGAAATAAATACATCCTTACATTTCAAGACGACCTTTCCAAGTTCTCTGAAGCTATTCCCATAGTCAACACTGAATCTAAGACATTAGCGGAAGCCTTCACGACAACAATAGTTTGTCGACATGGCATTCCAGAAAGTATCCCAACAGACAAGGGATCTAACTTCATAGGTGGCATGTTCGCCGAGGTATCCAAACTGCTAAATATCAAAAGGCTCAAAACTACTCCATATCACCCTCAAACAAATGGTGCATTGGACAGAAGTCATACAACTTTAGCAGAATACCTCAGATCTTATGCAGCGAAAGATCCTCAAGACTAGCAGACATGGATTCCAAATGCCATGTTTGTCTACAATACCACACGTCATTCGAGTACAAATTATACTCCCCGCGAACTCATCTACGGATTCCCAGCCTAAATCCCAAACAATCTAAAATCATCTCCGACCGTTTGCTATAATTACGATAATTATGCAAACGAGTTAAAAGCACGTGTACAACATAGCTATAAAATTGCGAAAGACATGGCCATGGCTAACAAAGAGAAATCAAAACTTCAGTAGGATAAAAATTCTACCCCGAAAACCTTCAATATTGGGGACAAAGTCTTGTTAAAAAGCAGAGTGAGAGATAACAAATTCTCACCACTCTGGACAGGTCCATATGTGATTGTAGAAATCAATTCTCCTGAGAACTTCACGGTGAAAATAAATAATAAAAATAAAAGAGTACATAACAATGACTTAGAACTTTTCGCGGCCTAATATAAAATTTCAACTACTACAATCCATCGACCATCTAAAAGAACAGGAATCAATTCCTCTGAACCCAATAAACAAACATCATGTCTACCACTATGCGCTATCATATTTGACATTAGCATTAGTGATGACGATCCTATTTATCTACATGTACATGAAATACAAATCAAAAACCGGCATAGGTAAGAATATACCTCTGCAACCGGAACATAACTAACTTCATCATAACCCCTACTCCCAACAGAAGAACTGCAGATAGTTCCCCCAACTAATTCTGATATATTTAAATATATAAAAACATATGTTAGCATAATATACATATCCCGTGCACTCGTGTCTCCAGTCGAAACTAAAAAGTACCTAAACTATAACAACAAATAACAGACGCAATAATTTTTTCCATCCCTTAAGTCCTTAACACCTTCCCCTCCAAAAGATCAAATGAGAAAAAAAAGGAAATTTAAAGGAACAATACAAAATTTATTTTTTTTCTCTTTAAGAAAAATATTTCTTTTTGTCAATGTTCTTTCACTCCCACTAGAAAACAGTTTAAGAGACAAATAATACCCACACATTCCATTGCATATGTACTTATGTATGTGTGTAATTGCATGTAAGGGAAAATGTAAATATCCAAAAATGATAAAGGATAAAGAAATATATGTATACATAGTATAAAAATAAAATGAAAATAAAAAAAAAAAATTGTATATAGATTAGAAATAAGTATAATTGCAAAATTTTAAAAACTATCTAATATGGTATATCACCACCCTTTTTTTTAATAAATTAATTAAAAAGTAGCAATTACAAATATTAATCTACGAAATACAAATCAATGTATATAAAATAAATAGATAGCTACAACAAATACCAATAGGCAAATATGCATTAAATGTATATATATATATACAAAAATAAAAGGATAATGTCAAATTACTTAGAATAACTAAATATAACATAAATCCAAAAAAAAAGGGCTTTGTTAAAAATAACCATTAATATTACTATATAGCAATAAATAAAGAAAAAATAGATATCTAGTAATTACATTATACATATTATATATATTTAGTAACCTCATTAATTAATGATGCAAACCATTTTAACAGAACATTTTGATTAATTTCTGATATATCATAGTTACCTATAAACATTATCTTATTTTAGAATGTGAATAGGAAATTTTGTTATTAGAAAGAAAGTCTTAAAAAGGGGGGAGGGATCTTGTGACCCGGGTGACCATTGACCCGAACCGCAACCCTAAAACCAATACATTGCCCTATGCAATGTATTGGCCTATATCAGGAATGACCCTGAGTATCAAAAACATTTTAATTTAATTACAATTATAATGCATTTAAAAATGCATTTCCATACTGAAACAAAATGCAATTTAGCATAAATTGCATTTTGTTACCAGTCGTACATTCTGTTCGCACGGCATGTATACATACCTACATACAGCTTGTCTGCTAAATTATCTGCATCTACTATACATACATACAGTTTCTTTTTCCTAAATTTATAAAAACTTAATCGTATGGACATACATACACATAGTTATTCTCATCACCTAAAAATATTACTGTTTCAAGACACGTGCGTATCAGATTTCATGAATATGCACTGTGCCTAGACTTTTTGTACATTCCCACTTCCGGTTTTTCACGTTGTGGGAAAGTAATGGAAAGAAAAAAGAAGCTTTCATGGGCACCGGGGGGTAGCTAGCCCGAATCTCGGGGAGTTGTTTTTTTCACCTCGCGAAATTCAAATTGCTTCCTATATAGTTTTCAATTTTTTCAAGCGATAAGTTTTGCAAATGATCAAATAAATTTCGTAGTGATAAGTTTTGTAAACGATCAAATAATTTTCGTAGTTTTCAAGTGATACTTTTGTGAATTGTAACGTTCTTTAAATCGCCCCGCTAATGTAAATAATTTTATGTTTTTCAATGTTTTTATCAAATATAATAGTGAGATACTTGATTTACATTTTTTTTGTGCTCTAATTTCCCCTCTGATTGATTCTTCCTGGGTAAGCCAAGAAGCACGAGAAATCGGTTATACAACAGATTCTCTTCGAAAATCCACTTGTTCTGCATAATATTTCTACGTTGACTCATTGTTGAGTCCGCTGTCTTCCACGACCAATACCACGGATATTCAAATGATCCCGAGTTGGCTTTATTGACAATGTCTTGGCCATACAGTCGGTCATGACGTTTAGTTGAAAGCCGGAATCTAGAACCGCCCAGCATTCCACTTCGACTCTATCCTGGCTCCTCAATTTCACTAATAACTTGCTGAGGAGAACGAATTTCCTTGTATTTCTATCAGTTTGAGCTGCTAAACTAGTTGAGTGACTGACTGGTCCTTGGTTGGCAGCTGATGCTCAATCTGGGCCTGACTGTCTTCTCATAAGATGTGTGCTCTCCATGTTGGATGAAGCGTGGTTTGTTGGCCCCCTTGAACAGTTGTCTAAATGCGCCAGTGTGTTATGCTTACCAGAACATTTTGTACAGCTTCGCAAGATACAACTGGCTACAGTGTGCTTCTCTTTCATGCAGTTGACACACAAATGGTGCTTCCTCAATAAATGTAGACGATTATATCGCGTTAATGAGAGAAAGCTCTTGCATACAAATAATGCACGAGTCTGTTTGCAGGCTATTTAACGGTTCCTGTTTGAAGTGGCTAAGAGAGCCGACCTGGGATGCTGGATACCCGTCAGGCTTAACCTGTCCCGGAGGCAGCTGTGGGTTCTCCCTGTTAAACTTTCCAGGGATTGGAATCGGATCTCCAATAATTCTAACACTCTTTTGATAGCGCTCAATTCCCTTGGGGCCTCTAGTGATTGCTAAAATAAGGTTTGTGTAGTTTTATCAAATATTTTACTTATCATTCCTATGTTTTTTTACCGAAGAATCCACTCGTTTGTGGTATCGTGCAGTGTCTTTATGGCTGCTGCCGATTTTATCTGACTAGTCGTCCGGGATAGTGCGCTGCTACTAACAGTCGTTTATTATTGTATCTGTGCTGCAGAGTGCTCCAGGCATCTTTGCGTTCGACACTGGTAGATGCTGTATTAATGCCCTTACTTCTCCTGGTAAATTGCTCGTTAAGTAGAACATCTTTTGGACATTGCTTATCGGCTGATTATGTATCAGCTGGATATAGAGATCTTGGAACTGTGTCCAACGTAAATAATTACCATCGAATGTAGTTAAGACAATTTTTGCCAAATTGATTCAGACGCTGTGTGCTTGTGAAGACACGGCCTCGACATCACTTCGAGTTGAGATGGGGAATGGAATAGTAGCTGCTGTTGTGAATCATTAACAGCATTGTTTGTCTCCGCTCTTTCGATAAATTTTGGTCCTAATTAGTTTTTGCCTCTCTAATCTTCTAGTTTTAAGTTCACGCATGTATCTATGCATGCTTTAGATTTACGTTAAGTATTTTTGTACTTTTTTTTTTATATATTTTTTTTATATTATATAGCTCCATTTTGCTCTTAATTTTACTTCTCTAGTTAAAATTTATTTTTTGTAGTTCTAGTTATATCTCAACATTCCTTTTACTTTTTGCTTTTCAATTATTCTTTAACTTCGTCTTTTGTTTGGTTTATGTAAATCTATTAGCTCGTTAAATTACATGTATGGTAAGATATTATTGGAAAGCATTCTGTTTACTATCTTTATAACCTTCAAGGTAAATAAATAAAAAAATCAATGACGCTGGTTGAGCTGGTGACCTAGGCCTTGCTGGATGTCCACGTAATTCTTTCATCAATTGCTGAGATACTTCCTTGATTGCATCATGGTATGATTTTTTGAAGTGCAGGTTTTCCTTGAATTCCTCTTTAAGTGGAGCCAACTTTTTGTGATTGGATTGAAAGAGAGCCCAATATTCGTTGGAAATTTCCAGGCGCTTTGTTATATACTCCTCATCTTTGCGTGATGCAGAATCCTATCCGAAATTTATGTAAAGTCTCTCCAGCTTGTGGCCAAACATGGATTCTTCATGGACGACTTCTTCGAATTTAAATTCTTCCTGGTCTGAATCCATCGTGGTTGGATGACTTCTTTTTCTTATTGCTGTGAAATTTGTGCCTGGTAGTGGCTGGGAATATCTTCCTGCAGCCTGACAGAGTCCTTTCTAACCTGGTGGCGGCCTTCAGGATAGCCTGTGCTGGCTTATTGCCTTAGTAGTAGCGAATGATAGCTTGAATTAGCTTCCTGTAGCCTGGGGTTTTTTTTTGGCCTGATGGCGGCCTTCTGGATAGCCTGTGTGTGGTATTCAGATCACGCCGGGGTCACAAAAAAATGTTTATGTCGCGACAAGTTCCTTTACTTGCCGCCTGGATGGGGGAGCCCTGGTACAGAAACCAGTGCACTAGTGTATAATGCTCTGGTCAAACACCAGAACATCCAAATTCTTATACTGCTTGTAGTAAAACACTTGACCTTGATCTAATTGACTGCCTCCACCTTTATGCTGTAAATCACGCAAATGTCACCTCTCGAATATTAAGTAAAAAAGCGTTTTCAAACAGTAATGATTTTATTTTTCTCAAGCGCGAACTTTATAATAATAAATTTGTTTAGTTTCATATAAACTCGATAACATGCAAGTAAGGGAGTATTAAAAATACAATCTTAAACATAATAATTCGTTCTCACTTGAAGACTGATGATAAAGAATTGCATCGTCAGCTTTAATTCCACGGCGCGCCGATACAGTGTCGCTACAATAAATATTTCATGGCTATGGGAAAGTGATCTGATGCGATTTGTTTCTCATAGCGTTTTAAATTGTAATAGGAATGCGTTCTGTGTAAATGTTAATTTTTATTTCTCATGCAACTTGTTTTAATTATTTTGTTTCTATTGATTTTTTAGAAATGAATAAAGCCTTGGAATTTAATGCTACAATATTGTAACTAATTACCTCTAATGCCTAGGTGAAATTCAACACCACTAATACCTACTTAGATCTCTCCCAAACGAATTAAGGGTCGCCTATCGTCCCAAGCAATACAAGGATACCAAAACTGTAGAATCCAGCGTTGCTTGTCTGAATTCAACTATAGTGGAGAACTCGCAGATAAATGACACACATACTAGTGAAAATAACGATAAACAAGTGCAGACTCTCATAGTATTCAAACGTAGCGAATTGGAAGCACGAGAAAAAGCAACAGATAAAAGAAAAAATCTAAGAGAACTGCAACTATTCCATCAAGGTTTGCGAGTAATCGTCAAAATACGTTCACAGCTGCTGGACTCTGCTGCAAACTACGATGATAAATCTGTGACAATTGAGAAAAAGAAGGTGCTTTTATCCAACAGGGGTTACTGTTTCAGATGCGCGAATCCTAACCACAATTCCAAGCAATGTAGATGTGCGATACCAATTATAAGAATAACAAAAACGTCCACGACGTGGGAAATGCTTCGGCAGTAAAACGATAAGAAGCGGCTGTTAATTTGTTTTCAGTGAATGAAGTCTACCGTTGGTGCACTTACAGACTGCTTGCTATTTTATAAGGAATCCAGTTACAAGTGACAGCGTCTTTATCTTTATTAGGTAGTGGTACCCAAGTCACCTTTATTCGGGAAAACATTTCTCGTCAATAAGATCTTCCAGTTCTAGACATGCATCGTAAGAATTTTATGATATTTGGAAGTACTCAAGAGCGCACACGGCTATTCAAACGTATTCAATTAACTTTGCAAATTCAACACGGAAATGAATTGATAAAAGTTGAAACTATTACGTATTCGTAATTTATTTAACCCACCTTTTCAAGCTGGGCGAACAGATTAAAAAGCACGACTAGATTTACGTACTTTATTGACAATAATAATAAAACTATACTTTCATTCTAAAATAAAATTCTGACCGCGAACTTAACTACTCTCCGGCACAGCAAGCGTTCAAGGGGACAAGTGGAATGTGTGCTGCTGGCAGGAATGATATTCGGAGTTCGGACTAACTAACTGTTCCCGTCGGTCGTCTATCTCCGTCTGTCTGTGTCTATGTAATCATTCGTGCTCCCGTTTATGATTTATTTACTTTGATATGTAAATATATTTTAGTACTGCGAAAATCTAAATTGTTGTATTCTTTCCTTTCACTTGAGTGACGAAAAATTTACGTAATTTTTTTAATACAGGGAAAGGTCCTTCATAAGGTTGACGTAAACCTATTCTGGGTTGATCGACTGTTACAAATATTTTTCGCATAAGTTTAGGTCTTTTGGTATGTGAATGAGGGTTTTTGACTGACATCTTTCTGTAGGACGAAGTTCACTCATGCGTTTGTGTAACCTTTCCATAAAATCAGAGGGGTCAATAGAAGCGTCGCTATCATTCTGGTCGAACAAATCTGCTGGTAGGCGTAGTGGCTGTCCATACACCATCTCTGCAGGTGTACTTTTAAGATCACCCTTGTAAGAGGAACGGATACACAAAAGTATTATTTACAGTTCCTCCGTCCAGTTTGTATTGCTGTTCCGATATTTCAAGGAGGTCTGTAATTGTCAGTGGAACATTTCAACCATATGATTTGCCTGCGGATAATATGCAGTAGTACGGATACGGTGCATGCCCATTAGTTTGGTTAGCTCTGAGAATAATTTCGCTTCAAACTGGGTGCCCTGATCAGTTGTTATACGAAGTGGAACACCATAGCGACTTATATATTCGACCACAGTTATACGGGCTACCATATGTGTTGTTATACCGCGTAATGGGTAGGCCTCGGGCAAAACCCTCGAGAATACTTCACAAGCCATGAAACAGACTCCCTCCCTACCACATGCGAGGCCCAGCGTAGTCCTTACATTCTAAAATATTTGCAGTGTTCTTATGTAAAATTGACAAAAGTTTGATTTGAATAGCTCCTCCGCCCTAAACTACTATTCATACAGAAAAATGGCGTTCTGTTAATCTTAAGCTTGCTTTCTTATCTTCCGAACCGTAATAAAATTTTCATACCTTTCCTAACAAAGTTATTTAAAAAAAATTATCTTAACCAAATGACTACGATTCCTCAAACAAAAATTCTCAGCTGAGTAATCATTGTAATGTTGCTCTGCCGTCATGGGATGCCGTGGGCTGATAATATCGAATGTAGCTGCCTACAGATTCGGACTACGGCTGCACATACACACATGCAATTATCATTCAGCTGAGATGTATTGAGCGTAAAATGGAAAGGTTACTTTGTAATCAAAACTATTTAATTATTTTGTTAAGTAAGGTATATAGTAAGTGTAGCCTTTGGTAAGGTAAGGAATCAAGCTTTAAGTTACTAAATGACTATTTTCCTGTATGGATAGTAGTTTAGGCTCTATGGCATATATAAAGTCAATGTTTGGCACTTTTCCATAAGCATCAACATAGAGCATTTTAGAGTACGGACTCCGAACGCACACATATAGATTTCTGTTTCATGGCTTGGGAAGAATTCTCGAGGGTTTTGCCTCGGGCCATCTTCTAAAACGGTCGATGATTGTTAAAATGTATGCGAATTCGCTTTATATTGGTATCGGGCCGACAATGTCAATATGAATGTGTTCAAAACGGTATTTTGGTTTACCGAAATGTTCTATGGGTGATTTGGTATGTCTGTGAATCTTTAATTTCTGGCACGTCCATATTTTAATATCAGAATTCATGTTCGGCCAAAAATAACGTGCGGATATTATTTTACGTGATACGCGTTTGCCTGGATGAGACAATGAATGTAGGAATTAGAACGCTTTTTTTCTTAGATCACTAGGTATGAATGGGTGGATCGTTGTAGTACTGACCTCGCACCAGAGTGGTTGTTTAGCATTGGGGATGAAATGTTGCTGTAATTTGAATCGCAAATTACTTGAACTATCTGGTACTAAAAGCTTGGTGAGCTCTTCGTCACTTATCTGCTGAGAAGTGATGTTTTCAAGTGAGAAATCATTTGTCAGTACTGAGTTGACGTCGACGCATGTTCGCGATAAGGGGTCAACTACAACAAAGTCCTTGCCTTTAATATGACGAACTGGTGAATTGCGCAATGAAGTCCAGTTGTCTCGCTTGTCTCAGGCTGCTCTCTGTTTTGATGTTTAAAGCGTTGACCATTGGCTTCTGATCTGTATACACTGTGAAGGGAGTTCCTTCAAGAAAATGTTGAAGATGCTTGAATTGCGAGATATATCGCAAGCAACTCGCGGTTAAACGGTTAATATCTGGATTCAACGGGGATAATATTCCGCGAGTGAAATGCTGAGAGTTTCCATTGACCATTGGAGTTTCTCTCCAAGACAGCGCCGACAGCTTTATTTGATGCATCTATGGTGAGTCTTAATTTTGTGCCATGTGTAGGAAGAACCAATAAAGCAGCTGTTATAACTAAAGATGTTTTAATATGTACGAAGGCTCCTTCATAGCTTACTTATAATTCCACTAGATTCGGGATGAATCGGTGGTTTAAATTTACCATTCCAAAAAATCTTTGTATTTGTTTAATAGGTTTGGGGCTTGGAAAAGTATTAATTGCTTCCACTCGAATATCTTAAGGCTTAATTCCGTTATAAGCAATTTTGTGGCCAACAAAGTCTAATTCACTAGCACCGAATGCACATTTAGTGTGGTTAATTTTAAGTCTATATTCTTCAAGCTGTTCGAATAGTTCCTGGAAGTGCTGCATTTGTTGGTACTGATAAATGCTGCTTACTAAAATATCGTCTATATAGACATAAACAAAAAAAAGAATTCGCGTTACTTATTTCATAAATCTTTGGAATATTTTAGCTGCGTTTTGGAGACCGAATGGCATCCTAGTGAACTGAAACTTTCCAAAAGGTGTAGTAATTGCAGTTTTATGGACGTCCCCTTCCGCCATGTGGATGTGGTGATACACTCTTAGCAGGTCGACCTTGAAGAAAACGGTACATCCTGTAATATTTTTATTTTGTATTTTATTAACGGTCGCTATGCAATATTTTACTCATCAATCTCGGTCTTCGTGGTAACGATTTTTATTGTTTCTCAATTGTATGTTCAAGCTTAAGTCTAGGCTTAATTTGCCGCTTTATAGTCTTTAAGCTTTAAAGGTAAGCAAGGCAAGGCTATATGCCGTTTTATTGCCTTTGCTTAGGTCGGTTGATCAGGCTGAAGATTGCCGCTTTATGATCAATAGGCTTATAAGCCGAATTGTGAGAAATGAATATACTCCAATGCAGTGATAATCAAGTCTGAGTTCTTTATTCTTTTCTTCGTCTTTTATATAATTGGTTTACATAGGTTCTTATGGAAAATCATTCCATAAGCAAGAAATGGCAATTTCAGAAATGAATTGTCCAATAAGCAAATTCATTGCTTTCTTACTTATTGAATGACCTTTTACAATAATAATTCACATCAATTGTTACGACACACATTTTTGTCACCTACTTGACTTACTTGTAAATGGTATCAAATTGCTGATTCTTAAGATTGTAATTTCTTTTGATAAATTGGAAGTAAGTTGTATTTCTGTTAATTTTTGTTTTGCAATATGAGATATACTTGTTTACTAGCATGATATGGCGCTTGCACAATAATGTATGTGCGTACAATGATGTGCTCATATCATGCCATTAAGCATTGTGCATTATTATTATTCATGCTATGTATGTACGTACGTTTGTATATACGTGCATATAATGTTACAAGGTGATTAATTATCTTTTATTGGCGAGATGCGCTTTTCTTTTTGCATGATTATTTTTAGATATTATTATTACATGTATTACATGTGTATACTACAATCCTCTGAGATTTGGTGGAAAATCGTGGATATGGCTCAGCGGATAACGATCAGTAACCACAAGGAGGCCAATCCTGTGGGTCCTTTTTGTGCACCGAATGAAGAGGAGAAGCGGTATGAGAGGATGAAGGGCTACAAATTCCAATTTGCTGCGTATATTCAATCTCGGTATTTGCTAAAGAATGTTTAACAGGGTCTAAGCACCTAGGCTTGGAGTATGGTTAATGTCCTTTCGTGTTTATATTGTGGACTATATTATGCTGGTAAAGTATAATCTGGGGCGCCCGTTTGTGCTGGACAATTTTTTAGGAGTTCGCCGTGTTTGGTATTAATTGTAACGAAGCGAGGTGATGAGTCGTGAGTTTCTTTTTGTGATCTACTTGTCGTTTACGTTCGTTTGAAATTTACTAGTGAATCATATTCTGTGAGAAAATCTGCACCTAGAATTGGCTTTTGAACTGGAGCTAAGGTAAAAGAAACGCAAACAATCGACGGAGACCTAAATAGATTTTTAAGAGATTGTATCTAAAAGTCTTTATGGAAGTGCCATTTGCTGCGGTAAGATTGTGCTCAGGAATCCTCGAGCATGCATCTGTAAAAAATGTGATTGGAATGACGGAAAAGTCGGCTCCAGGGTCAACCAAAAATGAAAAATGGTGTTTGCCACATGAACAATTAACCGGCGGTGTAGTTTTATATATCTGATATATGATTTTTAGCAAGGTATTCTCTTTTCAATTAAAATAAATTATATAATTTTCGCGATTGATTCTAGAAATTTTAAAAACAAATTACAAAGTTTTCAGAATGCAATTCTTAATATCATAGAAATAAAGTATGTGAATTTCATACAGCTACTACAAAAATCATATAAATCATCATATATATAAAAAATTTAAAGTGACATATCGCCATATTTTGGTAGGAGATATGGTTTCAGCTACAAAAGCGTGTTCTTTCACTCTTGTAATAGTTATACATGTCACTATCTCGCTCTAATCATCTCCAAAATATAAATGTCGCAGTAATGGGAATTCACTTTTATTCGCCAGTGTGTAGAAAATAACATGCTTTGTCATTGAAAAATGTAAGCATTTCTCCGTCGGAGAAAATAACAAGTATTTTTCGCTCTGTCACACACATGCTCAATTTCCATAAATGCTGCATGCAATTCTTTTTAACGATATTTGGACTCATTTTTTATTTTATCTTTTTAAATGACGCCTACTCAGTGGTGGAGCGTGGTAATCATTACATCATCCTTGAATTGCAAACAAATTCTTTTACAAATAATATTCTCCAACGTCAATTTTTCTTTGTCATTTCCTGGATTTTTCATAAACGATATGCCATCAGTATTTTTATAAATTCCAAAAACTCTCACTGAAATACATAAGTGTAGTTATCTGGTGCAAGTGAATAATATAAAATAATTCGAAATAGTAATTTCTATACAATATATTGGCGAACAAAATTCATTCAAAGTCTTTGCAGACAATCTTCCGAAACCGCTTTTCTCTACAATATTCTTTCTACAGTTCTGTTACAAATTTGTTCTAGTATCTTATCCTTCTGGTGACACTTATTTTCCATCTCTAGATGGTTTTCAAATTTATATGCTGGAAAACTATCAACCATTTTTTCAGACGTATTCTGATAAACCCAATAAATTGTGCACATTATGACTTCTGTTTTCTTCGCTATAAAGATATTGAAAGATATGTACAAATGTTTTTAGCACTTCTTCAACGCAGTCTAAATTTCTTATACAAATTTTGGAGCATGATATTAGCTTATAAGTCACATGTGACAATAATAATTATCCTCATTTATTATATTTTTCTATAACACGATACCCATATTCAGGATTACTTGGCGTGCTTTTCATTTAGATATTTCTTCAAATCTTTTTGACTTACCACTAAACTCTCCAGCGATGACAGTTTTAGGTAATTTCATGTGGCTTTTCAAAGAAATTTTATCAGTATTACGTTAATTTACTACAATTGTGCATTCCTTTCCAAATAAACGTTAAATTTTTTTAATAACTCACAAATCTATAACATCGAATGGAAATTGGGAGACCATTCCTATTTTAATTCTTTCAAAATATTTACGTAATCGTGCAAAACAGATATATGGCGTATTTCGTCCCGTCGTTTTTTAAATTCCTCATCTGGACTATATGAAAATTTATTGTTTTTCTTCTTTCCGTTTTGCATACATTTTGAACAAAAAGCACAAGTATGTATGACCTACGGCAAAAAACAAATGCTCCGGCTTGTACATATATCGGATATGAAATTTCGTATTTGCAAGGAAATAGTTGAGGCATTAATTGTGAGTTTTTAATTTTAAAATGTTTAACTTCCTTGACAAACTCGTGGAGAAATTCATTTATTTTATGAGATTTCCCACAACCAATATACGCACCAATTATGAATGGGTTTATAGTTGAATTACTAGATATAGCCCCTAGTATTGGTCACAGTACCATGCCAGAACTTCTGGAAAGGATTACTGGAAAATTGCTCGCTCACAGTTGCTCGCCCGCAATTCCTCGCCAGGAAAGTTGCTCGCGGATAACTAACATCTGCATTTACATGAATACAGATAACACAGATTAAGAAACACGTTTATTACATAACATAAACATATATTTTCAATTATTATTCACAAACAGCATTTATAAAGAAGATTACGAATATTATTAAAATCCTACGGTTCCTGAAACAAAAAATATTTTTATTAATAATATAATAATATAATTTTATTGCAAATATAAAAAAAAAACTATATTAATAAATAAATAAAAAGATTACTCCTTGGCCTTTTTACCGGGTTAAACTTAATTTTGTTCAAGAAAGAATTTTTTGGGATTCTCCGGTATATAGCAAAAGCTAAAAATGTTCTAATTTGTTATTTCATCACACAACTCATTAATTTTTGGTGACAAGTTTCAAGTCTTGGTTTGACTCATCAACAGGTCCCAAATAGCGAAATTTGGTGATTTGAAAAACAAATGAAAAAAAGAAAAAAAGAAGTAAGAAATGAAAAGTTTGAGAAAAATAGAAAAACATTTTTTTTTATTTATTAAAAAAATGTAAAATTTTTTTTAAAGAAGCAGATTCATTCGAAGCGAATCGAACCTGTATACGCCACGCAGTGGGCTGAAAAATAAAGAAGAAAAAGAAAGAAGAAGAAGCGTTTCGTGTTAGCAGAAAACCTTCCACTCATCGGTGCAGCTTGGTTTTCTGCCTGCTGCAGACGCTTGAAAATAGATCAAACTGATCTCTTCTCATATAAACTCAGAATAAATTCTGGGTGTGAAATATATGAGCAAAAAACACTCCTATACGAGCCCAGGAGGAAAAATAAATAATGAGTGGAAAGTTTTCTGCTGACACGAAACGCTTCTTCTTCTTCCTTTTTCTACTTTATTTTTCAGCCCACTGCGTGGCGTATACAGGTTCGATTCGCTTCGAATGAATCTGCTTCTTTAAAAATTTTTTCACATTTTTTTAATAAATAAAAAAAAAAAAATCTATTTTTCTCAAACTTTTCATTTCT
This sequence comes from Dioctria linearis, assembly GCA_963930735.1. Taxonomy (NCBI): domain Eukaryota; kingdom Metazoa; phylum Arthropoda; class Insecta; order Diptera; family Asilidae; genus Dioctria; species Dioctria linearis. Next base: position 163,352,913 of record OZ005742.1, on the reverse strand, counting down.
TTCTTCTTTTTTTTCGTTTTTTCATTTGTTTTTCAAATCACCCAATTTCGCTATTTGGGACCTGTTGATGAGTCAAACCAAGACTTGAAACTTGTCACCAAAAACTAATGAGTTGTGTGATGAAATAACAAATTAGAACATTTTCTAGCTTTTGCTATATACCGGAGAATCCCAAAAAAATCATTCTTGAACAAAATTAATATTAATAAAGAAAATTAAATAACCATAGCATTATTTTAGTTAAGTAACAATAATTCAATATATGAGCGAAATATGAATAAATATTCAAAAATTATAATTTTGAGCTATGCCGCAAAGAAATTCGATTAATGTTCTATTTGGATAATCGCCCACAATTATTTCTATCCTTTTCAATCTCTAAGAGACGCTCCTGGAAGCACAGTCTTAAAACCATTTAACGCAGCTTGCTCATAATCAACCATAATTGACTTTGGTGCTAAATTAGGTTCCAAACGTTTTAGCTCGTCAAAAAAAATTTGCATATGCCTCTTCGGTTTTTTTTCGATAAAAGCGCAATTTTATTATTTACAACTGCCTGGATTGTATATAATTGTTGAAATAAAGACGGTACAGTCTTAAAGGTTCCATCTGCGTACCAGTTATCTATTCGTGACAAGTAATTAAATTGTAGAGAAAATTAATATCCTGTTATTACAATCGTTGTTGTCAAACAATAAAACTGTTCTCCTTCGAATGTGTTTTGATAAAATTCTGGTATTTGTATATCGGAAAGTGTATTTGGAGTTGCTGGTAGACAGTCTTACGCGTTTCATACATTTCGTATTGTCCTTTTTATGCTATCCATATGTTGCGTCAGTCCCGCCGCAGCTTGTGACAAGTTAATATATGAATTAGCAATAATGCGATGTGTCCCGACATGGGTATTTGCCGCGACTTCGCACCTTGCAGCATTGAAAGCATGATTGTGTTCATTTAAATATTGCACAATTTCATTATTGACACTGTGGACACGTGCACGACACATAAGTTTTTTAAACAAATTGTAACACCATTATTATATAGGAACATATATAGGAACATATATACAAACTTATAGCACACTGAACACTAACACGATCTGAATACTAACAGGCTGAATTTGAAATGAATATAAAATGTAAAATATTTTGTCTTATATATATATATATTCAAAGCCGGATTCAAAGTCTTGGTGAACAAAGAAATAGACCATTTCTATCGCGCCGGGTAGATTTCGTTTCGTTAGTAAATACTTAGTTAATCCCCTGATCCCTTTTGAGCATAGGTCGGCAGTAAATTTGTATTTCGCCAGTCGTGGCAATAAGTTTGCCGACCTTTGCTTTGACTTTAACCTACAAACATATGGTGACTGTACATCTCCGTCTAGTTTCACTAGTATTCTTATTATTACAAATATTTAATTTAATTTAATTAACAACACTTTCCTCATTAAGAAAAACTACTTTTGAATTTTATATTTTCTATGTTGTCAAATAAAATTTTACTTTCCACCTGACTTAATGCCAATATTAATTTGATAAACAAGAGTAGTTACGCTATGTTTGTTCTGGACCATTGTTTTAGCTTCCAGGATTTCGCCACCGTCGCTAGGTGGTTTTAGTCCATACTAAATGTGGGTTCGTGTCTTGGGTGTAATGGTTTACGTCTTGGGTGTTGGGATACGAGACCACTTTGGGGATATGAGACAACTTTTAGCACTCTCCAGCATAGGGAAATAGCATAGGAATTCGAATTTATTTCTGAAGGTCGCTTATTTTTCATCTCGAGTCTTGGGGATACGAGACCACTTTGGGGATATGAGACCACTTTTAGCACCCTCCAGCATTGGAAAATAGCATAGGATTTCGATGTTTCTTCTGGATTTCACTTATTTTCATCTCAGACTCATAGGCTCTAAGTTGACATCAACATTTTTCATGTCGAGTTTTGGGGATGCGAGATCACTTTCAGTACTCTGCAGCATAGGGAAATAGCATAGGTGTTCGAATTTGTTTCTGGAGTTCACTTATTTTTCATCTCGGATATCGTAGCTCTAAGCATTTGTGAAAGGGTGGAAAGCTTCAATGGTGGAGGTTGCTGGTTAAGTTTGATCTGGTCTTGGAGCCTACAATTTGTCCTTGAGATGCCCCTCCTGTGTCTGGCTACTGGAGGTTTGCTGACAGCTTTAGTGGCAATATCTGATACTACGACTAGGACTGCCTGGGGTGTGTTGGATTGGGCTACGTTACCTGTGGGTAGACTGTGTGCGGCTTAAGTAATGATGTGATATGCCCTAAGCGAATTTATATCGGGGCTGTATACTTGTCAGCTTGAGTTTGTTGTTAGTTGTTTACTTTAGTATGATTGCCTGTGGTATGTTGGGCTGGGCTATTTGGTGGCTGAGAAAACGTTATTTAAGGCGTGGATGGATGTGTGCAGATGTCTATTTATGTGGATAAGAAATGTTGTGAAATTACCTTAGTGAATTAGTGTAATTAGTATAAGTAATAATTCAAGTTAACCCTAGAATATTTTTGTTCATACCAATAGATTCTAGAAGGTGCCAGTGGGGGTCTTAGTTATAGGGGTGGACAAATTTTTATCTGAAATCCCCTACGGGCTATGGGTTTCGAGATGTTAGCGATCTTACCTTTTGAGGTATAATTAATAGTAATAATAATTCAAGTTAACCCTAGTATATTTTTTGTCCATGCCAATAATATTAGTACTAAGGGAGTAAAATTTTCATCAGAAATCCTCTACAGGCTATGGTTCGAAATATTAGCGATTCTTAAAAGACTACTGGAAAACTACACAGGTAACTTGGTAAACGAGAATTTAGTTTTAACATGTGTGTAGTTGAATATGTATTTGTTTAGAATTGCCTAATTTGATGTATTGAAATGTATTTTTATAGAGCAAAGTAAGTCTCAGTCTCATTCTAGAATCACTAGTGTACGGTTGCTACCAATTAAACTTATATAGAGTACTTACGTTTTGAATAAATTAAAACTAAAGTCAACTTAAAAGGAACCGGTGTTTTTATTAACGAAATATATAAAATTGGTGCCGAAACCCAGGATATATGTGAATCGAATCGGACTTTAAATCGAAATATTTCAAACGAATTGGTAACAACTTAACGGGATCGCGATTGTAAAAAGGTTACGGTCGAAAATGGATATTGCCTCTCGCGCTAGTACAGAGGGCAAATTACTAAACTTTAGAAAAGCGCTATGGAGTATCTAGAATCGCCTGCTGCTCAAATACTCGATGACGAGGAAAAATTGGATGTAATGCAGGATGAACTGAAGGTGATCCTATCTCGGCCCAAGGCAGGTCGTGACAATTTGGAAAAAGCAAATAGTGGCGAACGTGCTTCATTAAAGCCCGAGGATAAACAGTCGTTGAGTATGACGATAAGCTTGAACCATTATTTCTCGGCTCAATCAAAGATTAATGAAGGTGCACTAGCGTCAAAATCTGCTAAATTCTACCATCGTGCCCCACAACACCGACCCTACAAATAACTGTTCAAAATCATAAGATTCCAAAATGGGAGCAGTCAAATTACCCAAATTGTAGCTTAGGAAATTTTCTGGCGATCCTCATGACTGGATTCCGTTTTGGGAACAATACAAAAGTGTAGTTCACGAAAACCAGTCGCTAAGCGCCGTGGATAAATTTAATTATCTTCAGTCAGCAGTAGGTGGACGAGCGGCTGAAACTATTGCAGGCTTAACTCCATCCAACCCTGCTGTGAGAGCGCTATATCATTACTTAATGAGGAATACGGCAAAACAGATAAAATTGTCGATGTGATGATGCAGCGTAAGTTGTCTGTACAGCAGGTCTCTTCAAGAACAGACGTAATGGGACTGCGACGTATGTAAAAACCTATCACCTCATGTACACGATTTCTGACGGCGTTAGGAATTTCAACTCATAATTATTTCATAATGTTAAAGGACGTACTCCTGCTTTGCTTGCCGTGTGAATTACGAGTCGATTTTCATCGTCATTGTATTGACCTTGTCGATAATTCTAATGAAAAGACCGATAAAGATGCGGCGCTCGTGGCAAAAAATGAAGATGACGCAGCAAGTACTTCATCTGTTGTAAGTGCAACTATCTCTTCTGCTCTTGGAGAAGGTCGACAGTAAATTTGTATTTCGCCAGTCGTGGCAATAAGGTTGCCGACTTTTGCTTTGACTTTAACCTGCAAATATATGGTGACTGTACATATCCATTTAGTTGAACCACTCTTTCATTAGTATTCTTATTATTACAAATATTTAATTTTATATAATTAACAAAACTTTCCTCAGTAAGAAAAACTACTTTGAATTTTATATTTTCTATGTTGTCAAATAAAATTTTACTTTCCGCCTCACTTAATGCCAATATTAATTTGATAAACATGAGTAGTTACGCTATGTATGATCTGGACCACTGTTTTAGCTTCCAGGAGTTCGCCACAGATGGCACCACCGTCGCTAGGTGGTTTTAGTCCATACTAGATGTGGGTTTGCTTCTTGGCTGTAATGGTTTATGTCTTGGATGTTGGGATACGAGACCACTTTGGGAATATAAGACACCTTTTAGTACTCTCCAGCATAGGAAAATAGCATAGGAATTCGAATTTATTTTTGAAGTTCGCTTATTTTTCATCTCGAGTCTTGGGGATACGAGACCACTTTAAGCACCCTCCAGCATAGGGAAATAGCATAGAATTTCGATTTTGTTTATGGACTCATAGTTTCTAAGTTGACATCAACATTTTTCATCTCGAGGTTTTCGAATTTGTTTCTGGAGTTCACTTATTTTTCATCTCGGAGATCGTAGATCTAAACATTTGTAACATTTGTGAATGGGTGGAAAGCTTAATTGGTGGTGCTATATGTTGTTATACCTCTCTTGGTATAATGCAATATAAGCAAAGAAAACAAAACTGCTTCGGGGAAAACAAAATTTATTAATTGTATATATTAAAAATTTGCGTTTTATCAGTAGATGCCTTTTTTTTTTGCTTCTCACTCAGTAACTTATAATTTTCTGACTTGAGTTAATGTTCACTTATTTAGACTTTGTTATACAATTTTCACTTGTCTAGAACTTAGGAGGCCTTACCTCTGCTAGGGGGACTCTCCTAAGTGGTTAAAGAATACTCTCTGATTTTCCAAGTTCAACCGCATCATATTTATATTATCGATTTACATGGAGATGATACTCCCCTCCACAAATTTCTAAAATTCAGCAATTTTCTAAGGGAAAAATTAATGATGGCTCAATTTTGTGTTTTGAATTACAAAATCAGGAAATTGAGCGGAAATAATAAAATTCTAAAAAAATCGAATCGAAAAACAATTTTCTGTAAGGTTCGGTGATCGATTCCATGCATAACAAAATTTCGGGGTCATCATAATTCATGAAACTTCATGTCACCTTACCAATGCAACGAAGCGCTGCCATTCAAAGGTGCACCTGTTGGGTAATTTTGCCGGTCTTAGTTCGGTCGGTGACGTAGTCACGCATTTGGGCTTAATTGCCTGGTAACGATTTTCTTCGTTTTCTTTCATGAATGAATCATTACCTTGAGCGAATACTAGCGCCGGATCATATTACATTTCATCTGTAGAAGAAATTATGATCATTTTAGCCACGCGCCAAATGGGATAGAATATCTGACACCTGATGGTTATTATTTATCTTTTGTGGAATTACACTTTGTTGCATTTACGTGAAGAATTCGGAATCTTAGGATTATGCAATAAGTTTATTGGATTCTAAATGATATGAAATGCGTTTTTGGGATAAAAGGTAATAATGTGATTTTGTAGATATTTTGCTAGACGCATGACATGCGTTTGAGATTTTGGGATGGTGTTTTGGTTTACGTTATGAATCCGAGTTTAGGTAGTTAGGCATGGTAGGTTTAGTGGATTCATAACACCTTCCCCCTAAGGAGGAATTTCGTATTCTTGAAGAGAATCGAAATTACACGGAGTTTAGGTTGGTTGAACTAGGTATCTGCAGTTTACATGGTAATTTATTTTACTTAGGCTAGTAATTGGTTATAATCTAGATTCTATCTAGGTTTTTTAACTTATAATTTTAGATAGTTATGCTTATAGAAGTTTTGATTAACACGTATTTTCTTAATGTAGTATAGATTCTAGTACAAATTTAGTTTGTAATTATGTTCATGTAGCAACGTAAATTTCAGTAAATGTATTTCTTAAATTAACAAAATGTATGTTTCTTATAATATATAAAATTTTTCAAGTTAATAGTACTTGAGTAAATGTAGTTCTTAGGTTAACAAAAGGTTTTCAATTTAATAGTATTTAAGTAAATATAATTCTTAGATTTTTTTTTTCTATTAAGATTGTAATATATATATGCTCACTTTTAATGATAAAAGGAAATTTGTATTTTTCTTTCTCTTCTATCTTGTCTTCTTTGTAGGGAATGCTATGGTTAGAGGAAAATTATTAATTTTACTGGTACTTGTACGGCTAACTCTATATAAGAAGTTTCTTCCGATTAGTGGATCAGAGATGCTCAAATTGGTACGGGGTTATTATGAGCGGATTGGGAGTTTTGTGCTTTATGTCTGATAACATTTCTAAAATGGCCTTTTGGGTATTTTGGTATCTCAGCAAAGACAATATCGTGATGGATAGAACGTTCTCTAGGTCTAATATTACGAAATTTTCATTAACATCTGCCGCGAGTTGATTAAATGACTTCGTGACTTTCTCAATTTTATCTTTAATCGCCTTGATGTCATTTTGGATTCCCGTTGAGGTTTTGTTGAAAATATTGACAGTTTTGTCAACAATCAGGGCTTGAGATTTCAGCAATTCTAAGAGATGGTCTTCGTTAGCTCTTAGTATGTGTATTTGTTCATTATAGTGTTTAGCATCCTCTTCATCTAGCGTCCCAAATAAAGACTTGCTAATACTACCAATGACGTTCAAAAGAGCTCGCTTGCTTCTCAAATTTTTGGGTTCCAAAATTTGGTTGATCTGATCTATTTCATTCAAGATCAATCTTTGGGTGTTTATTTGGTTTTCACAATGATTTTTGCCTGAGTATTTTGTAATATTATGACATAAGTCCTCCGCTTGCTCTGCTTGTATTTGCAATAATTCTAGTTCGAAATAAAAATTGTCTAAATTGTTATACATAACTAATTTCCATGTATTGCCGTAGAGCTGTGCATTTCCGAATTCCTCAAAGTAGATTCCGGGTGTTGCTGAGCAGTGTGTAACTTGAGTTCCACTAGTTTGGCTGACGCATAAAACCAATAATACAATGAATCCACGAACGAATGAGTTGATGAGTGCGCTCATTTTGATCTGAGGGGAGGAATTGAATGTTTGGGAGTTAGTCAATGAATAGTTTCAGATTATTATTGTGAATTTTCTTATTTTTATTTTTGATTCTCACAATAGAATTTTCTGCAGAGGTGGAATCTATCACTTCGTAAGGGCCTTCCCATAGAGGCGCTAACTTATTTTTTCTAGTGTGGTTTTTGATCAACACTTTATCACCTATTACGATTGTTTTTTTGCTTTGTAGCCTTATCATAATAAGTCTTGGAATTTTCCTTGTTCTTTATAAGCCTTTCTCTTGCCATTTTGTGGGAATATTGGAGTCGACCTTTTAGCTCATTTACGTAATTATCATAGTTATATGTGACTTCGGGGTCGTTTTGTATGGAAGAAGGCATTTCTACATGAAATCCGTATACAAGTTCATGTGGCGTATAGCCAGTGCTTGAGTGAGTGGAATTATTGTAGGTGAACATGGCATAGGGGATCCAAGTGTACCAGGTTAGAGGATCGTTTGACACATAGTGTCGAAGATATTCGGGTAGAGTTCGATGGCTTCTTTCTAGCGCTCCATTTGTTTGTGGATGGTAAGGAGTTGTCTGTAACTAATGAATTTTCAATAATTTACAAGTTTCGGTAAACACTGAGCTCAAAAAATTGGAACCTTGGTAGGTCGGAATAACTTCAAGTAGGCCATGTCTACAGACAATATGTGTAACAAATACTTCTGCTATTGTATTTGCTTCAGCGTGACTTAAATCATCTTGGAACGTGAGCAAATACTTGTTATTTAGGTAACTAGATGGTACTGCTCGTTGTAGTAATCTTCATTGGGACTTTCTGGTTGGGTCTTAATTTGTTCACTTGGCACGAAGAGCATTTTTTTATGAATTCCTTAATATCTTTATTCATACCTTGCCAGTAATAAATTTTCTTTAATTTATTGATGGTTTTTGTTTCTCCTTGTTGACCGCCTAAAGGAGTGATATGATAATCTGAAATGACTTGTTTGATAATAACGGGGTCTTCCAATTGAATTATTTTGTTGAAGAAAAAGGGTAGCCGCCTTATTGGAATTTTGTATAGTAATTTTAACTCGAGATAACTTGGCGCATTAATAATGGGTATTGAAATGGACACAGTCTTGTCAGTGGGAATATGTTCCTTAAATTTCTTGAAAATAATCCTGACTTCATTTCTATCGGTTGCAGGAATAGGTACACGCCCGATTCTAAATGAATTATACGCCCGATTCGAAATGAATTATGCTTGGTTTTATGTTCTATTATATCTCCGACGGGTATTACTAGATCTTTGGGCAGATGTGTTCTTAACAAATTTTCTTGAGTACTGTTATTAATGGTTAAAATGAAATACTTATTTTTTATGCCTCTAGTTTGCAGTAGGTTGATCGGAGTAAAGTCGTGATTTTGTTTAATGCCTTGAGTCTTTTGTTGACTTCTTGTATAGCTTTTGTTTCGGGTATAGCACGACTGAGCGCGTCGGCGTTTGAATGTGCTTTGCCCGGTTTATATATGATTTGGTAATAATATTCTTCTAATTTGATTCTCCACCTCATCAATCGGGAAGTGGGATCTTTTAAATTCATGAGCCACGGGAGGGGCTTATGGTCGGTGACTATAGTAAACTTGCGACCATATAAATAAGGACGAAATTGTTCAACCGCAACTACTATTCCTAATAATTCTTTCTCAATTGTTTAGTATCGAGTCTCAGCCTCTCTTGCTGGCGAAACATATAACATTCTTCGTTGAAACGTGGGAATTGTAAAATAGGAGAATTAGTTAATTCTTCCTTTAATAATTCGAACGCTTCGTCACAAAAAGCATCCCATTTGAAAGGAACGCCCTTTTTTAACAAAGTAGTGACAGGTTTAGCCAATTTGGCAAAGTTTGGGATGAATCGACGATAATAACCTAGAAAAGATTTTATATCCTTTTCTTTGCGAGGTAGTGAATAATGGTCAACTGCTTCGAGCTTAGAAGGATCTGGCACAACTCCGTTTTCAGTGTCTAAATGGCCAAGATAGGCTATCTGTCTGCTGAGAATATGGCATTTCTCAGGCTGCAACTTCAGGTTATGTTGCCTGAGCCGTTTAAAAACATGCTGGAGTCGAGAATTATGTTCTGTTAAATTAGATCCATAAACGATTATATCGTCCATGTAAACAAAACACTCGATGCCTTGCAATCCTACCAACACATTGTTCATCAGCCTCTGAAAAGTGGCTGGAGCTCGTTTTAGACCAAAGGGCATGCGATTATAATAGTAATGCCCGTAAGGTGTACTAAACGCAGTCTTTTCTTTATCGTTTCCACTCATGGGAATCTGATGGAAACCATTAGCTAGGTCTAAGGTACTAAAATACTTAGCTTTCGCTAGTTGGTCCAAAATGTCAGTTATATTAGGGAGGGGGCATGCATCTCCTACAGTGATATCGTTGAGACGCCTAAAATCAATCACTACTCTCCGTTTCTTATTACCAGCTGCGTCTGGTTTTTTGGGAACTAACAACAATGGTGAGTTCCATGGGCTTCAACTAGGGCTTATTATTTCATCTTCAAGCATTTTATTAATTTGTTTGTTAATCTCGTTACGTTGTGCTTCTGGCAACCTATATGGTCTAACGTTAGCGGTAGGTTTTCCTGGTAGAAAGGAATTTCGTGTTTAACTGCACTGGTAAAAGTTAGGAAATCTCCGTCTAAATAAAATATGCCGTTATACCTACGGCAAATATTTAGGATGGATTGATTTTCTTCAGCGTTACAGTGTGAGAGGTCTAACTCAGATGCGAGTTTAGTGAGTCTCTCTTGAATAGGATCCTTTTGCGGGTTTAATTTAATAATATCAAAATTCATTAACTCATGCAAATGTGGTCGAATTTCTGTTTCACTTATTGTAACTTCTTGCTGATTGGAGTTGAGTAGGAGTATTTCACGTGACCTGTTTGATCAGGTTCTATGAGTGTACTTCCAAGTAACAATCCTGACTTCAACTCTTGATGTTCACAAAGAAAACTACCTCTTTGTGATATTCTTATTTTGGCTACCAATTGAGTACGAGCCGGTACTTTAATACTGCTGGCTTCGCATTTATTTGCTCTACCTTTTTTTGTTGAAGAATTATTTTGAGACTCACCTTTCTTTGAAGGGGTCTGTTTATTCAACTTATTTGCTTTTATTTGAAGAGATACCTCTGGCTTGGGTCTTTCAAACCTCCATACCCTATAAGTATATCTATCCTCTTATTTAAATCCACATTTTGATTAATGGGTATTTTTAATATTAATGATTTGTTGGTATAATCGATTGTGCATGAAAATTTATCTAGAAAATTGTGCTCTAGTATACCGTCGTATTTTAATTTAAAATAACCCTCTACCACATGAATACGGTGCGTGAATTCGTCACCATTTATTTTAAAATTACATTCGGCTGTTCCCAGCGTGGACAAGGGTTTTCCTGCTAGTGAGGATACAGTGATGCTTTTTCTTTTGTTTCCTAGGGTATTAGCTAGTGCTCTAGTGACTTTATGGACTGATATTTCAGCTCCTGTGTCAATAAGAAAAGTACTAGTATGAAATGCAATAACTGAATTAGCGATCGTCACTACGAGCGAATGGTGATCATTTATTAAGGGGAGATTTAATTTTGTGGTAGATTTATTGGTTGTGAATGAATATCTGCTGAGACAGTAATTTGATTTAGGCGAGACTGAGACTCCGCTAGCTCGTCTCGCCGAAGACCGTTTTCCGATTTCTCCATATTTCTGAAGTTTGTTGGTCTTTGCCATTTGCAATTTTTCCAATTGCTCGCGATCCTAATCTTGGGATTTCTATTAGGATTATTCATGTTAGATGGTAAGTATGTGGATTGCTGTGGAGGCCTATTGTTTTGTGGATAAGAGGGAATTTGGCGCGGGGGAGCTCTAGTCGGATGTTGATATTGAAAAGATCTATTCTGTTGCGGATATTGTTGCGGTCTGGGCGCAAAATTGTGTACAGGTTGCCTGTACTGTTGTTGCTGCAATAGCCGCTTTCTGCATTCTAGAACGTGACGATTGGTAGTTTTGCAGTATGAGCCAACGGGTCTGGAGATTTCTATTCTTACTTTGGATGAATAGCAAGTTTCAGCAGTGTGCCCTTTCTTGTGATGTTGTCACTTGCCCGCTCGTGCTCCCCGGTTATAGATATAGAAGCGGTCGGAGAAAAGGTTTGTAGTAAAACTTCAACCACAGCTTCTTTCTTTTCGGTTGAATATTTATTTTTCGACACGAGATCTTTTTATTATAAATTAGAACTATTATCAGTATCCGTTTCGAGTCCCTTGATTTATTTACTTTAGACACAAAAATCTTTTTTAATACAAATATGAATTTTTAGACACACAAATCCTTTTATTATAGATTTGAACTTTTATCAAGATTCGTTTCGAGTCACTTTATTAAATTATTGGTAAAAATCTTGTTTAATACAAATATGAATTTTTAGACATACAAATCCTTTTATTATAGATTTGAACTTTTATCAAGATTCGATTCGAGTCACTTTATCAAACTATTGGTAAAAATTCTTTAGACACAAAAATCTTTCTTAATACAAATATGAATTTTTAGACACACAAATCCTTTTATTATAGATTTGAGCTTTTATCAAGATTCGATTCGAGTCACTTTATTAAATTATTGGTAAAAATCTTTTTTAATACAAATATGAATTTTTAGACACACAAATCCTTTTATTATAGATTTGAACTTTTATGAAGATTCAATTCGAGTCACTATATTCAATTATTGGTAAAAATACTTTAAACACAAAAATCTTTTTGTTACGAATTACATTTAGAAAACAAATATTTTTATCCCGAAACTTCTCTTGGCGGATTTCAAAAATCGACTCCCCGAAGTTTGGGCAAATTGCACCCAGGTACCCACGATCGCTTCAAAAGCTCTTTTTTCTTTTTATTGTTTTCTCACGACGTTGAAAAAACGTACGTGAGAAAATGCAAAAGCTCGTTGATGCGAGCTATATGCATCAATGCAAAACTGTAAACCGATATGCACATAGTTCATACGGAAAAAAGGTAAGAAGACACTGTATGTAGGTAAGTGTGCATATCGTGTGAGTGAAATGTGTGCCTGATAACAAAATGCAATTTATGCTGAATTGCATCTTGTTATACTGTGGGAATGCATTTCTAAATGCATTTTAAATTTTGATTGAAATTTTAAAATGAAATAATTTTTCATTTTCAGGGTCTTTTATGAGGTACATCAATATATTGTATAGGACAATATATTGATGTATTGACCTTATGGTTGTGATTTAGGGCATTGGTACCTGAGTCACAACATCCCTCCCCCCTGGGGAAAAGAAAGTTTTATTCCTCCTGTGAAGAAAACTTTCTTTCATATGTAGATAACTAGAATGCGTACATATATTTGCATATATAAAGGAACTGGTATATAACTAGTCAACTGTAAATAACTACAAAATTATAACATACAGTAAAAACTAATAGATTTATTTTAATTTCTAATAGAGAAGTTTTACTTTATTAATTATACGTTGTTATTAAATTATTTTGTTACAATTTTTATTTATATGCAGATACATATTTTCTTGTGAATTATTTATTATTGTTGATTAGTACTATCATTTCGCAATGAATGATTGAATATATCTACATATTGATATATACATATTTGATAATTAGTGTAAAACTAGAGAGAAAAAAAAAGTTATTGTATTAAGTATTACATTAAATTTTATATACGTTATGATTAATTTTCTTCCCCCTTTTTTTTATTTATTTCTATTGAAATTACTACACATTTTAAAAGGTAATTTATTTCCTGGCATCATTTGTTTTACTGTTATTTTATTTTTTGTTTTTCTTTGCCTTCTTATAATACGTTTTTTTTGTTCTATTTAAAGCTTCTAAGATAATATAAAAGAAAGTGAATAATGTTTAGATTGAATTATACCTATATGTTCGGTAGTCCTATAGCTACTCACATTTACCCTATTTATTTATTTATTTGATTTACACTTAGAGATCTTTTTATTTTTTTTTTCATTAATAGTTATTTATTTTTCTTTATATAAAAAAAACTACATATGTTTATATTTATGAAAAAAAAAATGTGAGATATTATTTTCCTCCTCAATTCTGTTTTGTTTGGATGGAGATGGATAAAGGAGGATAAAAATTGGGAAGCGAGGGGTTACCGTTTCCTTTTGTCATTGTCTGTAAATTAAACGTTTTCTGTGGTTCTTCTTTGTGGAGCAGGAGTTATTTTGAATTTTGATTCTCTCGGTGCCGGAGTAGGCACATTCTCCTGTTTATGTTCAGGAAGTATTTCTGTCGATTCGCGTACTTTCGGTTTGTATTTAATATACAGATAAGCACAGACTATAAAGATGATAGAAGCTACTGTTAAATATGACAGTGCGTAATGGTGGATATGGTGGTTATTTATGGGATTAAGAGGAATTTCTTCTTGATATTTTTGGAAACGAATGGACTCGAGAAGTTTCTCTAGATCCGTGTTTATTGTAATATTTAAGGGACTTGTTTCTATAAACGTTTCCATGGGAGAAGACGTCATATTCCGTATTATATTGGAAATGCTTATCGTTGGGATAAAATGGGAATTGAATTTGGACATTTTTACGTTATGAATTCCTTGCTGCGAACATAACAACCGGGATTGATGTGCATTGTTCCAATTCCATGCAGGGTTTGTGAACTAATGGAATCTTCACAAAAAATATCTATGTGGAGGGATCCTTTCAGGGAGAAAAGCCAGGCGTTCTGCTGTGATAATTGCGTCCAATAATAATCCTGTCGCAAGATCAGAATTTTACACTTTTGTGTAATAGGTTCCTTCTTTAGTAGATTCAGTTCACAGTGGTTTGTTCTTGTATTTGTGTTTAGGATGGGGAATGAAATTTTGCAGTAGAAATGCATATAGTCCAACGCTGCGCAATTATGAATATCCTGAAGCGTTAATTCAACAAAACGTTCGCGATTGTAATCTATTAATATGTATTCCTTTGCTGGTTCGATATATACGAATGATCCGTTAAGGAGTGTGGGTAATGGTATTGCTTTGAATAATTGGTATGGTTCCTTGAATGGAAGTGGAATTCGGAGCTCGATAATTATTTTATTATTGAAAATATTCGCTGCTATTGTACTCAATTTGTAAAATTGTGATAAAATATTGTCTCTGGAATTTATAGGAAGCATCAGTGAATTTGGTAATTCTTGCCTGATCTTTGATAAAAGCTCCTCAATATTTTTCGGTGATACTAGTGTAGGATGGAATTTCCCATGCTTGGAATCTGTTAAAATATCTATTAATTCCGACTGGGTATTTTGGTATCTGAATGCCATTAACGAAACCAGGGAAATAAGTGATTCAATTTCGATGGATATTTTGTTATCCAATGTTCTGTTTGCCATTATTGAAGTAGCTATCTGTATTGAAATTAACTTTTTATGCATAACCAAGAAATCCTTTTCAATTGCGGCTTTAGTTTTATTGAAAACATTTGCGGTAGCTTCGACTATCGCAGTTTGGCTTTTCATAAGTGATAGGAGGGTGTTTTGGTTAAGGGTGAGGTTACGGATTTGCTTGTCATAAATCTTGGCATCATCTTCGTCCAATGTGCCGAAAAGAGCTTTAGGGATTGAGCTAAAAGCATTGAAAAGTGCTCTTTGTTTTCTATTATGGGTCACAAGTAACATATTCTTATACATATTCTATGTTTGCTAATATAAGATTTATTTGTAACAACGTACCGTTACAAGTGTGGCTCAAAGCTGAGTGTTTGTCCAGCTTCTGGCGGGTCGCTGTAATTTGTTGGGCTATGAACTGGATGTTGTTGAATTCTGTTTTAAAATTTTCCAGGTCGTAGAATGTCAATAATTTCCACTCGTTGGTGTAGAAATTGGCTCTGCCAATTTCCTCAAAATAAATGCCTGCAGTAGCATTTTGCTGCTTTACCTCTATTCCTGAGCCGTAGATTAAGGGGATGAAAATTAGAATGAATGCTATATGCATCATTTTGGAAACCTGGAAGATGACACAATGTTAATATCTCTGATTGATATTTGAAGATGATGAAGTTTTTACTCTGAGAAAAGTTTTAGGTCATTGTTATGGACTCTTTTGTTATTATTATTGATTTTAACAGTGGAATTTTCGGGGGAATTAATCTCCATGATCTCATACGGACCTGACCATAGTGGTGAGAAGTTGTTATCTCATTCTCTGCATTGGGTAAGACTTTATCACCAGTATTAAATGATTTTTGGACGGAGTTTTTATCGTATTGTATTTTCGATTTTTCTTTATTTGCCATGGCCATATCTTTAGCTATTTTGAAGCTATGCTGTAGACGCGCTTTTAACTCGTTTGTATAATTGTCGTAATTATAGCAAACGGTTGGAGATGATTTCAAATTGTTTGGAATTTCGGCTGGGAATCCGTAAAGGAATTCGCGGGGTGTATAATTAGTACTCGAATGAGGGGTAGTATTGTATACAAACATGACATAAGGAATCCATGAATCCCAGTCTTGTGGATCTTTTGCTACATAAGATCAGAAATATTCTGCTAAGGTTCTGTGGCTTTTCTCCAATGCACCATTCGTTTGAGGGTGGTATGGAATAGTTTTGAGCCTTTTAATTCTCAGCAATTTAGATACCTCGGCGAACATGCCACTTATGAGGTTAGGACCTTGATCTGTGAGGATACTTTCTGGAATGCCATGTCGACAAACTATCGTTGTCGTGAAGGCTTTCACTAATGTCTTAGACTCGGTGTCGACTATGGGAATTGCCTCAGAAAATTTTGAAAGGTCGGTTTGAAATGTAAGGATGTATTTGTTTCCAGAATGAGAAATTGGGAGGGGTCCTACAACATCTAGGTACACTCTTTCGAAAGGTTTGGAGCTAATTCTTGAGATTTTCATTGGAATTTTTGGGTTCCTGGATACTTTGTTCACCTGACAAAGTTTACATTTCCTTACATGCTTTACGATGTCGTGTGACATGCCTGGCCAGTAGAATTGCTTTTTGATTCTTTTAATTGTACGGGAAACACCTTGATGGCCTCCCGTTGGTAATGAATGAAAATCTTTTAAGACTTGTTCGACGTCATTAATGTCGGATAAATATTTAATAGAATCTTGATGGAGTTTAATGTTTATTTGTTTTGCAGTGAAGACCTTGGTAAAAATGTTTTTAATAATAATTAGATTCTGTGGATCTAATATGAGGAAGGAGATATTTATTTGTTTTAACTGATTTGCTCCTGTGTATGAGCAGATCTCAATTAAAATCTTTTCGAGGTCTGATCTGTCTCTTTGGGATCGACAAGGTAAATTAGTTTTGGAAATAATTATTATGGAGTCTTTTCTTTTGAAGAAGTTCAGTTCAGTGCTGAAAGTGGGGATTTATCTGAAAATTTTAGTTTCGAATCCAACACTCTTTCAAGTTCTGTATCTTGCATTGGTAAGATGAAGAATTTGGGATTCGCATTTTTAGTCAGTAAAAGAGGAAAATTGGCCTCAGTTATTGTAACTGAGGAATTGTTTGATGACGATGGAGCTGGCTTTGGAGTAATAATACTCGTGTCGGAAATGTTCTGATTTGCCTGAGCTCTAGCTTGATTCCTTGTTACCTCATTTACGCAGGTGGTAGGTTCTGGGAAATATTCGCTACTATCTGGAATAGCTCTACTGAGAGCGTCTGCATTTGTGTTGAACTTACATGATTTATGGACTATTTTGTAGTCATATTACTCAAGACGTATTCTCCATCTCATCAGTCTTGAGGAGTGATCTTTCAGATTCATGAGCCATACTAATGGCTTATGATCAGTTATAATTGTAAACTGTCTGCCATAAACGTATGGTCTGAATTGTGCAACTGCGAAAACGATAGCTAAGTGCTCCTTTTCTATTGTTGAGTAACGAGTCTCTGCACCATTGAGAACTCGACTCAAATAGGCGATTGGGTGATCTCCTTGATCATCAACTTGAGAAAGAACTGCTCCGATAGCGTAATCACTGGCATCGAAGGTGACAAAAAATTCTTTGTCAAAATCGGGATATGACAGAATTGGTGCTGAAATAAGTTTATTGCGTAATTCGCAAAATGCCTCGTCGCAGATTGCGTCGAACTTGAAAGGCGTATCTTTTTGCCAAAGATTTGTGAGTGGTTTGGCTATCTTCGAAAAATTTCGGATGAAGCGGCGATAGTAGCCGACGAAACCAAGGAAGGCTTTGATATCTTTTTCCTTCTTGGGTCTGGGATATGACTGAACTGATTTTGTTTTTGCAGGGTCTGGTTTGGCTCCATTTTCTGTAATTAAGTGCCCTAAATACATAATTTCCTTTCATAGGAAATGGCACTTGTCGGGTTGAAGTTTGAGGTTGAAATCACGAAGACGGCTAAATACTGCTGTGAGTCTGGAATTGTGGTAATGGAGATTGTATCCATGGACTACAGTATCGTCCATGTATTCGAAGCAATAGATGCCTTGAAGGTCAGATAAGACATTATCCATGCTCGTTGAAAAGTAGCAGGGGCTCCTTTTAAACCAAACGGCATACGGCTAAGTCGAGTGTGGTAAAATATTTCGACTTCCCCAACTGGTCTAATATATCAGTGATATTAGGCAGTGGGTACGCATCGCCAATAGTAATGTCGTTAATACGACGAAAGTCTACCACTACTCGCCACTTTTTGTTTCCTTTCTAATCTGGTTTTTTGGGAACCAGGAGAAGTGGAGAATTCCAGGGAATATGTGAAGGTCTGATGATGTCTGACTCAAGAATTTCTTGTATTTGACTATTTATCTCAGTTCGGCTTGCTTTAGGAAGTCTATAAGGCTTGGTATAGATGGACGGTTTGTCCTAGAGGGTCTCGATTTTGTGGGTAATCGCATCTGTATATGAAAGGAAATCCCATTCTATGAAGAAGAGATCGTTGAATTCCCTACATATATTGCGAACACTCTCAGATTACTCTGAATTACAGTGATCCAATTTTATAAGGTTTGGCAGTTTAATTATTCTGCACATAATTGGATCTCTCTCAGAGTCTGTGGAGATGACCACAAAGTCGTCCAAGTCTTGGTAAACTGGGTTCACCTCGTAAGGTGCCAGATCGGCGTCCTCCTCATTTGTGTTGAGGATTTTATTTAATTTATCCGATTCTTTCGGATGTCTAAAAGGAAGCAGATAAGATTCCAACTTTTGTGAAATTTGGAAGGAGTTATACGATGAATCTGACTCGATAGAATTTGAAGGAAATAAAACTTTATTGAAATTCTTTGACTTCTTTCATTTTATCTTGGAATTCACTTTTTGTGAATCTATTGATGATGGAGATAGAATTTTACTAGATGCAGATTGTGCGGCTGTACATGAAGATATACTTTTACGTTCTTGCTTCATATCTTGTGAAGCTTTGGATGGAGATAGAATTTTATTTAATTCAGCCTCTTGTGTGGCTATAGATGGAGATAGATTTTTATTAGTATTAATATCGGAGAATGTTATCTCCGCTTTTTGTTTGAGACCTCTTTTCTGGGTCTTCGCTTTTCAAATAAACGTATAGATAATTGGAATAATATTCTTCGTACGGATAAGATGAATCAGATTCATTAACTTCCAGAGAAATGAATTTATTTTTATAGTCGATACTCGCATTGTATCGAGATAAAAAATCATGACCAAGCAGGCCATCGTATGAGAGGATGGATTTATTTCCCACAATTTGAAATGAGTGCTCTAGGATGGAGTTAAATTTGGTAGATTTCAAATTCAATTTTGCAAATATGAGTCCTTCTGCACAAGTGGACTCGGTAAATAATGTATTAATATTGCAGACAGCATCCCTGTAGCAGATACTGTCTGGTTTCAGTCGATGGAGTTTTATTAGGCTGATCTCTGGTCCAGTATCAATTAAAAATATAAGCTTTGGAGCAGAGCAGATGTCAAAAAGCAACGAAAGAGTTAAAGAATTTTTATATATTTGAAAGGGGATTTGAATTAATTTCTTGCTGACTACTTTTCCGTCGATATTGTCTCGGGATTCCTGTGGACTTGTGCTGTAGTTTGTATGTGCGAGGGGTTGCCGAATGAGACCCCCGCTGCATCCAGTTTTCCTGACTGGATGCCGATGAACTTTTGCTATTTATCCTCTTTGGAGATGGCTATCTAGCCGAGATATTGGCATTATTATATCTCGGCGGAGGAGTTCGACTTTCTCGGAATACTGGCTGCTGCCAGTTCCTATTTTGAGGCTGTCTTTCATCCGTGTTTGTTGGTGGAGTATTGTTCACCTTCTGGAAATTATTGTGATTTCCCTGATTGTAGACAGAACGACTGTTGTTCGCGGCTCTTGTCCGGCATTCCTCGATTGTATGTCCCATCCGATGACAATATCGACATGAAGGAGATTGTGATGGATATTTAATTTTATTAAAATCTGTAGAGCGTTGTAATTGGGGGTTTAGCTTTGGAACTGCATTGAAATTTTGCGTGGTGCGTTGTATGACTGGGCAACTTGATGCAGCATGCCCCATTCTATTACATTTGAAGCAACGAAGATTTGAATTTATTGTTTGGGCAAATGGAGTTTGATTAATCTTGTTTTGTGCATGGGAAACGAGTTGTTTCTGCTCTAAACGTGATGCATGCTCCAAGATGTGTAATTTAAAGCAGAAAAGGATTTATCGGAATGCACTTTGGCTAAGGTCTGTAATTGTGGATTGGATAACCCATCTTCAATTGCTCTCACAGCCTGACACTCATTATCTCTTAACAGAGACCGTAGGAGCACCTTGTCCGTTGTGTAGGAATGTGTTGCTTCATTTAGCTTGGACACTGTTGTATTTAATCTCTGCAAAAAGTCTTTTACACTTTCCTCTCTTCTTTGTCTGGAGTTAGTCAATTGAGATTGTAGTGTGGACCTAGGGGTTTTGACTTCGAAAGTTTGGGCCAATAGCGCTTTTAACTCAGGCCTATCTGAGATTTGATTGTATCTGTATACGTCGTATGCCTTTGCGGATAATTTACTCCTTATTAAGCTAAGGAGGGAGTGTTTTTCGTTCGCCGTCGTTGCTGTTGCGTATGTGTCATCACAACTTGAAATAAATTTGTGGAGATCTTTCGGATTTCCATTGAAATTTGGGATTAATATTGTCGCTTCAGATGGGAAAAAACTTGATTGGTCTCTGAAAGAGACATTGTGGTGATGCTCTGTGGAATTATTTGTAGTATTCGTCACATTTTGGAATCGAGAGTCCAATTGTTCTTGCAGCGCAATTACAGTCTCTGAGAATGATGTTTCCATGTTTATGTAAACATCATTTGCGAAGTATTCGCTGTCTTTGTCGTCTGGGCAAACATTCAAGATTATTTCATTGTGTGTTTCTTCAAAATCATCCCAATATTTGTGCAACGAGTTTAATTTTTGGTTTAGATATGCCTGGGTTGCAGTTGCAAGTGAATTATTATCTATAGACTGGATAATATGGCACAATGTTTTTTGTCTATCTTCTTGCAATCGAAATCGTACTGTATTCGATTGATCTTTGTCTGTGCTGCCCTGGTTCTCAGCTGAAGTTGTTTTTTGAGAATTTTTTGGAGGTGGGACGTAAAACGGGTTATTTTTGCGCTCTGTGTGGACTGATATGGATTTCAACCTTTCAGACAGAGTTGCCTTTGTAAGATTGTACCAGTCCTCCGTTTTGTCATAGCATGACTGCTTAAAATAATCATAAGTTTCAGTCAAATTTTCATGATCTTGATTCAGGGTTTCAATTTTTTCAAATTAAGCCCATAGTTCTTCCAACTGTTGGAGTTTTCCAGAAGTAAAATCTGAAGTCCTTTTAGGTTTATTCGCTCTGTGATAGTCGGCCAGAATTTGTCTAATTTCTGTTATTTTTGGGACTAGTGACAAGCAGAGCTCATCGAAAGATTTGTTTTCTTCTGTCATGATAGGTTCGTGAAGTTAAAGGCGCGGAGAACTAGGTGGAAATATAAAGAGAAATTATAAGATAGAGTGTGTCTGTTATTATGGAATAATTTTAGGTTTAGATTTGTTTAAATTTGGGGAACTATAAAAGACGCGGCAAATTTTTATGGGCCAAAGAAAAGGCAGGCCAGTAGAACACAAATAGTTTAATTTCTCAACAGCAATAAGCAGCTGTTAAGTTGGTTATGCGTAAATAATTATGTGTAAGTAAAAGTGCTTCAGTAATCTGTAATATGTGTGAAAAACACAGTAGTAAGAAGGTGGATAATTTGTTTGATTTGTCAATAATAAGAGGGTTAATTTATTTGAATTGGATGTAGAGGGAGAAAGAGAGAAAAAAACGATTTTTTTTTTTTTTTTTTTTTAAATAAATTATAGCGAGAGAAGTAATAAAATCTCAATGCAATTAAAGAAAAAGAAATCGCTCTTTCCAACCAAAATCTTTCGCCTGATCGATAGGTATATGAAGCTCTATCGCAGGGGATCGATATTTGATTTTTTTTCGAAGTCCTCTGGCCAGTAAGCTCACGAGGTCTTACCGCAGAGGTCGCTTCTAGGAAAAAGGTATCTTAATTTTTATTTATTGAATTAGATGTTTATGCAAGTTCCTGGAATGAATATCTAAGAAAAAAATTTTAGTAATTGGATTAAGAAATATTTATGGGATCACTTATTTGAATTAAAATCTCTCACTTGTGTATTCACTTGTATATGTGTGCTATACGCTTTATAGGCTAAACGAATTAATTAATAGAATATTTGAGAGAAAAAGAAAACTTTACATGTTTGTAAGGGTATATATATATAAATGAATTTCATATAAGAAAAAGCAGCTTTAACTGTACCTTTAACGCTATCCAATGTCGTTTGCTTGGTGTTGATTAATGTTGGTTAATGATAAAGATGGTGTTTTGTGTTTTTGGTTTTGGGTTTTGCGTTGGACTTCCTGGCCGTTGTAGGTGTTGTTGTTTTGGGTTGTCAAAAATTGGAAGTGTTGGTCTGTCGTCCTGGTCGACATCTTCTTCTGGTCGTCCTACCTTCTTTACCAAACGTCTTGTTGCGGCAGGGGGGGGGGGGGGGGGGGGGTACCCGGTTTTTTTTTTTTATTGTTATTAGTTTCTTTTTAATTTATTTGTTTTTTTTTTACAGTTAAAGTATAGTTTTACGAAACTTTTGTTTTATTTGATTTAATTTTAATTTATAGACACTGATTTTATATTACTTTGGGTTCGGTTACCGATGCCGCCAGTTGTTGTCACTTGCCCGCTCGTGCTCCCCGGTTATAGGTAGAGAAGCGGTCGGAGAAAAGGTTTGTAGCAAAACTTCAATCACAGCTTCTGTCTTTTCGGTTGAATATATATTTTTCGACACGAGATCTTTTTATTATAAATTAGAACTCTTATCAGTATCCGTTTCGAGTCCCTTGATTTAATTACTTTAGACACAAAAATCTTTTTTAATACAAATATGAATTTTTAGACACACAAATTCTTTTATTATAGATTTGAACTTTTATCAAGATTCGATTCGAGTCACTTTATTAAATTATTGGTAAAAATACTTTGGACATAAAAATCTTTCTTAATACAAGTATGAATTTTTAGACACACAAATCTTTTTATTATAGATTTGAACTTTTATCAAGATTCGATTCAAGTCACTTTATTAAATTATTGCTAAAAATCTTTTTTAATACAAATATGATTTTTTAGACACACAAATCCTTTTATTATAGATTTGAACTTTTATCAAGATTCGATTCGAGGCACTTTATTAAATTATTGGTAAAAATAATTTAGACACAAAAATCTTTTTGTTCCGAATTACATTTAGAAAACAAATATTTTTATCCCGAAACTACTCTTGGCGGATTTCAAAGAACGACTCCCCGAGGTTTGGGCAAATTGCACCCAGGTTCCCACGATCGCTTCAACAACTCTTTTTTCTTTTTATTGTTTTCTCACGACGTTGAAAAAACGTACGTGAGAAAATGCAAAAGCTCGTTGATGCGAGCTATATGCATCAATGCAAAACTGTAAACCGATATGCACATAGTTCATACGGAAAAAAGGTAAGAAGACACTGTATGTACAAATCGTGTGAGTGAAATGTGTGCCTGATAACAAAATGCAATTTATGCTGAATTGCATTTTGTTATACTGTGGGAATGCATTTCTGAATGCATTTTCAGTTTTGATTGAAATTTTAAAATGAAATAATTTTTCAATTTCAGGGTCATTTATGAGGTACCTTAATATATTGTACAGGACAATATAATGATATATTGAACTTATGGTTGTGATTTAGGGCATTAGTACCTGAGTCACAAGAGTGACACTTAGAACAGCTACTGAGGCGTACACTGAAAGCGCTGATTCTTTCAGCCTGCTATATAGCGAATTTCATAGAGTCTTTTAGCTCTGTATGGATTTTGTCTTTAGTGAGGAGACGGATATAATCGTCTTTTAAACCGCCTTCAAAAGCTCTAAGTGCCATTTTCTTAATTTCTTCTTATAAGAGATTCTTTAATGTTTGCTCGTTTGTGAGCCTAGAAGTGGCGTCGTTATAAAGAGCCAATAATTTTTGTGCTCTGAAAGCATATTCTTTATTCTCTTCTTTAGAATTTTGCTTTAGAGATAGAATTTCGTTCGTGATTCTAGGAATTGTTCTTGGAGGGCCTTTTGAAGCTCCTTCCAGTTATTAAATCGGCATACTTGACCTTTAGCCTTTATCACCTGTAGAGCTTTTGAGGCTTCCGCTGAGTCCACTCTTTGAAACATTTCGCATAGATTCAGAAACCTATGCAAATTTTCCGAATTTCCATCGAATTCAGGTATTAATGACTTAGCGTCATTAATAGTGAGCGTTCCAGGTTCTGCCATTTGGCTATGAACTGGTCGCTTACGCGTCGATTTATTTCGTGATGTTTTCTTCCTGGGTTTCTTTCTGTGTACAGTCAATCCTGTTAGGAGTGTATCTCGTATACTTCTTTATGACCTAGTTACTATTATCGGTTTACCTTCCACTTTGATAGAAAAGTATTATATATAAAAAAAATGTTTTTTGTTTTTCAAGAGTTTGTCGGTATTAACATGTCTCTTTAACACCGGAGGGAGTACCTTTGCGAAGAAATTTGTTAGATGAAAGAGAAGTCGAGGCCAGAGGGATTATTAGAGGGTCTGAGATGAAAGATGTATATGCATATACAGGGTGTCCAGTAAGTCGACGTCAAGCCGGAACCGGGTGATGGACCAAATCGTAACAGTTACCAGAAAAATATAAAAAAATCTAAGTCATGTATTTTTCAAATTATATACATTTCTTTTGTTTTCGAGAAAATGTATACCTTGTGATGGTTTTTTAACTCCTATTGCTACAAATCTTTACTTTTTTTTTCAATTTTATTTTTCTTAAGTAATCCCGAATAGTGCTTATGTAACCTGTTGGTTCAAGTTCTAAGCCAACTGCTCCAGCTTGGAAGAAAATGTCACATTTTGCCGAACCAACAATATAAAATTAATAATTCGTTGAACTTTAACTGACTGTACTGAAAAAAAATGTACTACGCCAGTCTGGCAAGTAACTTTAAAAGTTGACGCATTTAATAAGGACAAATTTCCCTAAGTTTAAAATTAAATACCAATTATTAGGATGCTAAGATTTATTATTTACTAAAGATGTTCAAACTGCCTTCCTTCAACTGCAATACAAGTTCGACATCTTCTTAAAAAGGATTGGGTTATCAGACTGGCAAATCTTCCCTTGTTGACAAATTCAACTGCTTCCGCAATTCTGGAGCTCATGTTTTTTTGAAATTCGGTGAGCTATACTTTTGGGCACTCCTGTGCGTTCCTGGATTGCACGTACCAAAGAACTTGGGTCTTCTTCAACTGCTTGAAGAACTACGTCCTCGTAAGGTAAGGATCTCTTCCTTCACCATGTACTTGGTTGGAAGTCGGCCCTCTGTGGAGAGTAGGCGATGGACATTTGTAAAAACTCAATGATTTGACGAGCTAGATTCACTATCTGTCTCACTCACATTTCATGTAATGACTCTCCGTCTCACTCAAACTAGAATCTTAAAGTTGCGTTCTTACGCAAGCTTTGTGTACACTAGAATCATTTTTAGTAGGTTTCTTGAAAAAAAACTTTTTTTTTTCCGTAATCTAAGAAATAATGTAGCAAGTTTTATACCATTTTAGAATCCTTATTAAATGCGTCAAGCTTTAAAGTTACTTGCCAGACTGGCGTAGTACATTTTTTTTTCAGTACAGTCAGTTAAAGTTCAACGATTTATTAATATTATATTGTTGGTTCGGCAAAATGTGATATTTTCTTCCAAGCTGGAGCAGTTGGCTTAGAACTTGAAGCAACAGGTTACATAAGCACTATTCGGGATTTCATGAGAAAAATAAAATTGAAAAAAAGTAAAGATTTGTAGCAAGAGGAGCTAAAAGCTATCACAAGGTGTACATTTTCTCGAAAACAAAAGAAATGCCTATAATTTGAAAAATACATGACTTAGATTTTTTTTATATTTTTTTGGTAACTTTTACGATTTGGTGTATCACCCGGTTCCGGCTTACGGGACACCCTGTATATATTACATTTGCTTAATACGTTAATAATTTTAGTCTATAATATAATATATAATTTTAGTCTAATGTATATTGAGTAATCTAATAATCTAACGCTAACTTACATTACTTCTGTTGTTGAGTCTTGCCCACACTTTGTTGTAGGTATCAAAGTCCCACGTGTCGTCTTCGTCCCGATCGAAGAGATCCGGATGTATATCACCGTAGATGTTTTCAGCAGACAGCTCCGTGTTGTCAATTAGGACGTCTATTAGTAGGTCTACCAAGCTGTCGTCCACTGGATGTTCCCTGTGAGTGGCGATATTGTTAAGGTGGTCCTGGTGGTCCAAATAGCTTTCCAGTTGATGATCCTGTTCGCTTTCTGGGTAGGCTTCGAAGTCCTGGCTGTCGTCCGAGGAGTAGATGAAGGGGTCAAGCACTAGATCGTCGAAGAGAATTGGCTCCTCTCTTTGTAGTGGAGGTTCTGCTCTGCCAGACCATTCGCAAGTTTTACTTTGAGTTGCGTTGTTTTAAACCTTGCTGCTTCCTCTGGGTTTTGTGGTTTTTTTTGCAGGTCTTACAAACCTTTACAAAATCTGCACCGCTGCCACCAAAATTTTGATATATGTTGTTATACCTCTCTTGGTGGAAAGCTTAATTGGTGGTGCTATATGTTGTTATACCTCTCTTGGTATAATGCAATATAAGCAAAGTAAACAAAACTGCTTCTGGGAAAACAAAATCTATTAACTGAATATAAAAGATTTGCGTTTTATCAGTAGATGTCTTTCTTTTTTGCTTCTGACTCAGTAACTTATAATTTTCTGACTTGAGTTAATGTTCACTTATTTAGACTTTGTTATACAATTTTCACTTCTCTAGAACTAAGGAGGCCTTACCTCTGGTAGGGGGACTGTCCTAAAAGGTTAAAGAATACTCTCTGATTTTCCTAGTTCAACCACATCATATTTATATTATCGATTTACATGGGGATGATACTCCCCTCCACAAATTTCTAAAATTCAGCAATTTTCTAAGGGAAAAATTGATGATGGCTCAATTTTGTGTTTTGAATAACAAAATCAGGAAATTGAGCGGAAATAATAAAATTCTAAAAAAATCGAATCGAAAAACAATTTTCCGTAAGGTTCGGTGATCGATTCCATGCATAACAAAATTTCGGGGTCATCATAATTTATGAAACTTCATGTCATCTTACTAATACAACGAAGCGCAGCCATTCAAAGGTACAACTGTTGGGTAATTTTGCCGGTCTTAGATCGGTCGGTGACGTAGTCACGCATTTGGGCTTATTTGCCTGGTGACGATTTTCTTCGTTTTCTTTCATGAATGAATCATTACCTTGAGCGAATACTAGCGCCGGATCATATTACATTTCATCTGTAGAAGAAATTATGATCATTTTAGCCACGCGCCAAATGGGATAGAATATCTGATACCTGATGGTTGTGATTTATCTTTTGTGGAAGTATAGTTTGTTGCATTTACGTGAAGAAGTCGGAATTATAGGATTATGCAATAAGTTTATTAAATTCTAAATGATATGAAATGCGTTTTTGGGATAAAAGGTAATAATGTGAATTTGTAGATATTTTGCTAGACGCATGACGTGCGTTTAAGATTTAGGAATGGTGTTTTGGTTTACGTTATGAATCCGAGATTAGGTAGTTAGGCATGGTAGGTTTAGTGAATTCATAACAGTGGAGGTTGCTGGTTAAGTTTGATCTGGTCTTGGAGGCTACAATATGTCCTTGAGATGCCCGCTTCTGTGTCTGGATACTGGAGGTTTGCTGAGAGCTTTAGTGGCAATATCTGATACTATGCCTAGGACTGCCTGGGGTATGTTGGATTGGGCTACTTTACCTGTACCAAGGCTTGTGTAGAATGTGTGCGGCTTAAGTAATGATGTGCTATGCCCTAAGGGAATTTAAATCGGGGCTGTATACTTGTCAGCTTGAGTTTGTTGTTAGTTTTTTACTTTAGTATGTTTGCCTGTGGTATGTTGGGCTAGGCTATTTGGTGGCTGAGGAAACGTTACCTAAGGCGTGGATGGATGTGTGCAGATGTGTATTTATGTGGATAAGAAATGTGGTGAAATTCCCTTAGTGAATTAGTGTAATTAGTATAAGTAATAATTCAAGTTAACCCTAGAATATTTTTGTTCACACGAATAGATTCTAGAAGGTGTCAGTGCGGGTCTTAGTTATATGGGTGGACAAATTTTTATCAGAAATCCCCTACGGGCTATGGGTTTCGAGATATTAGCTATCTTACCTTTTGAGGTATAATTAATAGTAGTAATATTTCAAGTTAACCATAGTATATTTTTGTCCATGCCAATAATATTAGTACTAGGGGAGTAAAATTTTCATCAGAAATCCTCTACGGGCTATGGTTCGAAATATTAGCGATTGTCAAAAGATTACTGGAAAACTACACAGGTAACTCATTCAGATAGAATTTAGTTTAAACATGTATGTAGTTGAATATGTATTTGTCTAGAATTGCCTAATTTGTTGTATTGTAATGTATTTTTATAGAGTAAAGTAAGTCTCAGTCTCATTCTAGAATTACTAGTGTACGGTTGCTACAAATTAAACTTATATAGAGTACATACGTTTTGAATAAATTATAATTAAATCCAATTTAAAAGGAACCGGCGTTTTTATTAACGAAATATATAAAATGTGAATCGAATCGGACTTTAAATCGAAATATTTGAAACGAATTGGAAGCAACTTAACGGGATCGCGATTGTAAAAAGGTGACGGTCGAAAATGGATATTGCCTCTCGCGTTACGTACAGAGGGCCAATTACTATACTTGCTAAAAGCGCTATGGGGTATCTAGAATCGCCTGGTGCTCAAATACTCGATGACGAGGAAAAATTGGATGTAATGCAGGAAGAACTATACGTGTTCCTATCTCGACTCAACGAAGCTACTGACAATTTGGAAAAAGCAAATAGTGGCGTACGTGCTTCACTAAAGCCCGAGGATTTCGAAAGGGAAGCTTAAACAGTCGTTGAGTATGACGATAACCCTTGAACCATTATTTCACGGCTCAATCAAAGATTAACGAAGGTGCACCGGCGTCAAAATCGGCTAAATTCTACCATCATGCCCCACAACACCGACCCAACAAATAACTGTTCAAAATCATAAGATTCCAAAATGGGAGCAGTAAAATTACCAAAATTGTAGCTTAGGAAATTTTCTGGCGATCCTCATGACTGGATTCCGTTTTGGGAACAATACAAAAGTGTAGTGCACGAAAACCAGTCGCTAACAGCCGTGGATAAATTTAATTATCTTCAGTCAGCAGTAGGTGGACGAGCGGCTGAAACTATTGCAGGCTTAACTCCAACCAAAGCCTGCTATGAGAGCGCTATATCATTACTTAATGAGGAATAGGGCAATACAGATAAAATTGTCGATGTGATGACGCTGCGTATGCTGTCTGTGCAGCAGGTCTCTTCAAGAACAGACGTAATGGGACTGCAACGTATGTACAATCATGTAACCTCATGTACATGATCTCTGACGGCGTTGGGTATTTCAGCTGATAATTATTTCATAATGTTAAAGGGCGTACTCCTGCGTTGCTTGCCATATGAATTACGAGTCGATTTTCATCGTCATTGTATTGTCCTTGGCGATAATTCTAATGAAAAGACCGATACAGATGCGGCGCTCGTGGCAAAAAATGCAGATGACGCAGCAAGTACTTCATCTGTTCCAAGTCCAACCATCCCTTCTGCTCTTGGAAATAAAAAAGTAAGGGGTCTCTTAAAGTTTGTGAAGAGAGAAGTGGAATCTTTTGAAAAGGCACATGAAGCTAATCCCAATTCTCATCGTATTCAATCTCACACACACGCTGCTAAATCGTGGAAAACACAAACTGCTGTCGGATTATTTACCACAAACACATCGGCTAATATTTGCTTGTTTTGTAAAACATCGGCACATGGCTCGAAGGAGTGTGACAGTAAACAAACACTTACAGAAAGAAAACAAATATTGAAAACTGATGGAAGGTGTTTTACGTGCTGCCGGCGGAGACATAATTCCAGAACGTGTAAAAATCACTATATCGCATGTAAAAAATGTAATTGCAGGCACGCCACATATATGTGTGACCCTAAATTTTGTAAGCTAAAGGCGGTGCAGAAATCGTCGGGGGAAAACGGTAGCAACTCCACTACAAACATACAGCCATTACAAAAAACTGTGAATTTTGTTATGTGTTTTCCCGTTTTGAAGTGAAAAAAGAGCGCCGAGCAAAGAATTGCAATGTTGTGTTGGTGAAACTGCATAGTCAGAACGCCAGCGATAATAATCCAACTGTATTGGAGGCAATCGAGATTCCAGAAATACGTGTAGACGTATTATCAGCTCCTAATGTATCCGACATACTCAATAAAAAACTTCAGCTAGCAGATGCAAGGTTAGCTGGTGTTCAACTTGAAGAGTGAATCAGTCTCTTCGTTGGGGCGGACACGTACTGGAACTTCGCTACTCGAGAACACGAGAGAATTACAGATAAACTGGTTGCCATTAAAAATTCCAAATTCGACTGTTTTTCAATCAGCTGAGTCGCCTTGTCATACATCGTTAATTAGCACTTGTGCGTGTGACGAGGCTAAGAAAATCTGGAAATTAGAGATTTTGGGAATAAAGTCCAGCAATAAACCTGAAGGTGAGAATAATTTTCAATTTTGTGATTTCGTAAGAAGAGTGGAAAATAGATTTATAGCTAGACTTCCCTGGAAAAACATGGAATGCGAGTTAGATAACAATCGAGACGGTGCATATGCGGGATGGAATATGCTGGTATGCAAGTTGTAGCAACAGGCAGAAAATTAAACGGTGCAGGAGATGATAACCAACGGCATAGAAGAAAGGGTATCAGTCATTTAGAATTTAGTTTGAACATGTGTGTAGTTGAATATGTATTTTTCTAGAATTGCCAAATTTGATGTATTGAAATGTATTTCTATAGACCAGAGTAAGTCTCATTCTTATTCTAGAATTACTAGTGCAGGTACGGTTGCTACCAATTAAACTTATATAAAGTACATACGTTTTGAATAAATTATAATTAAAGTCAATTTAAAAGGAACCGGTGTTTTTATTAACGAAATATATAAAATTGGTGCCGAAACTCAGGTTATATGTGAATCGAATCGGACTTTAAATCGAAATATTTGAAACGAATTGGTAGCAACTTAACGGGATCGCGATTGTAAAAAGGTTACGGTCGAAAATAGATATTGCCTCTCGTGCTACGTACATAGGGTAAATTACTAAACTTGCTAAAAACGCTATGGAGTATCTAGAATCGCCTGCTGCTCAAATACTCGAAGACGAGGAAAAATTTGATGAAATGCAGGAAGAACTGAATGTGTTCCTATCTCGACTAAAGCATCACGCGATACCGTCACGCTATGCATTACAGTAGGTCCGCCCGAAATTCCGAAGGAATTTCCGCTCTAATGTACGCCAGCTGTGGCAAGCATTTAGGATTTTCGAGACGAAAAGTGCTCGTCGGTCGGTCGGGCGGAAGACAGTACGGCTGAAATGTAGGCAGACTGTGAGAGTTGAGTTAGTTGATTCTGAGCAGGCGACTAGGGAGGAACCGCGCGCACACAGTAGTAAAAAGTTTTTTTTGTTGGTTAAATTTTGATTCGGAACGGTCGTGGAAGAAGATCTGATATGGGACTTTTGCGATTCTCAGCCGGTTTATGGTTTTTTTTCCTGAAAAGAAATTGTTGGTTAATTAGTGACTCGAGCGTTGTAAGTTGTTTTAATAGATTACCTGTGCAATTTTTCTTTGTGGAATTATCATGCCACGAGAGCGTATCTGAAAAGGAAAATTTTGATTAATTAGTGACTCGTGTGTTACAAATCGTTTTAATAGATTACCTGTGTAATTTCTCTTTGTGGAATTTTTCATGCCTTGAGAGCATACCTGAAAAGGAAAATTTTGATTAATTAGTGACTCTAGTGTTATAAGTGATCTTTATGGATTACCTGCGTAAATTTCTCTTTGTGGAATTTTCATGCCATGATAGCGTATCTGAAAAGGAAAATTTGAATTAATTAGTGACTCGTGTGTTACAAATTGTTTTAATAGATTACCTGCGCAATTTTTCTTTGTGAGTTTTCATGCCAGGAGGGCATACCTGAAAAGGAAAATTTTGATTAATTAGTGACTCTAGTGTTATAAGTTATTTTAATAGATTACTTGCGTAAATTTTTCTTTTTGGAATTTTCATGTCATGAGAGCATATGTGAAAGAGAAAATTTTGATTTTTGCCTGGCGGATACAAGGTGCTGAGTCTACGCAGAGCTCTTCTTTTTGGCCCTCGTTAGGCCCGACCTTTGTATCGCGGCTGGGTCACTCGAACATGGTTCTGGCTGTAAGGCGATGGTAGGTTGCCTTCGGTCAAGCCAAAATTGTTTTCGAGCTCAAGTCTCTTTTCCAGGTTGAAGAGCTTGTCTCTTCGGTGGCCGACGAGCTATGTGTGCCACGCGTACCATCCTTGAAGCCAAGCTTCGGTTCGCGGCCACTGAAAAGCTGACCACTCGATGCAGGCTGCCTGAAGAACCGCACGTCTGTCTCACTTCAACGAGTTGATGAAAGACGTTAATCTATTGTGACCTTGTCCTTGTTGGTTTGATGCAACCGGGCGTTTCGAAAGATCCTTTTTTCTAACTCTTCGCGGTTGCGTGGCGCTCCGCTCGCATGGCTCCGTTTAGGGCTGCTTGGATCACTCTGACGGGAGGATGGCTGTTGAGCATCCTCTAGATTGGTATCCGACTTGGAGTGATCGATGCAATGCCTAGACGGCGATCTTGGAGCGGAGTCCCACACGAGGTGAAGGTGATTCCTTTTTTTTTGTGTCACTCCTCATTAACCTTCCCTAACTTCTAGTGATGGGAGGTTATGTCGATTAGTGGTTATGAACGTTGTATGCGATGCATACTGTTTGAGTGCATTCCTTTTACTTCTGCTGGTTCCGAGAAGAAGCCCGTATTATCTCTTCTTAATTTTAGTTGGGTGGTCCCGTATAGATTCTTAGTTTTAGTTGGGTTGTCCCTTATAGATTTATATCACCGCTACGGCTTCTTACTCGAGC
The DNA here is from genome assembly GCA_963930735.1 of Dioctria linearis. Taxonomy (NCBI): domain Eukaryota; kingdom Metazoa; phylum Arthropoda; class Insecta; order Diptera; family Asilidae; genus Dioctria; species Dioctria linearis. The sequence continues at coordinate 163,319,753 of OZ005742.1, read as the reverse complement.
ACCAGCAGCCATTTGATCACCGAACTCCCACCATTCCTTGATATGTGGACTTCAGTCTCTTGCCAAGTTGATGAACGATGTTCATCCCTCCTGATTTTATACTTGGTTAAGAGAGTTTTTGTCGCGATCATGCATTGTAAGACGGCAACTCGAAGTTCCGTTCTTCGACATTGCAGTAAACCCCTTCCAATTTAGATAAATGCTCATTTGCTTGGTGGGAGTACAAGCTTAGTGGGCGAGGTTCAGCATACCGGCTTGTTACGCGTCTATGTTCAGACAGCCACCAAGTTCATGACCATTTACTAACAAACATCGAATAACGCTTGATAGAGTTTTTTTTCTTATTATATAAATATATATTGACCGAAGGTTTTGCGATTGGCCTGATTCTGAGCGAACGCCTTGGAGAATGATCGAGAGGGGGGAGAGAGAGAGAGAGAGAGAAAATTTCGTTTTTACGCTTTCAGCAATGGATGAATATGTGGTAGCTATTTTCTTTTTTTATTTTTTCTCAGCAGTGGCTGAAATTTATTTGGTTGTTTTTTTTTGTTGTGTGGAACAACTGTCACGGCGTCGTTCCGCCATGCCAAAACCCTTCTTTTTATTTGAGTACAGTCGATTTATTAATGAATTTTCATATATATATATATTATTTTTAATGTTTTTTTTTTGTAAGCTTAATGACGTCGAATCGCAGGTGGCGCAATATATTATTATCCTTAACACTTAAACGTATCGCTTTGTCAACACCACTGTCGGGTATTTTCTTTTGTCTAAGTTCTTTCGTCTGGTGTTAATTTATTCCTATCGCTATAGAAGTGAAATTTGCTGGAGTCAGTTGGATAATTTTGGCTTAGAATTTCTGTAGATTTTGCCATGAAAATGTTATTTGTCGTATTTTGTTGTACTTTATTCGAAATACATTTATTTAGTTATTTTATTTTTTTTTTTTGTGTGAGTGGCCGTTAGTGATTAACTGTCAGGTTATTCGAGAAAAAAAATCTTTTTTTCCTCCCAAGATATTCCGGAACGATCCTGGATCAACAATTTCTAGGTATTGTTAAATTTAAGCCCTAACCAGTGTTAGGCTAATCTCGGTAGCCCTAAGAAGGCATCCGGCAAGCTTCACTTCTGAACTACAGGATATCGCAAGCCCTCCTACTACTTCTTCAGTGGTGGGTGATAACCTTCTTAGCCTTTGTTACTAACCTCTTCTGGGTTAGCCTTCATCTGAAGGATTTTGCTTTCCTGTCTTTCGTGAGATTGCTTCCAACCAAAAGGTTTCCGAGTGGTGGTTGGTGTGGCTGAAGTCTCACTGGAGTGTAGTTTTTTTTGCGTATTTTATCTAAACTATCGAGCTTAGATGGTCCCAGCCTTTGTTACTAACCCCTTCTGGATTAGCCTTCAACCGAAGGATTTTACTTTCCTGTCCTTTCTTCAATTTTCTTTCAACTCAGGGATGTCACAGTGTCATCGAGTGTGGATGAAGGCTCAGTGGAGTGTAGTGTATTTTTTTCGTATTATCTCTAAACTATCGAGTTTAGATGGTCCCAGAATTTGTTACTAACACCTTCTGGGTTAACCGTTAACCCAAGGATTATACTTTCCTGTCCTTTCTTCAATTTTCTTCCAATTGAGGAATGTCACAGCGTCATCGCGTGCGGATTGAGCCTCAGCGATTTTTTTTGATATATTGTGTATTATCTCTAAACTAACAAGTTTAGATGGTACCAGTCTTTGTTACTAACCCCTTCTGGGTTAGCCTTCATCTGAAGAATTTTTCTTTCCTGTCCTTTCTTCAATTTCCTTAGAGCTTGAACCCGCTTGCGGCATCCCGCGGGATTTCCGTCATCCTGAGTTAGTTGATAGATGAATTCTATCTGTTACGAAGCAATTTCCTCTCTTGTGATTGGGGGGAATTTGCGGGGTGTTGCGACTGGATTCATCAGAACACAGAACGATAAGTAGCGGCATTTCAACGACAAGGTCGTAATCTCGAGCCGAACATTCCCGTACCCAATAAATCAATCGCTGCACCCCTTCTTGGTCAGTTCATTGGGCGAGGGGAGTTGGTAGACGACGTCTATCGGTAGATCAGTCCTCCCTCGTCCAAGACGAATTGGGATCACGGCCGCAGATGGGATCTTAGGTCTCAACAACTCAGGCTCTGGCGTATGCCCGGCCAGAGACTCTTGTGGGTCGTTCCCATGCTGGGCGTGGCTGCAAATATATTATTCTTCGTTCACCCGCCAAGCAAACCCTCTTGTTATTTTCTCTTCATTCTCTCTTTTCTCTCCCCTTCCTCGTTTCGCCTGCCATGAGACTCTATTCTCGGTGGGTCGTCCCCAAGCTGTAGCGTATACCCCCTTTACGCTACCTTTTTTTTCTGTCTGGCTTCTCTACTGCTGTAGAGAAACCCCCATGTAGATTTTTTGAGAAGTAGCCCTATGCTACCTCTCCTTATTACAAAATTCCTGAAAAGGCAAAATTTAGAGATTTCCGAGTAGTAGCCCTATGCTACTTCTCCATATTAAAAAAAGAATTGCTGAAAACCTTTAGGGTACATAACCAACAACAAAGAATTATTTCTTTCTTTCAAACAAAAAACAAAAATCCTAAACTGTGCAAACCGCGCACAATTTACAATTTATCATGCAAAACTTACCACTAGTCACCCACATCGAGACGACGAAAACGGTAATTCGCCTACCTGTAAAGCATCACGCGATACCATCACGGTATGCATTACTGTGGGTCCGCCCGAAATTCCGAAGAAATTTGAGCTCGAATGAACTCCAGCTGTGGCAAGCATTGGGGATTTTCGAGACGAAAAGCACTCGTCGATCGGTCGGGACAGTACGGCTGAAATGTAGGCAGACTGTGAGAGTTGAGTTAGTTGATTCTGAGCAGGCGACTAGGGAGGAACCGCGCGCACACAGTAGTAAAAAGTTTTTTTTGTTGGTTAAATTTTGATTCGTAACGGTCGTGGAAGAAGATCAAATTATGGGACTTTTGCGATTCTCAGCCGGTTTATGTTTTTTTTTTCTGAAAAATATAATGTTGGTTAATTAGTGACTCGAGCGTTGTAAATTTTTTTAATAGATTACCTGTTCAATTTTTTCTTTGTGAATTTTTCATGCTTTGAGAGCATATCGGTTAAGGAAAATTCTGACTAATTAGTGACTCTAGTGCGCAATTTGTCTTTGTGAATTTCACGTGCCAGGAGCGCATACCTGAAAAGGAAAATTTTGATTAATTAGTGCCTCTAGTGTTATAATTTGTTTTAATAGATTACCTGTGCAATTTTTTCTTTGTGAATTTTTCATGCCTTGAGAGCATTTCTGTAAATTAAAATTCTGACTAATTAGTGACTCTAGAATTATAAGTTGTTGTTAGTAGATTACCTGTGTAATTTTTCTTTGCGGAATTTCCGTGCGGTGAAGGCATATCTGAAAAAAAGGAAAATTCTGATTTTTTATGGATTACCGGTGTAAATTTCTCTTTGTGGAATTTTTATGCCATGAGAGCATCCCTGAAAAGGAAAATTTTGATTAATTAGTGACTCTAGTGTTATAAGTTGTTTTAATAGATTGATTACCTGCCTAAATTTTTTTTTGTGGAATTTTCATGCCATGAGAGCATATCTGAAAAAGGAAATTTTTGATTAGTTAGTGACTCTAGTGTTATAGGCTGTTTTTATGGATTACCTACGTGATGTGAAATTTTCATGCTATGAGAGCATATCTGAAAGAGAAAATTTTGATTAATTAGTGACTCGTGTGTTACAAATTGTTTTAATAGATTACCTGCGTAAATTTTTCTTTGTGGAGTTTTCATGCCATGAGAGCATATCTGAAAAAGAAAATATTTGATTAGTTAATGACTCTACTGTTATAGGCTGTTTTTATGGATTACCTGCGTGATGTGAAATTTTCATGCCATGAGAGCATACATGTAAATGATAATTTTGATTAATTAGTGACTCTAGTGTAATAAGTTGTTTTATGGATTACCTGTGAAAATTTTTCTTCGTGGAACTTTCCTGCCATGAGGGCATACCTGAAAAAGGAAAAGTTTAATTAGTCAGTGACTCTGGTCCTATAAATTTTTTTTGTTATGATTTACCTGTACAGTTTTCTTCGATGATTTCGACGCCGTGGAGGCATATCTGGGAGTAAAGTGTTAATTATTCAGAAACTCTTGTGATAGATCTTTTATGAATTACCTGTTTGGTGCCATTCGTTAATTTCCACACCGAAAGGGTGTACCTGACTAGGAAAATTTAATTAATCAGTAACTCTAGTGATAGATCTTTCGTGAATTACCTGTGTAATGTGGTTCATTAATTTTCACGCCGTACAGTTGTATTCAAAAGGAAAACTTTGGTTAATCAGGGACTCTAGCGAACTTTCTTTTTCGAGTTCCGTATTCCCATTGTTCGCTATACATATCACAGCTTTGTAATATTGAAGGCTGAGTGCGGAATAAAAAAAAAGAAAAAAACAAATAAAGAAGAAGAAAAAAAGGAGAAAATATATAAATTACAATTATATTAATAAATAAAAAAAAAAGGTCAATGTACCCACAAACACAACACCGATCAGTCTATAGTCCTGTCAACGAAAGGGTGCACCTGTGGCGACGCTTCATTCCGAACTGCAGATTCGACCGATTGCAAATGCCGCTGTATACGCTGTGAATAAATGCGATTTAAAATACTTTGATATACCTTGCTGACGTCCCTAGGGATCTCTATCTAGGTAGGCTTTTTTAAACAAAAAATTGATGTAAAAAATAGACAGTTGTTGTTTTGTTAGTTTTGGATTTTTTACCAAAAGACGAGCACGTCATCTCAACAAAACTTTAACGTTAATAAAATTATATGACCAAGAAAACAACCTGGAAGTTAATAAAATAAACTAAAAATAAATATACAAATAAAGGAGGAACATCGTTCTAAATATTGTTCCCCCGGATGACTATGAATTTGATTGCTCCCGAATTCTATAGATAATATTAATTTTCAGAATAGCTAAGTCCTCAAAAATATACATCAAGAGGAAGATCAGCCAACACTGAAAGTACCGGTGAGGAGAAGGTGTTGTCAACCTCCATGCAATTGGCACACCTCCGTTACGAACTCAACGGACTTCTAAGTCGTGTCAAGGTCGAATGCACAAGATCGCCTTGTTCGCTTCTCGACTACTTTCCAACAGTGCTGCTGGTACTAAATCAGTTTGCTCTAGGCGGTTCCACTGTAACTCTCTTGTTGCCATTGGGTCAACTAAGTACCAGTTTACAACACGCTTCTTGCTCAATAACTCGTACTTGCATATTAGCTTTTATGCATTACGCCAGCTGTCACAGGGATAGCTTGGCTGTTACTTTCAGGTATCATCCATCCACGATATAAGATACAACTACGCAAATCAATACAGCAATAAAACTACAATTGCAAGAAACGAAGTCTTCAAGAACCATAATCATACAAGATTTCTACGACTACACCTTTGAAGAGAGTCCCATCTGGAGCTATGTCTATTCCACTGTGAGTAGATGAAGAACCATTATACTTACGCTTGAATACTATCGCTCCACCTTGCTGTCGTACTGGAAATTAGGATACATATTCCTAAACACCCAGTCAACTCTAGTATATGTCATCGAGGGACTCCGTCCGCCTCTTATCGGTCCTGGTAGAGATCCAAGGTTTAGTATTTATTATTGTCTTGAAAATAAAAGATATCTTTTGGTTTTGACTGTTGGCCGGCAGAGGCCCAAGGGCTCGTAATGTTATTGTAAGAAGAGGAACAAAAAGAAAGGTATCTTTTGTCTCAAGTCGTGGCCAGTAGAGGTCCAAAGTTTGATAATAGTGTATTTCTTGCATGAATCTTAGTCCTAAGTATAGGTAGTAGGGCCAGCGTAGAATAAGCTGTATATATGTATATGAATATAGTTTTCTCATTAACGTAAAGACAGGGAAGAAGTGATAAAAGGAAGGCTTTTATATTATAGTTAAATTTTTTTTGTGCATTCCTATTTTGTACAGCTAGTTTTATATGGAGAATCGTGGGATGAGATTATTATTAAATATTTTGTGAACTTACGAAGCCGTGTACTCCATTTCTTAACTAGTAGCCCTGTTCAAGCACCGTTATCTATCGTCCACCCTTCGTGGGTAGTCAGACCACTCATACCGGCGGGCATGGAACGCATTGCTACAGGTAATAGTCTCAACGTGATGGAGTAGCTAACTTGGTGGTATGGCGGATCGATTTGTGGAGGTGGGCCTTTAGCAGACGCATTTTCATAATGGGGCTGTGCATTTCGATATGGCTTTGGAGGCTTAGCCAGGGTAGATGGGGGCGATTGGGCCCAACACCACCTAAAGCCGGGGTCTCAACAATATCAGAGACCCCTCTCAGCTCTCTCACTCTCTCTCAATCGCTCATTTGCCAGCGTTGTAAACTCTCCGGGTGAATTAGCACTTGTTCGGCGTTGCTGAGGTCTTCTGTTCTCCTTCTTTTTGCAGCTTTTAAATAAAATAAATTTTCTTCTTTCTAGGCTTTCAGGTTCCACAAGGAGAAGGAAGCCTGCATTATATCTTTTTTTTTACTGTCCGTCCGTCTGTCTGATCAGTTATGTTGACGATTTTGCACAGCTTTAGAAGCATCAAGCCAACTGATCGCTAGCGGCATATTTGCTGTGCAGCCACCCACGCTAATCCCACGATGATTTTGTAACAAAGAGGTGTCGGATGCAGTATGTATCTACATTCAGGTACAGGTGATTGTAGGTAGATCTGTCGCCTGACACATACTTGTGTTACAAGGGAAGCTTAAACAGTCGTTGAGTATGACGATAAGCCTTGAACCATTATTTCTCGACTCGATCAAAGATTAACGAAGGTACACCAGCGTCAAAATCAGCTAAATTCTACCATCATGTCCCACAACACCGACCCAACAAATAACTGTTCAAAATCATAAGATTCCAAAATGGGAGCAGTCAAATTACCCAAATTGTAGCTTAGGAAATTTTCTGGCGATCCTCATGACTGGATTCCGTTTTGGGAACAATACAAAAGTGTAGCTCACGAGAACCAGTCGCTAACAGCCGTGGATAAATTTAATTATCTTCAGTCAGCAGTAGGTGGACGAGCGGCTGAAACTATTGCAGGTTTAACTCCAACCAATCCTGCTATGAGAGCGCTATATCATTACTTAATGAGAAATACGGCAATACAGATAAAATTGTCGATGTGATGGTGCAGCGTAGGATGTCTGTACAACAGGTCTCTTCAAGAACAGACGTAATGGGACTTCGACGTATGTACAGTACCTCATGTACGCGACCTCTGACGGCGTTGGGAATTTCAATTGATAATTATTTCATAACGTTAAAGGGCGTACTCCTGCGTTGCTTGCCGTATGAATTACGAGCCGATTTTCATCGTCATTGTATTGACCTTGTCGGTAATTCTAACAAAAAGACCGATAAAGATGCGGCGCTCGTGGCAAAAAATGAAGATGACGCAGCAAGTACTTCATCTGTTGCAAGTGCAACCACCTCTTCTGCTCTTTTAGAAAATCGGCAGTAAATTTGTATTTCGCCAGTCGTGGCAATAAGTTTGCGGACCTTTGCTTTGACTTTAACCTACAAATATATGGTGACTGTACATCTCCGTCTAGTTTCACAACTCTTCATATCACAATTTCAGATTTGGTTTCGTCAGAAAATCCTTAGTTAATCACCTGATCCCTTTTGACCATAGTTCGGCAATAAATTTGGATTTCGCCAGTCGTGGCAATAAGGTTGACGACTTTTGCTTTGACTTTAACCTGCAAATATATGGTGACTGTATATCTCCATTTAGTTGAAGCGCTCTTTCATTAGTATTCTTATTATTACAAATATTTAATTTTATATAATTAACAAAACTTTCCTCAGTAAGAAAAACTTCTTTGAATTTTATATTTTCTATGTTGCCAAATAAAATTTTACTTTCCAATGCCAATATTAATTTGATAAACATGAGTAGTTACGCTATGTATGTTCTGGACCACAGTTTTAGCTTCCAGGATTTCTCCACAGATGACACCACCGTCTCCAGGTGATTTTAGTCCATATTAAATGTGGGTTTGTGTCATGGATGTAATGGGGGGGGGGGGGAGGGGTTATGTCTTGGATGTTGGGATACGAGACCACTTTGGGAATATGACACAACTTTTAGCACTGTCCAGCATAGGGAAATAGCATAAGAATTCGAGTTTATTTTTGAAGTTCGCTAATTTTTCATCTCGAGTCTTGGGTATACGAGACCACTTTGGGGATATGATACCACTTTTAGCACCCTCCAGCATAGGGAAATAGCATAGGATTTAGATTTTGTTTCTGGAGTTCGCTTATTTTTCATCTCAGACTCATAGCCTCTAAGTTGACATCAACATTTTTCATCTCGAGTTTTTGGGATACGAGATCACTTTCAGTACTCTGCAGCATAGGGAAATGGCATAGCTTTTCGAACTTGTTTCTGGAGTTCACTTATTTTGCATCTCGGAAGTCGTAGCTTTAAGCACTTGTGAAGGGGTGGAAAGCTTAATTGGTGTTGGTTGCTGGTTAAGTTTGATCTGGTCTTGGAGCCTACAATTTGTCCTTGAGATCCCCGTTCCTGTGTCTGGCTACTGGAGGTTTGCTGAGAGCTTTAGGGGCAATATCTGATACTATGACTAGGACTGCATGGGGTGTGTTGGATTGGGCTACGTTACCTGTACCAAGGCTTGGGTAGAATGTGTGCGGCTTAAGTAATGATGTGATATGCCCTAAGCGAATTCATATCGGGGCTGTATACTTGTCAGCTTGAGTTTGTTGTTAGTTGTTTACTTTAGTATGATTGCCTGTGGTATGTTGGGCTGGGCTATTTGGTGGCTGAGGAAACGTTACCTAAGGCGTGGATGGATGTGTGCAGATGTGTATTTATGTGGATAAGAAATGTTGTGAAATTCCCTTAGTGAATTAGTGTAATTAGTATAAGTAATAATTCAAGTTAACCCTAGAATATTTTTGTTCACACCAATAGATTCTAGAAGGTGTCAGTGGGGGTCTTAGTTATATTATCACAATTTTTATCACAAATCCCCTACGGGCTATGGGTTTCGAGATATTAGCGATCTTACCTTTTGAGGTATAATTAGTAGTAGTAATAATTCAAGTTAACCCTAGTATATTTTTTGTCCATGCCATAAATACATATTAGTACTTGGGGAGTAAAATTTTCATCAGAAATCCTCTACGGACTATGGTTCGAAGTATTAGCAATTGTTAACAGATTACTGGAAAACTACACAGGTAACTCAGTCAATTAGAATTTAGTTTAAACATGTGTGTAGCTGAATATGTATTTGTCTAGAATTGCCTAATTTGTTGTATTGAAATGTATTTTTATAGAGCAAAGTAAGTCTCAGTCTCATTCTAGAATTACTAGTGTACGGTTGCTACCAATTAAACTTATATAGAGTACATACGTTTTCAATAAATTATAATTAAAGTCAAGTTAAAAGGAACCGGTGTTTTTATTCACGGAATATATAAAATTGGTGCTGAAACCCAGGATATATGTGAATCGAATCGGACTTTAAATCGCAATATTTGCCTCTCGCGCTACGTACAGAGGGCAAATTACTAAACTTGCTAAAAGCGCTATGGAGTATCTAGAATCGCCTGCTGCTCATATACTCGATGACGAGGAAAAATTGGATGTAATGCAGGAAGAACTGAATGTGTATCTCGACTCAAGGCAGCTAGTGACAATTTGGAAAAAGCAAATAGTGGCTGGCGTACGTGCTTCATTCAAGCCCGAGGATTTCGAAAGGGAAGCTTAAACAGTCTTTGAGTATGACGATAAGTCTTGAATCAATATTTCTCGGCTCAATCAAAGATTAACGAAGGTGCACCAGCGTCAAAATCGGCTAAATTCTACCATCATGCTCCACAACACCGACCCAACAAATAACTGTTCAAAATCATAAGATTCCAAAATGGGAGCAGTCAAATTACCAAAATTGTAGCTTAGGACATTTTCTGGCGATCCTCATGACTGGATTCCTTTTTGGGAACAATACAAAAGTGTAGTTCACAAAAACCAGTCGCTAACCGCCGTGGATAAATTTAATTATCTTCAGTCAGCAATAGGTGGACGAGCGGCTGAAACTATTGCAGGCTTAGCTCCAACCAAAGCCTGCTATGAGAGCGCTATATCATTACTTAATGAGGAATGCGGCAATACAGATAAAATTGTCGATGTGATGATGCAGCGTCGGTTGTCTGTACAGAAAGCCTCTTCAAGAACAGACGTAATAGGACTGCGACGTATGTACAATCATATCACCTCATGTACACGATCTCTGACGGCGTTGAGAATTTCAACTGATAATTATTTCATAATGTAAAAGGGCGTACTCCTGCGTTGCTTGCCATATGAATTCTAATGAAAAGACCGATAAAGATGCGGCGCGCGTGGCAAAAAATGAAGATGACGCAGCAAGTACTTCATCTGTTCCAAGTGCAACCATCTCTTCTGCTCTTGGAGATAAAAAAGTAAGGGGTCTCTTAAAGTTTGTGAAGAGAGAAGTGGAATCTTTGGAAAAGGCACATGAAGCTAAACCCAATTCTCATCGTGTTCAATGTCACACACACGCTGCTAAATCGTAGAAAACACAAAACGCTCTCGGATTATTTACCACAAACGCATCGGATAATATTTGCTTGTTTTGTAAAACATCGGCACACGGCTCGAAGGAGTGTGACAGTACGAAAACAAATATTGAAAAATGATGGAAGGTGTTTTATGTGCTGCCGGCGGGGACATAATTCCAGAACGTGTAAAAATCACTATATCGCATGTAAAAAATGTAATTGCAGACACGCCACAAGTATGTGTGACCCTAAATTGTGTAAGCTAAAGGCGGTGCAGAAATCGTCGGGGGAAAACGGTAGCAACTCCACTACAAACATACAGCCATCACAAAAAACTGTGAATTTGTACACAACAAACTCGTCAAAACGGATTAAAAATGTGTTTTTGCAGACTGCTTGTATCTTTACCTCTGACCCAAAGGATAACTTTAGCAGCAATTCATACATAAGTTTCATTATGGATGCCGGTAGTCAGTTGACGTAGGTTAAATCCAGCGTAGCACAAAAGTTAAAATTGCCAGTGGAAGGTTCTTACAATTTATGTGTTTTCCCGTTTGGAAGTGAGAAAAGCGCGCCCAGCAAGATTTCCAATGTTGTGTTGGTGAAACTGCAGAGTCAGCACGACAGCGATAATAATCCAACTGTATTTGAGGCAATCGAGATTCCCGAAATATTTGTAGACGTATTATCAGCTCCTAATGCATCCGACATACTCAATAAAAAACTTCAGCTAGCAGATGCAAAGTTGGTTGGTGTTCAACTTGAAGAGGGAATCAGTCTCTTCGTTGGGGCTGACACGTGCTGGAACTTCGCTACTCGAGAACACGAGAGAATTACAGATAAACTGGTTTCCATTAATACTATTTTCGGCTGGACTCTGCAAGGGCCGTCAGATTTGACTGTTTTGTAATCAGCTGTGTCGCCTTGTCACACATCGTTAATTAGCACTTGTGCGTGTGACGAGGCTAAGAAAATCTGGGAGTTGAAGATTTTGGGCATAAAGTCCAGCAGTAAACCTGATGGTGAGAATGTTTTTCAATTTTGTGATTTCGTAAGAAGAGTGGAAAATAGATTTATAGCTAGACTTCCCTGGAAAAACATGGAATGCGAGTTAGATAACATTCGAGACGGTGCATATGCGAGATTGAATATGCTGGTACGCAAGTTGTAGCGACAGGCAGAAAATTAAACGGAGTATGATGTTGCGGTGCAGGAGATGATAACCAACGGCCTAGCAGAAAGGGTATCAGTCATTTAGAATTTAGTTTGAACATGTATGTAGTTCAACATATATTTGTCTAGAATTGGTTAATACATCAATTGAAATGTATTTCTATAGAGCAGAGTAAGTCTCAGTCTCATTCTAGAATTTCTAGTGTAGCTACGGTTGCTACCAATTAAATTTATATAAAGTACATACGTTTTGAATAAATTATAATTAAAGTCAATTTAAAAAGAACCGTCGTTTTTATTAACGAAATATAAAAAGCGATCATACCTTCTCAGGTGTAATTAATATTAGTTTAAAAACAAACAAACAAACAACAACAACTATAACCTAAATTGTGGTGAAAGATTTGATGATATTAATCTGTTGGTGTCTTTTATAAACAAGATTGCACCATATGATCATACATCTAAAAATAGATCAGGCGAAGCTGATTGAGGCGAATGTAGGTAGATATGTTCACTTAGTTCACAGGAAGCTGATAAGAATATAATAAGAAGAATAATAATTTTATCTTCATATTGTTGGGGTGATAACATTATTTCTTACCATTAGGTTGAGAGTGGGTTTAACTAAATGTTTTGATGAAAGAAGATGGTGTGATGATATCAATGTAGTATGATATCTTGTCTTAGATGAGTAATGGAAGTTGTTTGCGAGCAGTAAGTAACGAATAAAAACCTTACCAGCCAGATCGGTTCATATTTATCTCCCTATATTATTATACAAATGGTGTTGTATGAAGGAAGAAAAAATTGATCATGGTGGAGGTTGAGAGTGGGAGCTGTAAGTTGTGGATTCAATTGAAAGTTTTCATGTATCTAAGGTTTAAACTTTTTAGCCTCCAGCAGGAATGTTTTCATTAAGTTGATTCGGTGGCTAGATAAGAACGTGTTATTTTCTTGGTCAAAATTTCATCTTGTGGTGAGCATATGTAGCAGAGTTTTTTTTTTATAAATCAAGCAGTTATGCTGCAATGAGATTTGATTGACTCCTATATGTAAAAAAAAACTCATATGATGCTGATAAGAATATATTTAATTTTATCTTCATACTATTGGGGCAGGTACATTGTTTACTTACCATTAAGTTGACAGTGGGTTAAATCAAAAGCTTTGATAGAAGAACGCTGTGTTATGATATTAATGTGGTATGATATGTTGTCTGATGTGAGTAGTGGAAGTTGTATGGGAGCTATGAATAAACAGTAAAATCCTAATCGGCAATTTCGCTGAATATTTATCTCCTCTAACGTGTCACCCGAATGGTGGACTATGAAAGAAGAAATAGTTGATAATTCTCCATGGAAATGTAAGTTTCCCAATTCCTTTTCAGAAAACAAAAACAACTGTAAATAATATATAGCAATTCAATTTGTTCACACAATATTTATTCACATCAAATTCATTCTTTATTTTTATATCTTAAGTTATAAACTTTTTCTCTGTGTTTCACATCCAAATAGCGATCCAGAGCAAATGTCTCCCATGATCCTTTACTGTGTTAGGCTATGAGAGTTCGGCAGCAAAAATCCCCAGGTTATTTCTTATCATCTGTCTTGCCCTAATACATTAGGAAGCTTTAGTGAACACCATAGGTTGAAACCGTCTCACTCGGCACTTGGTCATATACTTGCCAGCAGTGGATATGTATGTATGCAACACTGAGATGAATTAATGTAATGTTGTGTAGTGTAAAAAAAAACTGTTATGGGTGAGATGGAGATTGAATCGATGTGTTAAGCACTAGATTTGTGGTATATGTGCTTGTTTGATTGAAGCAAAATAGTTTCACGGCTGCCTTACCAAGCCTTAAATATATTAATAAAAACGTTGAATAGATGTCAAAAACATGTTAATGCTTATCTTGAATATGTGCAGAGGAATTCGTGATCATTGCAGGATGTTATGAAATTCGATATCTAAAAATAGACCACATGAAGTTTATTGGGGTGGTAAAAAAACATGAAAGCATTAGGATGAGAATGACTTCAATTTAAGGAAGGGGAGTAGTAGATATTAACGTAAGATGATAGGCCGCATCAGGCAATTTTGGTGTGCCTCAGCGATAGGTCAAATAAAAAATTTCAACGACGTTAATAAATGAAAGTTTTACTAGTAAAAAGGATGGTACAAACGGCATATGGGGAGCTGTAATGGACGGACTAAATCGCCGAGAGTGTTATTGCTAGCCACCAGTCGAGGTGGAGCGTATAAGAAAAAGTGATTTTGTAAAGTGGGAGGAAATAAAATCAGTATTCACAGGCAGAATTAGAGCTGGAATTATTGTAAATATAAACCATACAGACCGTTAGCTATTTATACAAGATGCTGGTGATATATTTATACGCCGTATTAAGAATATTTTAAAACGCCATCTCCATATTAAAGTTAATACAATGTTGTGTGGTGATTTTGTTAAGGATATCGGTGATAATGAGGTTATGAAAGATATTAAATATTTACAAGCAAGAACTACTCCAATCAACGTGGACAATAATTTAAATGAATGGTATAAAGTTAATATTTTGGAGTCAATACTCAATCAGCTGGATGAGTTTCAGAAAAATGATAGTGGCTGGACATTGGAGTCCATTATACATTTAGCATTACATATCAACAAATTTGAACAGCACCGAGGATAGTCGTATATACCTCTTACGAAGGAGATTGCTTTAAATCAAGCTTGCATCAATGTAAAAACTAGTGATGAAGGATGCTTCGCTTGGGCCGTAACATCAGCGCTGTATCCAGAAAATGTTCACTACGATATGACCTCATCATATCCACATTATTCTACAGTGCTAAATTTAACTGGAATAACATTTCCTCTGAAGCTTAAGCAAATTAAACAATTTGAAGACCAGAACGATATATCAATAAATGTATTCATCCTGCGTTCCTTCACCCCTGTTCTAGTTAGACCAACGAAACACAATTATTATTAATGATACAAAATTACTATGATCGGGATGATGATGATGATGATGCTGCTGATGATGATGACGATGATAATGATGATGAAAGTACCAGGTTTCATTTCTGCTGGATTAAATATTTTTCACGGCTTGCATGGAAACAAACTTTAAAACATAAGGCTAGGTTGCATATATGCGATAGATGTTTGCTCTATTCTGCTAAAGAATTAGAATCACATATTCCTCAATATGAGAAACAACAAGTTTATATTGAATTAAGGAAGCCCAACAGTAGTATTAAATATTAGTAGCACAACGGACACTCTACCATTGGGAAACATTACTGAATTCCATCCGAGCAACAAGGAGTAGCCGCAGAAAACATGTGACTTAAGTCTAGTGTATTGTAATTAAAAAACTGTATTACATATAGTTATAGTTCTATTTATTGAAGTAATTTGTTTTAATTATTATAGTCTAAGATATACATTATTGAAAAATAATGAATATATTATAGTTATAGATATATTGAAATAAGGAAGTCCAACAATAGAATGATATACGAAGAATCAAATGTTACTATTTTTTTTTCAATTTATAATAAATCGATAATGATATCTTATATATGTTATTCTCTTTATTCAATTTCCCTACTAAGTCCAGAAGTCCCGAAAATATTCTCTAATAACATTTGCATACTACAGAGGGCTCTTAATCACCCAGATTGTTAGGTTGAGCGTGAGCGTGAGAAAACACGTTGACACGTGGGCTTGACCCTGGCCTCTAGCATCACCTTTGAAACCAGAAGGGTATTTTGTCCTTGACCTTGATCCAGAAGTGTGAGTCTGGGCGGCTCCAACCTTAATCAACTACATCACAGGGGCTATATAAAGCTTTTTAAAACAGATTTGATAACAGATAAACAGCTTTTAAACAGGTATGATAACAACTTAACAGCTTTTTAAACAGGTCTAATAACAGCTTTTGAAACAGCTCTGATAACAGCTAAACAGCTTTTAAACAGGTCTGATAACAGCTAAACAGCTTTTTAAACAGGTCTGAGAACAGCTTAACAGCTTTTCAAACAGCTCTTATAACAGGTAAACAGCTTTTAAACAGATCTAATAACAGCTTAACAGCTCTGATAACAGCTCTGATAACAGCTTAACAGCTTTTAAACAGGTCTGATAACAGCTTAGTAGCTTTTCAAACAGCTCCGATAACAGCTTAACAGCTTTTAAACAGGGCAAATAACAGCTAAACAGCTTTTTAAACGGGTCTGGTAACAGCTTAACAGCTTTTCAAACAGCTCTGATAACAGCTCAATCCTGCTCGGTTGAGGAATTGTGTCAGTGTTATCAGACTTGTGGATATCTATCGTTTGATGCATCCTACGTCTAGATCATAAACGAGGGTCTCGCGAAATATCCATGGAAGTCTCGCGGGCTCGAGAATTGATAGACATTACATCCCCCTGGAATACTAGAATATTTCGTTGGCGTCACTCATATAGTGTGTTCGGTCGTGATCATTTTCTTGTAGTGGCAACCTTCGCTGAACTGCTTAAATAAACACTTGGCAACACAAACTTACAAGCACAGCTTGGAGTTTGTGTTGCGCCGCCCATCACGCTGGCTGCGTGAAGGCGAAATTCCAACCGCGTACTTCTTCCAACCGAGTACTTCTGCCTGACAACTAGACGACGTACTGCTTCTTGTGAAATCGACTCGACAAGTCCTTAAAGAACAACAGCTATCAGAATGTATTTGAGATCGGTGGGTAGATAAGAACGTGTTATTTATTATAATTTAAAAGCTGTTAAGCTGTTATCAGAGCTGTTTGAAAACCTGTTTAGCTGTATTTTAACTGTTTAAAATCTGTTAAGCTGTTATCAGAGCTGTTATCAGATCTGTTTAAAAGCTGTTTACCTGTTATCAGAGCTGTTTCAAAAGCTGTTAAGCTGTTATCAGACCTGTTTAAAAAGCTGTTTAGCTTGGTCTATTTTCATACCATAGATGAAATCTAAAGGGTATACTAAGTTTGTCATTCCGTTTGTAACACCTCGAAATAATTATCGTAGAGCAAAATGGATTGGATACCAACCCATAATATTAAAAGTATTTTTGATTTTTGCATGTCGGTCCGTCTGTTCATCCGTCCGTCTGTCCGTCCGTCCGTCTGTGCGCACGATAACTCGAGAGCGCGTCTACCTGGAGAGCTGAAATTACTTAAAAAAGAAAAATTAAAATTAAGTTCGACAATCAGACAAATCGGGTAACTCTTTCGTGGGGTTGCCATACAAAAATTTCGTTTTCCACTGCATATTTGGAAGCTGCCTGTGAACGCGTCAACGTAGATAGTTGAAATTTGGTACATGGTGTTTTCATAGCACTAGCAAAAAAAGTTGCAGAAATGGACTAAATCAGGCAACTCCTTGGTGTTGCCATATAAAAATTTAAGTTTTTTACGTATACTTCAAAAACGATCAGCCCAATGCATTTCGATTGTACTAAAATCTTTTTCAGAATATGAAATCCTATAAAATTGGTTATAATCATTTTTTCTGTGCGACAAACCGTTCTAGAAATATATGCGAAAAACCACTTCAAAAATTCGACTTGCATAGATCGGTGACCTTACGAAATTTTATACAGGTATTCATCTAGGGTATCATAAGAATTAGTCCTAGACCAATTCTAGCTTTTTTACGTGTTCGACATCGAATTTCATAACATGCTGCAATGATCACGATTTCTTCTGCTTATACTCAAAACAAGTATTAACATGTTTTTGACATCGATTCAACGTTTTTATGAATATATTTAAGTCTTGGTAAGGAAGCCGTGAAACTATTTCGCTTCAATGAAATAAGCACATATACCACCAATCTAGTGCATAACATACATCGATTCAATCTGCATATCACCCATGAAAGTTTTTCTTTTACACTACACAACATTACATTAAATCATCTCAGTGTTGCATATGTACAGCTGGCAAGTATATGGCCAAGTCCCGAGTGAGACGGTTTCAACCTATGGTGTTCACTAAAGCTTCCTAATGTATTAGGGCAAGACAGATGATAAGAAATAACCTGGGGATTTTTGCTGCCGAACTCTCATAGCCTAACACAGTAAAGGATCATGGGAGACATTTGCTCTGGATCGCTATTTGGATGTGAAATACAGAGAAAAAGTTTATAACTTAAGATATAAAAATAAAGAATGAATTTGATGTGAATAAATATTGTGTGAACAAATTGAATTGCTATATATTATTTACAGTTGTTTTTGTTTTCTGAAAAGGAATTGGGAAACTTACATTTCCATGGAGAATTATCAACTATTTCTTCTTTCATAGTCCACCATTCGGGTGACACGTTAGAGGAGATAAATATTCAGCGAAATTGCCGATTAGGATTTTACTGTTTATTCATAGCTCCCATACAACTTCCACTACTCACCTCAGACAACATATCATACCACATTAATATCATAACACAGCGTTCTTCTATCAAAGCCTTTGATTTAACCCACTGTCAACTTAATGGTAAGTAAACAATGTACATGCCCCAATAGTATCAAGATAAAATTATCATATTCTCATCAGCTTCATGTGAACTATTTTTAGATATAGGAGTCAATCAAATCTCATAGCAGCGTAACGGCTTGATTTATAAAAAAAAACTCTGCTACCTTCATATGCTCACCACAAGATGAAATTATGAACATGAAAATAACATGTTCCTATCTAGCCACCGAGTCAACTTTAAGAAAACATTCCTGCTGGAGGCTAAAAAATTTAACCTTAAGATCCATGAAAAGTTTCAATTTATTCCACAACTTACAGCACCCACTCTCAACCTCCACCATGATCTTCACTATTATCAATTTTTTCTTCCTTCATACAACACCATTTGTATAATAATTTAAGGAGATAAATATGAATCGACCTGGCTGATAAGGTTTTTATTCCTTACTTACAGCTCTGTTGTATAATTTTTTTCCTCATTTAGCGAAGATTAATTTCAGAACGTTTTCTATATGTTTTCATGTTATAAATTAACTCATATGTAAGTTTCTGTTCAATCGTAACAATTGCAAAGATAAATAAAATAAAAGCATTTTACATGTACTGATCAATGCCCGGTCAGCATAAATAAAAAATGACCTAGTGGCTGATCAGAATTTATTGCAGAGCGACTTACCTTCGCAATAATGACCTACTTCACAGGTAAACAAAGCGAAGTAGGAAATAAAAATAATTTTGTTTGGAAACGTCAAAAAATTCTTGCACAGGTATTACGCGTAGTCGCTTCTGCATTTTTTGGAATGAACCAATTAATTTCGGATAGAGTAGAAAAGTTGAGAGTTGAGTTTTGTGTGGAAAGTGAAAAAAGACAGAGCAAGCGGTGTCATTATTAAAGTATCAAAGCGGTGTAATTATTAAACTATCAAAGCGGTGTAATAATTAAAGTTTATAAGCGGTGTAATTATTAAAGTCGTTTAATAAAAGTTTATAAGTATTAAAGAGTAAAGATAACAAATTAATAATTACGAAAATAAAAGCTTAACCCATATATTCCCAATGTTCCGTTATTGGATCGGTAACATTTTAATATTTCATTATTTTTACGTGATTTCATTATTTTTACGCAATATATCTTTTTGTATTCTGGTAACACTAAAGTTATTGGATGTCAGATTCGACTTTCATTATTTGACATTCGTAGCACATTTTCACTTTAAGCAGTCTTGTTTTAGGAAGTTTTCTATGAAAAAATGACGCGTGGTACAATGTACGTATTTATTATTTATCATACGATATCGTCAACTGTTTTATGTTATTTTATGCATCGTAGCTTGAATTACACTTTAGTGTTAGATTATATCGAAAACAAAGTTATTTTGATATTTATTTTTCCTCTTATTTATACTGTTCCATTATTGGAACAGTAGGATTATATACCTATGTAAAATGTTAAAAGGAGGGTAATGAATTTTACTCGATTATTTCATTTCTTTTATTCAGATTTACGGTAAATGATATTATTACGCATTTAGAAGAAGATGACGATGTACTATCGGGGGACATATACATAACACCTCCGGATAATAACAATAATAGTGATGAAGAATCTGGTAATATAAATAATTTGGCAAGGCACCAGCTCTTAGCAGAGGCTGAATTTCGTGCCACGGTATCAACTAAACAAGGACTAGTAGTAGTAGATGCCTTTCCAGATCATTCCTTTGTATATGAACTTGATGAACCAATTGCTAGTACGTCATCAGTGAACCCTCCTCTCCACAAGAAAAGGTGTATCGTCACAAGAAAGTGGAGACCTGTAGATATTCCTGAAAAACCGGAAAAAAATCTGATCCCCCTAGTTTTCTAGAAGATCTCAATAATCCTGTTAAAATTTTTGAACTCTTTTTTGATGAAGAAGTTTTTAAACTTCTGCATTCAGAAACTGAAAAAAACGCAATTCAGAAGGGCAATCATAACTTTAGAGTTACCTCTTTAGAAATCAAGCGTTTTATCGGTATCCTATTGTTGTCAGGATACAATTCTGTAGCAAGATACCGGATGTACTGGGAGCAAAGTGTTGACTGTAATTTTCAGGGAGTGGCATGTGCTATGTCCAGGAATAGATTTGAACTAATTGTTGTGCGATATTTCCACGTTGTTGACACCAATAATCTTGCTCCAAATGATAAATTCGCCAAAGTTCGTCCTCTGTGGAATCGTCTCAACAAAAGATGGCTAAAATATTATCCCGGGGATAGAAACTTGAGCATAGACGAGTCTATGATACCATATTATGGAAAACATAGCACTAAACAACACATCCATGGAAAACCAATTAGATTTGGCTATAAAAACTGGTCTATTTGTAATCGTCTCGGCTACTTGATCTATGGGGAGCTCTATCAAGGAGCAAGTACCGGTGCTTCTGTCGTATTAGATCTTATATCAAAACTGGCACCAGCCACTTACAGTTTTTACATGGATAATTTTTTTACTTCGTTGCCGCTTTTAGATGAAATAAAGAAATTAGGCCACGATGCAACAGGGACGATTAGAGCGAATAGAGTAGAAAATGCGCCTTTGAAAAATCAGAAAGAAATGAAAAAGACTAAGAGAGGATCCTACAATCAACGTACAGATACCTTGTCGGATATAACTCTCGTGCGATACAACGACAACAAAATTGTTACTGTTGCGTCAACTCACTGTGGTGTGGAGCCTGTTGGAAAAGTAAAGCGATTCTGCGATAAACAGAAGAATTATGTCGACCAACCTCGTTGCATCGTTAATTACAACCGATACATGGGCGGGGTGGATCGCTTGGATCAAAATGTTGGATGCTACCGAATTTCGATTCGCCTGAAAAGATGGTACTGGCAATTACTTATGTTTCCCATCAATGTTTGTGTTAACAACGCATTCCAGCTGTACAAATTATTCCCAGTTTTAAGAGAAAACAACTCGCATGATTTTTTATCATTCACAAGATACATTGTGACAACATATCTTCTGATGGCAGGTTTACCTACAAAATCTAGCTCGGTAACGAAAGCTCTGCTACGTTGATCTCCTCTGGCGGTCATAAAACGTGTTCCTGATAGTATTAGGTTAGACGGCAAGGTACATCACATAATCAAACAAAATAAACAAAGCCGCTGTGGATTATGTCACAAAAACACTACAATGAAATGTGGAAGTTGAAACGTTGCCTTGCATCTGAAATGCTCTGTCGATTTTCATTCTAATTAAAAAAAAACATATAAAAGTTACTGTAAGTTCATTTAATAATAAATGTTTTTGAATAAATATTTGTTTTTTTTTCATTACCTCATTATACAAGGCATGCTTTCCACTGTTCCATTTATGGAACGGTTTTGAAACTCTAAAACGACTACCTGAATTTTTTTTTCGATACATCCCTTTGTTTATAGGAATCCCAATATGAACTGACATGAGTTTCACACAAATCGAACGAGATTATACATGCTTGGGAATATATGGGTTAAACTGTGTCTCATTTTTGCCTTTTTGTAATCAAAGCCTCCACATCCATTATCTCGCAGTGTGTTCAAACCTAAACACCACATTTGGCGCAGCCGGTAGGATTCGGAAAAATTAGATAGCGTTGTATCATTTAATAATACTGATTCTGGTATTAGATATGCTATATCCGAATCCAAACCTACTTGAAAGCGAGAACGAGGCTCACTAAGATCTACGAAAGGCAATAGAAGGGAAAAGTGTGTAAAAGTTACACAGTAATAAAGAAATAGAGCAGCCAGTAGCCTATAAAAAGATAGAAATTGAGGCAGAACTGAAGAAGTGAAAGTTGTCCACGAATAGAGCATCAAGCAGCCAATTGAAACGCAAAAAACCGAAGAAGAATTCAAAGTTGTCAACAAATAGAGCATCCAGCAGCCTATTAAAAATTCAGTAAGCACTATATCATATCTTGTATTTCTTCTTATTTATACCATATCATATATAGCTCTTATAGCAACGTAAGATTATTTATTGTTATTTTCGGAGATTCGGAACATAAAATGTATTTTCGTGCATATATATAATAGTAGCTTATGAGTTACGGAACCAGTGATTTTTTTTTGAGCTCCAATTTATATATACATATATTAGAAGTTAAATTTTCTTAAACTTTCCTTGTTAACTGTGTGTGAAGGTACTCTGCGGTAATTCATTTGATTAAATTTTGAGCTTCTGAATGCCATTTCATGAGTTAAACTATAAACTTCTTTAATTTCATCGCCCAACGCATGGTGCCTGTATAGCGCATGCCCAGATTAGAAGGTAGTGGTGCAGATGCCCCTAAACCCAAAAATAGGGAAGTAAGTTTTCTTCTAGGTGATATTGAATTAACAGTACTGCGATCAGGCCATAGAATTGCGAAACTTCCTACTTCCAATACGAGTTCTGCCGAAACCTTCATAAATTCAGTCCATTCAACTACGGCTACTGATCTACTGCTTAAAACTGCCGGAGAAAAGGAAAATCAAATTAGGGCATTCTGTGAAAAAAATTGCGAAAGGGTGGTTCCTTCGTTAACCAGTTGGTTCAGAAAAATCAAGATCTTTTCACTGACTTAGAACACTTTCAAGTAACTTCTCCACCTTGCGCAATAACACAAACTCCAACTCTTTCTGGAACAATGTCTAACCCCAATAACAGCACCAGTCTTAGCAAGACTTTTCACTGCGAACCAACGTACACCATAATAGCTACCATAAACAAAATAGTGCCAATATTTTCCGGTGAGCCAGCTTCAACAGCAGAATCCGATTTACATGTGTTTTTAAATATTTCACAGGCGTATTGCAATTCGATGAAGAAGAGAAGGCAATTTTCTTATGTTTTCTCCCCAAACTAAAAACGCAAAATTCCTAATGAGATTTGCAAGAATACCAGTTTTAAAACATGGGAGGAATTACAGGAGACCTTAACGGCCAATTACTTTCCCTGTAAAAATTTAGCAGATTTCATCCATGACATGCAAAGCTGTAGACAACTCAATGGAGAAACTGAGAAAGTTTGGTCAACGAGTAAAACAATGTCTAGAAGAATGCGAACTGAACTTGAGACAAAAATGCAAAACAGATCCAGAACCAATGATAAAAGAATATCAAAATATGGTCACACAAGTTTTTAGGAGAGAACTTTTAAGTATGACACTCAAAAAATATGCCTGCATGTCAGATAGTTCAAATTTTACAGATTTAATAAAAAAGGTTTGCTTTATGGAAGACACGGAAAATCAAATTTACGGTGGTGTAAACTCCAATAACTTCTCTTTTGGTAGTGTAAACTCAAATAACTTCCCTTTTGGTGGTGTAAACTCCAATAACTTCCCTTTTGGTGGTGTAAATAACCTCCCTGGCCAAAGTGAAATAAATAGGAATAGGTTAAATAGCCGTGGACCTTTTTCACACTTTTCAGAACGTCCAAGTGTACCCATATATCCACAGAATTATCAATACCAAGAACAAAATCACCCGCCCCGAACACGATATGAAAGCTTCCAGTATCCTAGACGTACCGCACACGGTGCTCTTCCACGAAACTCCCATTACCTGCTTTAAGTGTGGATAACCAAATCATTTGAATAGAGACTGCAGAGCCTCCGATAACTCGATCTATTGTCAAAGGTGTAAGACTTCGGGTCACGATGCAAGAAGCTGTAGGCGAGTAAGTGATCGACCCTCGGAAGTAAGACAGGTAATGATCACTTGCGATTTCTGCGAAAGGCATGGCCATACAGTATTTAATTGCGCTACGAAAACACGATGGGAGGAAAAGAAGAAAACTCGGGAAACTTGACGGTGCCGATCGGATCCCACCCCGATCGGCAGTAACTTTCTTAGACATAAACATGAGCCTTAACGAAGTAAGAATTTTGGAATCGCAAGCTCCTCATGACTCTGTAGTTATGTTGCCGTTAGATGTAAGTAAAAATCGTGATACAAAATTTTTGATAGATACTTGCTCCCAGGTAACTCTTATTAAGGAAAACGTTCTGAAGACGGGAATCAAAGTAAATAAGACTGAACAAATTCGAATAAATTCAGTACCTACATGGCAAAAAAATACTTTAGGGACTTGTACAGGAACTTTTGTGTTGAAATCGGAGTTACACTGTAAATTAAATGTAGTAAGTACGGGTACTAACATTCCAGAAGATGGATTATTAGGAAATGACTTTCTCCAAGAAAATTGCAATGTTGAAGGTCCTAAAAAACGACTACTTTTCCCTCGCACGGAAATGAATAAAGTAGAATTGAAAGTGCCATTTGAAGAAACTGCTACGCATTCCGAAGAAAATTCAAGTGCCAAGGCTAGTCCAAAGTTGGATTGAGGGAAGGAGACTCATAGAGCAACCCGCAATCTCGGCAAGCCAAGGCATGCTGAACAAAAGTCTGCCCTCATTATGCTAGCTGATCAAATAAAAGACTCGCTACAAGAGAGCATCCCTGAACAATTTACTAATGTTCAGTGCCATAAGGAAAATGAATTGATTTCGAGAGAAGTTCATATTCCTGCTCGAGCAGAAGTTTTGGTCAAGACAGTTTGTTCAAATGAAGGAGATTTGATTTGTTTTGCCGAAGAGCTAAGCCCTGGAGTGTTCATTTCAAATTGTATAGTGCATCCAAAGGACCAACACATTGTGATAAGTATAGTAAAGATCAACGAAATGGCGGTTATACTGAAAAATATTAATCCAAGATTGAGAAACTGCAAGATTATGATATAGTAAGACTTAGTGAAGGAAAAGTTGAGAAACTAAAGAAGAAAATGGTGAATGAAAGTAAGGAAATAAACGCAGTGGAGACAGCAACTGTAGTAAAGAAGAATAGTACTTGCCAAAGAATTTATCGCGACATTAACCGATTGCAAAAACTACATGAAGAAATAAGCCTGGATGATGAATTAAGCCCTGAGGAGAGGGGTAGAATATGGGAAATTTGTGAAGATTATGAGGATATATTTCATTTGAAAGATGATATTTTGACGTACACTCCAGCACTAAAACATTAAATACAGGTAAAAGAAAACCAAGCACCAATTAAGCAGAAGAACTACAGAATACCACAGAGTCAAAAGGAGATAATAAATGAACAAGGTCAGGAAATGCTCAGAAATGATATCATAACTCCTAGTAAAAGCCCATGTAACTCCCCATTACTGGTAGTACCAAAAAAGCCTGGCTCGGATGGTACCAAACGATGGAGAATTGTCGTCGAATTCGCAAGTTAAATGAAGTTACTGTCAAGGACGCTTTCCCGTTATGAATAGAAGAAATCTTAGATCAGTTGGGTCACGCAAGATACTTCACAACTTTAGATTTGGCAAGCGGTTATCATCAAATACAAGTAGATAAACGAGACAGACAAAAAACTGCCTTCAGCACTAACGGGTTTGCAGGGATTTAATGTTTCGTTTATTTAGATGACATTGTCATCTATGGAAAAAGTCTGAATCATCACAACGCCAAACTGTTGGAAGTATTCCAGAGGCTAACAGAAAATAACCTAAAATTACAACCGAAAGTGTCAGTTCTTACGTCGTGAAGTTGTCTATTTAGGACACAAATGTGGTGAGGAAGGTGCCTTGCCACACCCTGCGAAGACTTTAAGCGTCCAAAATTTTCCAACTCCCAAAACAGTAAAACAAGTGCAATCTTTCTTGGGATTGGCAAATTATTACAGGAAGCTCATTCGCGATTTTCCTAAAATAGCAACCCCAATAAACAAACTACTAAGGAAAAATGTAAAATTTAAATGGTCCGGGGAATGCCAAAATCCTTTTTGTGCACTAAAACATGCTTTAGTTACACCTCCGCTTTCATTATACCCTGATTTCTCTAAGCCGTTCATATTAACTACCGACGCCAGTAATGATGCTTTGGGAGCTGTGCTCTCTCAGGGAGAAGTAGGCAAAAATCAACCCATAGCATACGCAAGTCGAAGCCTGAACCAGGCAGAAAAAAATTATAGTACAACAGAAAAAGAGCTCTTGGCCATTATGTGAGCGGTCAAAAACTTTCGATGCTACTTGTTGGGAAGAAAATTTACGATTTATACGGATCATAAGCCTTTAAAACGAATATTCAAGGTAAAAGATACCACTTCGCGTCTAGCTCGGTTTCATGTGAAATTGTCAGACTATGATTTCGATATTGAATATAAGCCCCGAAAATATAATACAAATGCAAATGCGCTGTCGAGAATTTCAGCTCTTAGCGTAGAATTAGCAAGTTTTGCGACTCAAGATCAGGAAAACAGCAAAAGCAACTGCTTGGTGGTTACACGATCTCAAGCCAAACAGGGCCCATTTAACTTGCCTTTAATATCAGAGGAGCTCCAACATGCTGGACATACCATTGAATCACACAACCACGGTGCCTTCTACTATGAAAGTACACATACAAAGACTCCCCTCAGTTCAGACGGAGAAGCTGATGATACAAGAAATGAGGAAGATATTAGCACAAAAGGCCAAATCCGAATCTTAAAGATAGGAACGAAATTAAGACTATCCTACATAGCTTCCACGATGCACCTGAATTTAAATGGAAAGGTATGTTATCAGATATAAATAAATACATAACAAACTGTATTAAATGTCAACGTTATAAAGCTAGCCGTAAAAATAAAATGCCCATGGTAATAACAGACACCGCTCGCCAACCTTTCGAGAAAGTTTATTTGGACCTTGTAGGCCCTTTAGAAGAAACGAGTGAAGGTAATAAGTATATCTTAACTTTCGAGGATGATTTGACGAGGTTCACGGACTGTGCGCTATACCAGACGCAGAAGCGTCAACAGCAGCGAAGGCATTTTTTAATGAAATAATAACGCGCTACAGAATCCCCAAAGTACTAGTTATAGATCAAGGGACAAACTTTACGAGCGATTTGTTCAAATGAGTATGTAAAATGCTTAAGGTCAAGAAAATACAGACTACCGCGTACCATCCGCAAAGCAATGGAGCTTTGGAGCGCTCTCATAGGTCTTTGGTCGAGTATCTGAAAATGTTCGTTGAGTCTAACCCCCGTACATGGGATGTTCCTACGAAATAACAGCAAACATAGAGGAAGTAAGCTAACGCCTATGGACTGTTTGTTCGGTTTCACTGCTTAAATTGCTAACAATTTGCAACGAGATTCTGAATCAGTATACAACTTTGAAGACTATTACTTTAATGTGAGAAGTAATGTACAACAAGCATATGCAATTCCGCGTAATAATTTACTACAAAGTAAAGAGTACTCCAAAACCCAATATGACAAAACGGCTCGTCCTTTAATTTACGATATTGGAGACCAAGTGCTGCTAAAGAACCCGGTTAAAAAAGGAAAGTTTTCTCCTGAATGGTTAGGGCCGTACAATGTAATTGAAGTATCTTCGGAAGTAAATACGGTGATACGAATTAAAAACGGTAAACGGCGTGTACATAATAATAGATTAAAACTTTGGAAATAAGTAAAACAAACAAATAGTTTTTTCTCCTCTCATTATGTTTTTTTCTCTCTTCGATTTCTTTATCGCTAGTTAAATATACAAAGAAAGAATCTGTCCTAACCGCTGAATTTTCTTAGGTATGAAAATACTCCGCTTTCTAATGACCACACTTACGTGGCAATGGATCACCAGTACTCCCTTCGACATAAAACTACTGGAGCCGGAAAGGGAAGTCTTGATGGAACCAATAGGAACTGCAGTATTTTACCATACGACGTGGACGGTGAACACTCGCATGAAAATGCCTAATTGGACAACAACCACTGATTCTCTGAGGTACTGCGATGACAACCTATTAAGTTTGTGCAGTTTCAATTGTAAAAATAAAGAGGGTAGGTGCAATGTCTGGGATAGTTTTTTTTAAAAGAAATATAATTGAATGTACTGTGAACTGATGGATATAAATTAAACTTGATCGATCGCTACCTGATAATCAATTCCATTTTTATTAACTCGATTCGCTTATTTATACAATAATTCATATACATATATGCATATGATGACAATAAATTAAAAACAAATATAACAAAAATTTATTTCAATGAAACACAATTCACAAGATCAGCATAAACTTACTTCGTAGGCAATGTCACCGAGCGTAATTTCACTTGTCCTTCCATGCAATTGCTGACATAGAGCTTTGGTGAATGTAAAAAATTGCATAGCTAAGTGAAGGTAGAAATTGCATATTAAAAATGAAATTACGGTCGTTGACTTATTGAGCTTGTTCTATAATATGTTATGACTAATTATGAATTTTATATCTCTCTATTCTCCCGCCTAGCATTATCAAATCGGGGTACCTCCAAGATGATACCGAGTTGCTCTTGTGACTTGGACCTTGCTCGTCTTGGGGTTGGTTGAGGTAGGTTTAGTTGTGGCATCATGTTGTTTCGTCGCTTTTTCCACAAGAAATGGAACGCCATACTGATGATTATGATAGCTGCCAATGAATAGAATCCAACATAATGATGTATGTGGTGACGGTGAAGGTGAGGAATTCCCGCGATATATTGTTGTTGGGTTTTAATTAGCTTATGGAGCTCTTCAATATCATCAGCCTTGATCTCTTTAATTAGCAAGGGAATGGAAGTATTGGTAGTATTTTGACTTGCTAAATATTCGCCAATGTGAGTAGAGACAATTTCTTGCTCCGGTATAAATGAGGTTCCTGGTTGTTGATTGTTTGCACTTATGAATATTGTTGGATGCTTTATCATACAGGTAGGCTGTATTTTTATAATCTCACTTTCTTCAAGGATTATAGGGTGGATCGTTGTTCCACATATGATGTCAATACGAGTTACTGCATCCATTATATAGATCCAGGTACTTGGTGTATGTAGCTTATACCACATTTTCTTCAATGGTATACTTCGTAATTTACACAAGGATGAAAATTTTCCCTAGTAGTTAAGCAGTTCTATCTCACATCTGCTTTGATTCGTTTGCGCACTGTATATATGCTGTTTTAGAATACAATTTAATTGGGCCTCTGATAATTGTATGCATTCCTTGATATCTTCCCTTTTCAATGGTGTAGAGCGGTCCTTATGGAGGTTTACAGCCAGGTATTGTGTTGAGGGTTGAATGTGAATGAACTGATATGCATGTTTCACAGGTATAAGCGTAAGTTTGAATAGCCGATATATTTCTGCATAGAGCAATGGCATTCGAACGTCAAGTAATACATTCCTTTGCGTGATGCGCATCTTAGCATGCATTGAATTATATATTGGCAGTAATAATTTCGAAATTTCATCTCCTGGTACTCTAAGATGTTTTGGTAAGTGCTCTTTAATTATGCTTAGTTGTTCACGAAGCTAAATGGGTGGCAGCAGTAGTGTGTTGAGCCTTCCGTGTTTTGTGTCGGTTACTACAGCTAATAAGATCCTTTGCATATGTTGAAAGTTTATCAGATTTAGGGTTACTAGTAATACTGCCGACGTAAAGGATTGCGTAGTTTATAAGACTTCGTCGGCTTTATTAAGTTCATTTGCAATTGTCTCTATATGACTTAACGTCTCACTATTCTTCTTTATGACATTAATCGTGTGTTCAGCAATGTATGTTTGATTCATTAGCAGTTCTTTCAATAGATCTTCAGTTTCCTTGATGTTCTGAATTTGCTCTTCGTAGCTTTCTGCAAACCCTTGATCAAGGATACCAAATAAACTGTTTGCGATTGAGCCCACTCTTTCAAGAGGAGTTCGTTTGTTTCTAAAGCTTTCATTTTCATTTTGTTGTTGTAATATACTATTAATTTGAAAGGATTCACCATACTGATGTTGTAACTGTAAAATTGTTGTGTTACATAGTTCTTTTGGTATTGTTAGATGGGTGTTTTGTTGGCAGATTGCTGTAAGTCTTTGCACTGATTTTCTTATCCCTGTGAACTCCTTCCAATATGATGACAAATCATAGTAAATGATAAGATTCCATTCCCTTGAATATAGCTGGATCTCTGATACGTCCTCAAAATATATTCCTTCTTGTTCGTTAAACCTGGTTATACTATATGGTTTATCAGGTTACTGGCCTATAACTAATATAGTAAACAATGCCAATATTATGAAGGTTAGCCATGATTTTCTCAGTGAGCTTGAGTTATGAGGTGGAATTGTATTTGGGTGTCGGGTGCATTTAACATTTCTATTTTCATGTAGTGAGTTTGAGCACCTCCGCCTTTTGTTCGAGCTTTGAATGCAATGCGCATTAATTATTTTGCTCTCGGAGACAGGATATGGAACCGTCTCTATCGTAGTAGTTTCTTCATTTGTTTGATGCAGGAGTCTCTTTGGATGAAACGATTCATTCATGTAATTGTCGATTATAGGAAGCAGCGACACTTTAGTGACTGGTCGTTTGATCCTTGATCCCTTTGTTTGGAGTGTTACTACTCCAGTTAGCTCATCGAGTCCAGGGTGCGTTTCTATCACTCGGCCAAGTGCCCATTTTGTTGGTGGAAGCTGTTCGCCTTTAATTACTACCAGATTTCCAATTCATAGATTCGGTTGTCGTTGAGTCCATTTAGGACGTTGCTGTAGCCTTGAGGGGTATTCGGATGACCACTTTCTCCAGAAATCCTGATGCATCCGTCCTACCCGATGCCACTTATCAAGCGCATTTGGATTATTTTCAAGATGATTTCTTTCAGGTACGGCAAGTAATGAAGAGCCAGTCAAGAAGTGACCTGGAGTAAGCACTTCCAAGCTTTCAGGATCTTCGGATATTGGGCACAGCGGTCGCGAATTTAAGCATGCTTCAATTTGAGTTATGAGTGTACACATTTCCTCATATGTCAGCCTGCTATTGCCGACTACACGGCGCATATGATGTTTCATAGCTTTGACACCCGCTTCCGATAAGCCACCAAAATGAGGGGAGGCTGGAGGAATGAAGTTCCATTGTGTGCCGATTTCTTGTAGTGCATTCTGCATGTAATCCTTTATGAAATTTGTGTGTGTATTTTGCTAAGTATTTTATTAGCACCAACGAAATTAGTTGCATTATCGCTGTTAATATGAGCGATGTGTCCTCTTCTCGCGACAAATCGTTTGAAGGCAGCTATAAATGCCTCAGATGTGAGGTCAATTACTAACTCCAAATGAATCTATTTTGTCGTTAAACAGACGAATATTGCCACATAGCCCTTGTGCGATTTGTTTCCTCTTCCTCCGGCCAGTAAAAGTTCGAATGGTCCAGCATAATCTACACCCGACTGGCTGAAGGGTCGAGTAGAGATCACTCTTGCCTTTTTTTTATATTATTAAGCCAAGCTCAGGGGATACGCTATGATGCAAAGCACAGCATGGCAGGAAGGAGATAGGGAAAGGATTAGGGGATGTGAGGAGAGTGGCGGAGGTGCCGATGTGTGTCGCCCTTAAACTTTCGCAGATTGTATGCCGGAGGAAAAACAGAACACGGTAAGCTGTTCCACATTCGCACTGTTCGGGATAAAGAAGCATCTCGGAATTTTACAGTACGGCCGAAAGTAATTTGAAGGGTTAAAGGATGTGCGCGGTTTGCAGCGCGAGTATTCCGTGCAGGAATCATTCTACAAGGGATTCGACTAGATATTTCATCAGAACATTGACCATGAATATAGCGATAAAGGAGCGAAAGTCATCCAACATTGCGGCGGTGCTCGAGTGAGTCGATATTACAAGTTATTGCCAAATCGCCAATGAGCTTGAAGGCTCTCTTTTGGACAATATCCAATGAAGCTAAGGCTGTGCGACCAGCCCGGCCCATATATGGGAGTTGTATTCCATTCTAGGTCTAATGTAGGACTTGTAGAGGAGCGCTAGATTTGACGGGCTGAAATATTTCTTACAACTTTTCAGAAATCCAAGACATTTCGATGCTTCTTTGGCAACAGAGAAGATGTGATCTGTCCAGTTTAACTTACTGGAATTATTAATGCCAAGAATGCTTAGTGACGGTGAATCAGAGATAAATGCTCCATCAAAAGAAACGGGTGTGGTTAAGTTATGATCTTGTTTTAATGAGATGAGACAACTTTGAGTCTTAGATGCATTGAATTCGACGTGATTCGCTTTGCCCCAAGCGAGGATACTGTTAAGATCGTTATTCAATGATCTAGTCATGCAATCTCGTTTAACACATGCGGCATTCCCCCTGGATTCCGCAAGAGTGTCAAAGGAGTAAGCGAAATCAAGAGTACTGTCATCTGCGAAACTATGGATGGGATTGAAATTAAGGGAAAGCAGATCATTAATGAAAACTAAAAAGAGAGTTGGAGAGACAACAGAGCCTTGAGGCACACCGGCATTTATGGGATGTGGTTCAGATGTAACGACATTTAATACAACACGTATTTGGCGACTAGATAGGAAACTTTCAATCCATAATAGAAGCGGAGGGGAGAGACCAAGTGCTTTAAGTTTGGCTAAAAGGGCTGGATGCCAGACTCTATCAAAGGCTTTTGAAATATCTAGAGCAACGATTTTAGACTCACCAAAATTGTGAAAACTACGGTTCCAACGTTCCGTAAGAAAGGTCAGCAAGTCTCCAGATGAGCGTCCAGCTCGGAAACCATATTGGCGATCGTTGATGAGATGATTAGTGTTTAAGCATTAAACATTAAAAACCTATCAGCAAATTCAGAAGTCAACAACTTTGTTGAAGAAAAAAAAATGCAGCACAAATTCAATTTAATTAGGTAAATTTCATGCACTTTTGCTGCATCAGCAACACCTGCTGACAAATAACAATTTCGTGAGATCGAATTTCACGCATGAAATTTGTTGTCAATTAAATTTATTAAATTGAATTTGTTGATTCTGCATATTTGTCATATTAAATTTTGTATATAAATATCGAGCTTTGTAAATAGAATTTTAGAATAAAGTTTTTTTAAGTGAAAGCGTTGTTCTGTTGTTCTGGGTTTAATTAGGAAGCCTTCTTAAACCAAACAAATCTGAACTGTGTAGGAATCCTTCACGGCTCAAACAAAATTTGGTGACCCCGACATGATATTAATAGCTACTTGTGTAACATAAGTAGTGCTATATCACGCACCACAAGCAGTCCAGACTCTCTTTTGGCATCCATTTGAGAGTTCAGTAGTCAAATCTCGCTTTCTTAAGAAGCTGGATCTTCCTTCGCGTCAACTTACAGCCGAAGGATAAATCAAGGAATACTTCTGGAGCCTACCTTGTGTCAACAGGCGACACAGTAGCGCACAGCACCCGGATTTCATTTGCAGCTCCAGCAAGTTGAAGCAATTACAACATAAGTAGTATACTGTGTCACGCAGTAGCACCTTCGTGCAGTCGACATTCCCTTTGGCATTCCAGAGTTCAGCAGTCGCTTTCTAAGAAGCTAGATCTTCCGTTGTGGCTACTTACAGCAAAAGAGTACATCAAGAAATAGCTCAGGAGCTTACTTTGTGTCAACAGGCGACACAATAGCCAGCAGTATCCGGACTCCGCTTGCATCCATAAGCAACCACAATCAGCTCACCATTCTACGATTCACACGATAAGTTTGTTTTGTGTGCCAAATGACAGATATTGCAGCACTCGCGTCAGCTCAATCAGAGCTTGGCCGTGCCATCAACCAACTCTTAGATAACTTTAAAAAGGAGAGGATGGAGCGGAGAACCAAGGAAGGCACTTTGAAGTACCAGACATCCCTGAATGAATTCATCATTCAATTCAATAAAGGCATCAAGAGCTAGAATGCATCCAGCAAGTACATCCAGATCATGCGTACTTCACACAAGCATACCATACACAAGTCCAAGAAATCTGCAAGGACTTCCTCGGTAAAATAGACCAGAGACTGAGGGAGTGTCCCGTGGAGGCATCACAGTCAAGTGCTCCAGCGACCACACCCAATGACGCTAATCAAGATGACTCAGCCAAGACTCTAAGGATGCACGCCGCAAAAATAAAGGCGTTGGACAGATTGATAAACTCAATTAGAGAAGAGTTTAATGCACCTCGTTCAAGGGCTTACTATAATCAGAAGCTTAAGTCGATCAATGACTACTGGGCTCAAATAACTTGCCTCCATCAAGAAGTAATAGCAGAATTTCTCGACTCTACGAAGGCACAAGAAGAATATAGAAGCATTGAAGATAAGTATCAAAACCTGGCGATTGAACTACAGGAAAGACTAGATGAACAATCCATAACGTGTAGTAATAGCATGAATGTAAAGCTTCCTAAGATAGCTCTTCCGAACTTCGATGGGACGAATACACAATGGAAACCATTTATGGATCTTTTCACTCAGCTAATACATCATCAGTCTATAAGCGCAGCAGAAAAAATGTACTACCTACTTAACGGTGAACCAAGCCGGTTGATAAGACATCTACAAGCCACGGAAAAAAACTACACCGTGACTTGGAAGATACTGACAGACAGGTACAATAACTCAAGAAGTATAATAACTGCACTTCTAATGAACTGCTGTCACAAAGTACGTTGACAGTTGAATCTGGAACTGAAATAAAGCGGATCCATGATGTCAGTAAAGAATGTCTTCTATCACTGCAGAACATGGGGGTTAATATCAAAGAATGGAATGCCATATTGATCCATATATTACTTCAGAAGCTAGACAAAGAATCCCGGAAATTGTACGAACAATCTCTCCAGCGTCCTCGTGAAATCCAAAACGTAGATGACTTCTTCAATTTCTTCGAATCCAGATTTCAGATGCTGAAGCCAATGCACACGAAAGACGAGCGCAAAAAGCCTGTTACATTTGTGACATCAACGCCAAGAACCCAGTGTCCCGTCTGTAAAGCAGAGCATAAAATTTACAGATGCAACAAGTTTCTGAATTCATCACTCGACAATACGTTCCAGCTAGTGAAGTAATTCAAGCTATGCCCTAACTGCCTGAAAGCTGGACATCAGATTCAAGGATGTACTTCAGGAAATTGCACATATTGCAGGGGCCGACACAATAGTCTGCTTCACAATTCATGCCGCGACAGGCAAGAGACCGCCAAGCCCAATCATACAATACGACAGAATAACACGACACTGCAGTCAATTACTCCTTCAAAATTAATACAGCAAACTTCGAACAAAGCTACCACCAGTCTTAAGGCATCAGCCAAATCACAAGTCTTACTGGCAAGAGCTGTAGTGAACATCGTCAATGCAACAGGAGCTCTGGTGCCATGTCGAATACTACTTGATTCAGCGTCTCAATTACATTTTATCCGGGACAGTTTTGTTCAACTGCTGGGTTTAAAGAGACACCATATTAGTATTCCGATTATTGGCATCGGTGGACACGAAACCATTGCCAAACACGAGACTAAGTTAGCCTTACACTCTAGAGCAAATGAATTTACAACAACACTTACAGCTGTTGTACTGCCGAAGATCAGCGACTATCAGCCAGCAACATATGTGTGTACCTCAAGCTGGGAAATTCCAGCCAACATCCAGTTGGCAGATCCCGATTTCTATCAGCCTCAAGCAATCAACATGCTGATAGGAGCTGACTTGTATTATTATCTCTTACAAGGTGGCCAGATTAGAGTTTCCAGCAAACTGCCTCTCCTACAAAACACCCGTTTGGGCTGGATTGTAGCAGGGAGAACATCAAATACGTCGTCCATCAGTCACTTCCAATGCAGTATTGTAACTCAGCCTTCAGTGGCTTCTCTAGAGAAACAATTAGTCAAATTTTGGGAATTAGACCAACATGATGCACCATCAAACCGGATGACAAAGGAAGAATACGAATGCGAGCAGCACTTTCAAGAGACATTTCAACGTTCCCCATCAGGTCAGCTCATTGTCCAGCTACCATTTCGCGAGCCACCACACAAGTTGGGATCCTCAATTGAGATGGCAACAAAACGATTCTATTATCTAGAACGCAAACTAGATAAAAATCAAGAGCTAAAACGACAATATCAGGCCTTCATGCGAGAATACGAGCACCTGGGGCACATGCAAGCAATACACAAGGAACTCATCCCTCCCGAGAATTATTACTTACCACATCACTGCGTTGTTAAACCTGAGAGTTCGAGCACGAAACTCGGTGTAGTGTTCGATGCGTCAGCCAAGACTACAACTGGAAAATCTCTCAACGACATCCTCAAGATTGTACCAACTGTACAATGAGACTTGTTCTCCATTCTAATAAGATTTAGAATGCACAAATATGTGATGACCGCAGATATATGCAAGATGTATCGGCAAATTCAAGTGGATCCCAAGCAAAGAAAATATCAACTTATTCTCTGGCGCGAGCACAAAGACAGGCCTCTTCAGACATACCAGCTCAAAACAGTGATATATGGCACGACTTCAGCACCTTTTCTCGCTACAAGGTGTCTTAATCAATTAGCACTTTTGGAAGTCGACACCTTTCCTCGAGCAGCTAAGGTCATACGAACTGATACATATGTTGATGACATCCTAACTGGAACAGACTCCATTGATGATACCATCAAACTAAGAGAGGAATTAGTGGCACTTCTAAAAAGTGGAAATTTCGAACTAAGGAAGTTCTGTTCAAATCACCCAGATATATTGCGTACCATTCCTTTTTTTTTTTTCTCATCTGTGACAACAGATTTACGTCTTTCGTACATCGCCTGGTTGGTTTGAGTATTTGCTGTGTTCCTAAGAACAACATTATTTTCCTCATCCACTTTCTTGCAAGGACTTTTCACAATGGTAGTGGATTCATCTTGACTACTATTATATCTCAGTGGAACTTCTGGCGGTATTGGAGGTTTATTGTCTGTGATTTCAACATTTTCGTTACTATATCTTCGTACAGTATCTTTATCATCAGAATCTGTTGAAGAATTAAGAGAAAAACTACTACTGCTCCAAGGAGACGACGTCGTGAAAACCCCAGGAATGATTAGGCAACCAAGAGATGATGTCTTTCAATTCAAAACAACACACCATGAGTCAGATAAGACTACAAAGCGAACAGCTCTGTCAGACATCACTCGTATTTTTGACCCACTTGCACTAATTGGACCTGTGACAGTTCTTGGCAAACTATTTGTACAGGATCTATGGAAATCAAACATTTCGTGGGATGAAGAACTTCCAATACAGTTAAAGAAAAGGTGGCAACTCTTTCAATGCCAATTGAAAGAGCTCAGCTGTCTCAAAATCTCAAGACACGTATCATTCACCGATCCAGTGGAGCTTCAATTGCATGCCTTTTCTGATAGTAGTGAATCTGCATATGGAGCATGCTGTTATATCAGGACGGTAGATGACTTCGGCCAAATACGTGTTCAATTGTTGTGTTCAAAGTCAAGATTAGCACCCCTAAAATCGACAACGCTAGCAAGACTAGAACTGTGCGCTGCTGTCCTCTTAGCAGAATTGGTGGAGCGGGTACATCAATGTCTACCGAAGAATTTTCAAAGGTTTACTACTACACGGATTCAACAATCGTTCTTTCATGGATTGCAGTACCGTCCTACACTTGGAGCACCTTTGTTGCAAATAGGGTTGAAAAAATCCAACAATTAACGACTGAACATCAGTGGCATCATGCAGAAGGTACCCAAAATCCTGCTGGTATCATCTCTCGGGGCTTGCCTCCAGCTAAACTACACCAATCTAAGCTATGATTCAAGGGCCCAAACTTCTTATTTGAACCAGCTTCAAGATGGCCTAACCAAAAATTTCAACCACTGCAAGAGATGCCTGAAACTCGAGAAAGAAAATTCGCATTCTTAACAAGGTTAAAGACAGAAAATTATACGGACATAATTGCATCTGTCAACCACAAAAACTCCTTCACGAGGCTTCAACGAATCTTTGCTTACTGCATGCATTTCTGGGAAAATTTCAGACTACCAAAGGAGCGTAGATCAACAGGCCTTCTAACGATAACAGAACTGGACATGGCGCAAAATGGCCTAGTCAGAAATGTACAACGCATAACGTTTAGCAAAGAGTTTCAAAATCTCAAGGACCACAAATCGCTCGACACCAACAGTTCCATCCAATCATTGAACCCATTTCTGGACGAAGCAACTAGCGTCATCAGAGTTGGTGGTCGATTAAAACATTCCCAACTGAACGCAGAGGCAAAACATCAAACGTTACTTCCAAGAAATCATAT
This sequence comes from Dioctria linearis, assembly GCA_963930735.1. Classification (NCBI taxonomy): domain Eukaryota; kingdom Metazoa; phylum Arthropoda; class Insecta; order Diptera; family Asilidae; genus Dioctria; species Dioctria linearis. The sequence continues at coordinate 163,281,247 of OZ005742.1, read as the reverse complement.
ACTCAGCGAGTTGTTGCTTAATCATATTCACAGAAAGCACATGCATGCAGCTCCACAGACCTTAACAGCAATCGCGAGACAAAGATTCTGGATCATAGACATCAGGACAATAGCACGACAGATAGTGCATAGGTGCATTCGCTGTTTTAGATGCAAACCACAGAGCATCACTCAAATCATGGCCGATCTACCAGCCAGAAGAGTAACTCCTGCACAACCATTTCACACCACAGGAGTTGATTTTTGTGGACCGATTGTCATTCACCACAAGCTACGACGAGCCATCTCAGATAAAGCATATATCGCAGTCTTTGTTTGCTTCGCAACAAAGGCGGTTCATCTGGAAATCGTCAGCAATTTAAGTTCTATCGCCTACATAAATGCACTAAAACGATTCATTTCTCGAAGAGGACTTTGCGCGACAATTTTCTGTGATAATGCAACCAATTTTGTTGGTGCTAAATCTGGATTAAAGGAGCTTGATGACTTATTCAAATCACAGGAAATGAAGGAGTCCATACACGAACTTTGCTCACAAAATCGCATAGACTGGAAGCCAATACCCCCACGTTCACCACATTTTGGAGGTCTCTGGGAAGCAGCAGTAAAATCTGCGAAGAAGCATCTTGTACGGCAAACTGGAAATGCGAGCCTGACGCAGGAAGAATTGCATACAGTCATCACTCAAATCGAAGCTATTCTCAACTCACGGCCTTTAATGCGCATGTCATCCGATCCAAACGACTTGAACGCTCTGACGCCAGAACACTTCCTGATAGGCAGGCCACTAACAGCCTTTGCAGAACCAGATGTAAGTGCCCTAAACATAAACAGTCTTACAAGATTTAGACGGCTGCACCATATCCAACAATCATTTTGGAAGAGATGGTCATTAAAATACAGGAGCTTCAACTAAGATACAAGTGGAAAAACAAACAACCTGACTTAAAAAAGGGCACCCTAGTACTGTTAAAGGATATGAACTTACCCCCTCTTAAATGGGCTCTTGGTCGCATTACAGACACATTTAATGGACCGGATAACCACACCAGGGTTGTGAATGTAAAAACAGCATCTGGCACTTTTAAAAGAGCGATCCACAACCTGTGTCCACTACCAATTGAAGAGTACAACAATAATCATCAGGACGAAGATTCAAACAGTCAACAAGTTACCGAAACAATAACAAACGGAGCTACATGCCTCCTACTGCAAGGACCACCAAGAACTAAGCCCGCGGCAACAGATGACATCACTGCTAGTCCTCCTGCAAAAAGGCGAAACCTGAGCTCTGGCAAGAAAGTCAATCATCCATTGAAAGGCAGATTCTTGCCTATAAACCCAAACTGGTCAAATTGGATAACATTCTCAAAACAGGCAAAGACCACACAACCAAGCATAACGGCGGAAGAGAGCAAGGGTATTGCGCAACAGACTCAAGTTTTAAGTAATCCACAAAGAGGTAATTCGATGGCTGTCAGTTTTCTCCTGCTAACATCTTTAGTGCTGCCAATATTCGGAGCACCTTTTAATGAGCCAGTGGAGATAGCACCATTCACAGATAATCCTGGGTTATTCTTCGAATCTATAGGCCAGGCTCAAATAATAAACAGTGAATGGAACTTGCTGGTTTACTATAACCTAACAAGTTACTGGGCCGAGTTTCAAGGAATAAGGAGTTGTATAGCGGCAATAGACCACCTTTGCAATACAACAACAATCAGAAAGAATCATTGCCTAGAGATATTAAATCAGTTCGAGCATCAGCTTAGAGAACTAGAGGAAGCAAGTGACCTTTTATACAAACGAAGTGGTGGCCACAAAATGGTAAAAAGAGCACCTCTCAATATAATGGGAAACATTGCAAGCAAACTCTTTGGAGTACTCGACTCCGAGTACGCTGAATATATAACGGGTGAAATTAAAAAAACACGGATGAATGAAAATTACCTCATGCAATTACTGACAAATCAAACATCAGTTCTGGAATCTACTACAAATATTATGAAAGGCAGGGAAGAATTCATTCAACAGCAGTTCAACTCCATAAAGAATCACATCGAAGCTTTACACAAATACATAGGTAATGCCCAATACGAACAACAAAGTGCACAAACTTTCAACTCATTGTCCATACTAACCAAGCTAGTCCTGCAAAATTTTCACAGAATTCAAGGAGCATTACTTGATGTTTTAACGGATCTTCATCACAACAAAATTAACCCTCTTTTGCTCTCTCCTATTCAGCTACAAGAACAAATCGCACAAATTAAACAGCACCTTCCTTCCATTTTAACAATTCCTGGAAATGGAAAGGATGGCGGTTTGTTACTTTACAGCCTAATGACAGCCGCAGCAAGGGTGACAGAACAATATATCTTATTCGACATACGAATTCCACTACAACAAGATGAATACTTTCATCTCTTTAAAGTAATCCCAATTCCTACACTTCACAAAACCAGCTTTATATTAATTGAGCCATCTACCGAATACCTCATCGTTAATCTACCGAGAGACCGATACTATCCCTTAATGCAATTTGAACTGGACAAATGCAAAACCTTAGACGATGAGCGATATCTATGTGCGCAAAATCATCCGATCTACAACTTAAAATCCAGTGTGAGCCACTGTGAAATGGAGCTACCAAATCATCACCAAACATTATCACCAACGTGTCGATTCCGAACCACAAAGCTCTCGAAGATATGGATTCAGCTTCACACCCCCAACAACTGGCTATTTTCATTGGATGCGGAAACTACACTCAATATAGTCTGTGGAACCGAAGTCCTACTCAAAACACTTAACGGAAGTGGAATCTTAAGGCTACGACCAGAGTGCGCAGTCAAACAGACTTCCATGACGATTAGCGGACACGGCCGGTATCAAAGTAACCTTACCTCCGCACTGATCCCACGGATAAACATCAGTGCTTTGATAGAAGACCACCTGAGGTTAACAAAAACGACACCGCAACTCGCCTCATCCGAATTTCATCTGCAATCTAACGCACGAGAAATGAAGGAACTAACCTCTAGAATCAAAAGCCTCAATGCAGCTTCAACCTTTCCCGAACAATTTAACGTCCATGATGTTCATCACTATACCGTGACCTATCTATCTGTAACGGCTTTGCTAGCAATCTTCAGCTACTTAATGTATTTGCGGTGTAAGAAAACCAACATCTTTAAACTACCAGGAGCATCGCAAGGGGAGCAGCATCAACCTATCCCAAGAAAACGCAAGGGCCTGGACCAGAAATTTGTGTTGGACACCAACTCAAGGGGGAGGATGTTTAGGCATTAAACATTAAAAACCTATCAGCAAATTCAGAAGTCAATAACTTTGTTGAAGAAAAAAAAATGCAGCACAAATTCAATTTAATTAGGTAAATTTCATGCACTTTTGCTGCATCAGCAACACCTGCAGTCAAATAACAATTTCGTGAGATCGAATTTCACGCACGAAATTTGTTGTCAATTAAATTTATTAAATTGAATTTGTTGATTCTGCATATTTGTCATATTAAATTTTGTATATAAATATCGAGCTTTGTAAATAGAATTTTAGAATAAAGTTTTTATTAAATGAAAGCGTTGTTCTGTTGTTCTGGGTTTAATTAGGAAGCCTTCTTAAACCAAACAAATCTGAACTGTGTAGGAATCCTTCACGGCTCAAACAATTAGTTTCTAGATACTTCATTAATTTTGAGTTAATGATAGATTCAAAAACCTTTGAAAGAATCGAAGTGATGGCAATTGGTCGATAATTTGAGGGATCGCTACCCTCTCCTTTCTTAGGAATAGGCTGAACGTGAGCCAGCTTCCAAGCAGTTGGAAATTTTCCTGTCGAATAAGACAAGTAGAAGAGTTTGCGCAGAGGTTTATCCAAGGATGAGACGCAGCTTTTAATTAACAGGGGCGAAAAACCATCAGGACCTGCGGCTTTGGAGACGTTGATCCCCTTAAGGACCCTGAACACATCCCTCGTACGAACGTGTATTGGCTCTTGTACATATTCACACGGGCGATGCAAAACAGGTGTTTGTGAAGTTGGTGGAAGACGAGAATTTGAAGCGAATCTAGCAGCTAAAATTTAGCTTTATCCAGGGAGTCAACTATCACTTCACCATTATTAAGTAGTGAAGGTATAGAGGAACTGGTGAAATTGTTCCTGATGGTTTTGACCAGGGACCAGAAACCTTTGCTACCTATGCGGCTTGTCAAGATTCTTTGTCTAATATTCTGGTCAAAAAGAAATTTTTCTCTCTGGATAATGGACTTGCAGGTGTTCCGTGCAGTCTTGTAGACTTGTTTCATTTCCGGACATGGATGAAATTGATAGGCGCGAAAAGCAGACTCTTTCGCTTTTATAGCTTGGTTGCACTTATCGTTAAACCAGGAGCGATCATGCTGTTGTTGAGACCTGCTGTAAGAATACGGAATGTATTCACGCATGCCAAGATTTAGTATGTTACTAAATTGTAATGTGCATTCATCAACATCCCTCGAAGCAAAACAGACCGACCAATCAATTTCTTTAAGATACTTATTGAGACTTTCCCAATCAGTATTTTTATAGTGCCAAAGAAGCCTACTTGTAGGTAGAGCAGTTGAGCGGCACATGTTTGAGGTGGTAAATTGAGCCGTGATTAAACAATGGTCTGAATTTCCAAGAGGGGAACCGACTGAAATGGAATATTTGTCAGGATGAGATGTTAGAAACAAGTCGAGTAAATTAGCTTTATCACCAGCTGCATCAGGAATTCGCGTTGGTGCATCCACTAGCTGTTGCAAATTAAATGATTCACAGAAGAGTTCAACGAAACGGCCCGCAGGACTTGTGGTAGAAGAATGTCTGAGCCACGGCATATTATGAACATTAAAATCGCCTGCCAGGACGATTTCGGAAGAGAGGGAAACAGAAAGCAAATGATCAATATTGTTGGAGATATTGTCAAATACGGATACCGTGTCGTCATCAGACATATTTGGGCTGCGATAAAGGAAACAAAAGTATATGATGTGCTTGTGAAGTTTGAACCTAATCCAGATATAATTAAACTCTGGATTAGCAGAAGGAAAATCTTGAACAATAGTAAAGGCCACATCATTCCGAATATATACTGCGATCCCTCTATGCTGAGAAAAAAGAGGCACGAAGCTGTAACCAGGGACGTGATACTGATTAATATCAGCATCAGAAACGACCTTGGTTTCACTTAGCGCAAGAATTGCCGGATTTTTTGAGTTAAAGTGGCAGTTCACCGAAAACCGATTTGCTCTTAATCCGCGAATGTTGCAGAAATCTAAAATAAAATTCTGCATTCTGAAGGCAAAAACAAAAAAGCAAAAAAGAAAAAAAAAGCGACACACAACAACACAAATATTTGGGCGCCACCAGCAGCGGTCAACGACACAGCGAGGTAAAAAAAACAACAATAGTGTTATGCCTATTGCTGCTTTCGATACCTCAGACTGTGCAGTTCAATGACCACAGCTGAGTGCACTGAGTGCACTGATCACAGATGAAGAGAAGGAAAGGAAACGTTACCGTGCTGCTGGCTTATAGAATGTTGATAGGGCATAGAAGAGCCCTTCACTTGGCGGATAAAATTTATATTGTTTATTTATTAATTTAACGGTTGCGTCGGAATTTAAATAATTAACGAATTGATTAGTTTGAAAATGATTAGCACAACACTATCACTTGACTTAAAGTAATTGGTTGGATATATGTTTAGATTATTTGCTCTACAAAGGCAACGTCCGATCTGATTGACTCCACGCACTGCACTCCTTAGGTAACATTCCCATCATTTGTTCGGTCATTTGAGCTTTGTTTCTATGACAGCTTTTACATTGATGTATGAACATTTTAACTGCTTTCAGGCCATTTAATATCCAGAATTGCTGTCTTATGTCTTCCAAAATCAAGGTGTTTCCTCCATGTAAAATAAATTTATGCATTTTGTCCATCACTAGTTTGTCAGCCGGCTTTTGTAGGGCAGTATAACAGGATGCTTGCGTTCGTATGATAGTTCTGCTTAATGTTATCTTCCACCTACTCGTAATATCTCCTTAGAGTCTATAAACGGTGACAGAGGAAGTAGTCTGCACTTCTTGATTAGTGGTTGGTCTATTGAACACTAGGCTATTTCATCTTTAAAGACTTGCTGTTGCGTAGTCTTCAATAGTAGTACTAGTGCTTTTTGGATTTCATTTACTGTCAAGTACCCAGGCGTACATTTTCGCCTTGCTTACCTTCATATTTTGCACAAACCTGTTAATGTATGCTATTACTCTTCGCAATTTTCCTAATGTTGAAAATATTTCGAGCAACTCTTGATACAAGCTTAGTTCTTGACGATCATCTTTCTCGTGTTCGGCCTTGGAATCATAACAAGAATGTGCCATCAACACATTCTTCTCTAGGTCAGTTGTCTCCATTGGGTTTGATGGAAACGATATTTCCTTGGAGCTAAGCCAAGAAGGTCCATGGCACCAAAGAGTATGATCTTTAAACAGCGATGGCGGTATTCCTCTAGAAGCGATGTCGGCAGGGTTCGCGGATGATCGCACGTAAAACCATGTATTTCTATCTGATAATCCATGTATTTGTGCAACTCGATTCCCCACAAATGTTTGCCACTTATGCGCATCTTCTTGTATCCATGCCAGAACTATCATTGAATCTGTCCAGGCATAGCACTTTAAGTCATCGATTTCTAGACTTTTTCTCGTTTGTCAGTCTAGCGAGTAGTGTTGTTCCACATAATTCTAATCTTGGAATTGTCAGCTTTGTTTTCAGTGTGTTACATTAGTTTTGGCGGATATTAAGTTTGTCTGAATATGCGATTTTCGAGTAATTCACAGATATATTACTGCACTGTAGCCCTTTTCTGACGCATCTGAAAACCCGTGAAGCTCGCAGCTAGTGTCTTTTCCTGTGAACCCAATCCATCGTGGAATCTCAATTTCTTCTAATGTTGGGAATTCAGACTTGATAATGGTTCATCCCAGGACGAGTTCTCTAGCCAAATATTCTGTAGAAGAATTTTGATTGACATTACTACCGGCGATAGTAGTCCAACAGGATCAAATATTTTCGCCGCCTCGGATGCTACATTCCGCTTTGTTGTGGGGTTGTCGTACATGCTTATTGAAACGTGTATTTTGAAATTGTAGATTATAGGGTTGCAGTGCACTCCAAGTGCTTTAATAGTCTGTTCTTTCTGGAGATCTATAAAGCGAGGTTGTTCTCGAAACTCATAGGGTATATTCCTAACAACCATGAATTTATTGATTGTCCACTTGCGAAGCTTGAAACCTACGCTCTTTAGCATATTTATTAACTGCTGACAAGATTCGTCATCCATGGAAGCGCCTCCTGAGACTACGTCGTCTACAAAAGTATCGCTCAGTATGATTCTGCATGCGATAGGGTATTGTTTTTCTTCATCTTGAGCGAGTTGCTGCAGAGTGAGTATGGCGAGAAACGGTGATGAGGTTGTGCCGTAAGTAACGGTCGTTAGCTTATATTCCTTGATAGGGTGATTTGGAGACTCTCGCCAAAGAATACATTGATACTGCTGATCTCTCACATCCACTTTTATCTGGCGGTACATTTTTCTATGTCCGCCGTCAATACTATTTTATGTTTTCTCCATCTTAATAGAATGGAGATGAGGCTTCCTTGCAGGACCGGTCATCATGATATCATTTAGACATCTGGTGTTGTTTCTTTTGGCCGAAGCGTCGAAAACTACACGTAATTTGGTTGTTGTACTGTCTTGTTTGGTAACTGCATGGTGAGGTAGGTAGTATTTTATCTCACCATCATCTTCGGCTGGAACCATATGACTTAAGCGTTGGTGTTCCTTCATAAAATCCTTATACATAGTTTCAAATACTTTATCTTGGTTAAATTTTCGCTCAATTTGGAACAGTCGGGCAAGCGCTAGTTCTCTTGATCTGCTCAAATTGGCTCCTTAAGGATTTTGTTTAAATGGAAAGTGAACGATATATCGACCATTCTCGTCCCGTCGAGGTGGGCCGTGGTTGTGAGAGAGAATGTTCATTTAAATCGTGGCGTTACTGTAATCTCTATACTGGATTTTGTGATTCCTGGACTGGAGCACCCAAGACCGGAAACTGTGGCTTGAATTTTTCTTCTAGGTAATCTTAATTGCTAAGCTGCATTCTCAGTAATGATCGTTGCTTGAGACCCTTGGTCAAGTAATGCCCTGAGCAGCACAGCATCTCTCCTGATTTATTGATTACTTGTATGAGAGCGGTTGCCAGTAATACGTCATACCCCTTTAATTTCTTCGCAAAGGGGGCTGCAACCGCTTCGTTTGGTGAGCTATCATCTCGAATTGCTTAATTTTTGAGCTCCAGACATCTTGTCATCTTTATAGATGAGTTCCATGAACAAATTTATAAATGATTGCCACTTGATATAGTCACCGTTAAATGACGGAATATCGACTCTCGGCAACTATATTTGTGTTCCCTTTGACTCGTTGGTGCTTATCGACTTTTTAGCTTGAGGAGTTATTTTATTCAATACTTCTTGTAGCTGAATTGTGGTAGTTTGATAAGAATCCTCAATGCTTGAGAATATATCATTCTCCATATATTCGTGTTTTGTTCTACCCAGAGAGCTGTTCTGAATTAGTTTTACGGTATAGCTCCATATCATCATTGCTTTTGTCAAAACTTTCCCATCGCTTGCTTATTTTAATCAAACGGGTTTCAAAATAATCCGTTGTTTTACTTACGTCAGAATCTTTGGTGTAGTTTGTGATACATTTCTGAAGTTTTACAGCATCTGCCTTGTTTGCTTTAATTAACTGCGACATAGTAGTATATATGCGTTGAATTTTCGAGTAGCTGATTAGCTGATGTTGCTAGATTGAACGGACTTCTTCGCTTCTCGCCAATATTTCTTTAGGTATTAGGACTGAAAAAATGTTTATTATTAGTAAATAAATTGCCTGAGGACACTAAGTTCAACAGGAATTTCTGCACTGAATAATAATTAACTGCAGAGACTAAGTTCTGCAGACATTTTGTACTGCTTTGAAGACACTAAGTTCAACAACGCAAGCTCGAAGGACCAATGAATGTACTGTGAACTAATGGAGATAAATTAAACTTGATCGATCGCTATCTGATAATCAGTTCCATTTTTATTTATTCGATTCGCTTATTTATACAATAATTCATATACATATATACATATGATGACAATAAATCAAAAACAAATATAACAAAAATTTATGTCAATGAAACACAATTCACAAGATCAGCATAAACTTACTTCGTAGGCAATGTCACCGAGCGTAATTTCACTTGTCCTTCCATGCAATTGCTGACATAGAGCTTTGGTGAATGTAAAAAATTGCATAGCTAAGTGAAGGTAGAAATTGCATATTAAAAATGAAATTACGCTCGTTGACTTATTGAGCTTGTTCTGTAATAAGTTATGACTAACTATGGATTTTGAATCTCTACAATAATAGACGTCCAGGGAGAAACATCTGAATTGACGTCTTTCTTAGCGCGACATCGCGAAAAACGAGGGTTATTGGATATTGGTGGGAATGTGAGCAAATTTTTGTTTGTTACAATGAATAATGACGATGCCAATAATATCTACAGTCGCCTCGATGCGTTAGAAAACCTAGAAGATCAATCCATTCATCTTCTGGAAAAAAAACTCACTTTAATGAAGTCAAATTTAGAATCGCTATCGCTGCCAATACTAGACTTGACAAAAAATCAGGACCATTTAATACAGGTGGTCAATAGTTTTCTTCTAGAAGTTAATGGCACCATGAGTGAGTTTGACGTGGAAATTCATAGAAATAGAATACATGCTGAACTGAACGAGATTATTCTGACAATGTTATCTCAGTTACAGCTTGTACAAAACACTCTTTCGAAAATTTTCACAATTTTAAATGCCTTGCAACAACACCGATTACACCCACTTCTTTCACGTTCAGAGAACTTGGAAAATTTATATAAAAACATAACCCTGTATTCCCAGATTAACCATTTACTTCGAGATACTTCCATTATTAATGAGGTAATATCGGTACAAAGCCTCTACCTGCCCGATCATATAGTTATTAAAATTGTTATACCCGTAGGTACCTCGCCAGACTTTTACATCAGCAAAATTCACCCCCTTCCGTTCCAAAAAACCGATGAAGTCTACGCTTTGTTAGATATTGACGCTGATTATCTTTTCACAAATAATATTGCTCAGCAGACCGTTTATGTTTCAAACTAAGCTCAATACTTTATGTCGTCTTCTATCTACATATCGAGAAACTGAACTCTATATCTGCAGACAGAGCAAGCCCCATTCTATTGACCACCAATTACAGGAATCATATGTCAACAGCCCTTATAAAAGCCAAAATGAAAATGTCCTCACATGTCCAGTAAAATTATTACCTCAGACTCCCAATGTTGTGACGGAATTAACCGCCCCCAACCACTGGCTGCTTGTATTCCACGAAGACAAAATTCTACAAGCTCAATGTCCAAACAGAGTTTTCTAAAAGACTCTCTCCGAGCCTGGCATCTGACATTTTGATGCATCTTGCGAATTTACCCTAGGACACTGGGAGCTCCCCACAAGAGGTAACTCAATTAATGTACTAAATACGTACGTGTATGCAAACCTTTCCCTTCCCAAATTAAATTTCGAGGACTCCTCACTCAAGCTATCTATCTAACGCAACCAAACTAAGTAATCTAACCATAAACTCATCACACCCCAACTTTCAAGAAGTACTTAAAAAAGCTGCTCTAAATTTCAAAGAATTAGACAATGAAATAAAGCATGCAAAATACGAAAAGGTACAGTCTGCTCATAAAATGTTTACATATACTATACACCGGGCTTCTCTCGTTAGTAACTGGCTTTCTAATAGTCGTAGGAATTTATTTATATTGGAAAGGAAAAGAATCCTCAAAGATATCAAAATCACGTTCTACGATAAATATATCCTCTCCAATAATAACAGCATCCACCCTCACTGCTACCCCACACGAGGTTGCCACCATTTCTTCAATGGAAACACCCAGAACGCATCCAACAACGGAAAAAGTTTATGAATTGTCTATAGAACTTGCACCAGTACCACCAACTTTTAAAAACAAATATCGGAAATCCTACCGCATTCCCTCACACACAGTCTCAAATTATTAGATTACATTATCATAAAAAAAATGAATAAGTAAAAAGAATCTCTATAGGAAATAGATTTAGCATTTAAAAATTTTGTGACACATTTTTGGCTATGTTAATGTATTAGAATAACTAAGTTAAAAATAAAAAAATTAATTTTGTTGCACAAAAAAAAAAAACAAAAGAAATTTGTAACAATTAGTTTTAGTTATTATTAGGAATTTTTCTTTTTTTTATTATTATTATTCCGCTGAATATGTATAATTAGGTACATTAATTAATATAAAATATGTATATAGTTTCTCTTAAGTTAATCAATATACCTCTATTTGTTAATAACTCAGATGATCAAGCTACTCGTAAACTTCTGTGCCAGCAGCATTACATTTTTTTTCTTTTTTTCTTATGTTCCATTACTACTAGTTTAATGCCTTCTCTAGACGAAAAATGATACTAATCCTTAGTATCATTTTTCTTTTACATGGGGGGAAGGAATGTTGTATAATTATTATTTCCTCATTTAGGGAAGATTAATTTCAAAACGTTTTTCTATATGTTTTCATATAAATTTACTCATATGTAAGTTTCTTTGCAAATCGTAACAATTGCAGTAGTCGATTCTGCATTTTTTGGAATGAACCAATTAATTTCGGATAGAGTAGAAGAGTTGTGTGTTGAGTCTTGTGTGGAAAGTTAAAAAAGGCAGAACAAGCGGTGTCATTATTAAAGTATCAAAGCGGTGTAACTATTAAAGTATCAACGCGGTGTAATAATTAAAGTTTATAAGCGGTATAATTATTAAAGTCGTGTAGTTATAAAAGTTTATAAGTATTAAAGTGTAAAATTAACAAATTAATAACTACGAAAATAAAAGCTTAAACTGTGTGTCATTTTTGCCTTTTTGTAATCAAAGCCTCCACATCCATTATCTCGCAGTGTGTGCAAATCTAAACACCACAGCTCCAAAACAACTTCCATTACGCATCTAAGACAAGATATCATACTACATTGATATCATAACACCACCTTCTTTCATCAAAAGATTTAATTAAACCCACTCTCAACCTAATGGTAAGAAATAATGTGATCACACCAATAGTATGAAGATAAAATTATCATATTCTTATCAGCTTCATGTGAACTATGATATCGGGGATAAATCCAATCTCATAACAGTGTGACTGATTGAGAAATTTTATTGAAAATAAAACAAACTTCATCATAAGATGTAAGACTTTGAAGTACAAACTCCTAGATACAAAAAAAATATTAATCGCTCAATTTGTCTGCTATATTACTCGGCTATATTTGTTTACGCAAGATAGCAAATTACCAGGCACCTGGGCACCTTTTCTAATGCTTTGATTTCCATTACATCTAATGATTTCATTTGTCTTACCATCCCGAGAAGCCGTGATCAATTTTTGCACATCGAATATCATAACATGATCACTCTTGTTTATAGAAGACACCTACAGACCACAACTTACGGTATAGTTATTATTGTTGTTGTTTTTCCAGCAAAAGAAATTTTCAATTATAACTTCCACTACTCATTTAAGACATCGTATCCTACAGATAAATATCAGTTGTCGTTGTTTTCAACCAAAGAAATTGGGAATCTTACATTAGAAAACATAAATCGCTTATTTGGTTTACTTTACTCGGCTGCTGTGCGAACTTGTTTACATTATTGAACTGCGAATTTGTTTATTTTACTAGACTGTGCGAATTTGTTTATGCAACGAATTAAATTAGAAGCATTCCACCTGAAGAGCAAAATTACACATTTACTAATTTCCATTACTTATCTAAGTGAACATATCTACCTACATTCGCCCCAATCAGCTTCGCCTGATCTATTTTTAGATATATGATCATATGGTACAATCTTTTTTATAAAAGACACCAAAAGATTAATATCAACAACTTAGGTTATAGTTGTTGTTGCTTTTTTGTTTTTGAGCTACTAATATTAATTACACCTGAAAAGGAAAGATCGCTAATATTTCGAACCATAGCCCGTAGAGGATTTCTGATAAAAATTTGTCCACCCCTATAACTAGACCCCCTTTGACACCTTCTAGAATCTATTGGTATGAACAAAAATATTCTTGGGTTAACTTGAATTATTACTTATTGTTTGGTAACCAAATATAAACTGTAACTCAGCATGTTATGCTTTCAATCTAGTTACCTGTAATCAACCAACTGTCAAGATTTTGTTCATTCATTTTTGTTTTTACATTTGAATTGGTGTACTCTAGACCACGAAATTGTTTTAATAAAAGATTTCATTAATTCCAGCCAGCGCATTTTAATCAGTTTTAACTGGAAACATTTTGGTCCTTCAAAGCCGGATAAGGGATTAAAGTGATACAATCGTTAAAATAATTTAGCTAAAACGTCGGTCTAAGCAACTACATTGTGAATGACATTGTCTCACCAATAGCTCAAATAGTGCCGATATATCCAAAAGAAAAGCGCAATGACGGACTTGGTCGAACAACTTGAGTTTCAAGCGAGGCTTATCGCAAGGTTTATCCAAAACTCGGACAAAACTGGAAAGGAAAAACAAAGCAATTGCTTTTTATCAGCACGTGAAGATCTATTAAATAGATACTGGACCAGTTTCGGAAATTTACACAATGATATACTATCATCAAAGGATACCAAAGTATTGGAGCACGCATTCTTCACAGACAGCAAGTACGAGCCAATTGAATGTGCATATATAGATGCATTGGTCTGTGTTCAGGAACGTCGACAGAAATTTAAAACCAAAAGCAGTGAAATTGTTCTTAGTCCTACAACCCAACAAGTGACAGTTTCTGAGTCAATACAACTTCAACGCATTCGAGTTCCAGAATTCAATGGCAACTTCGCTGAATGGCCCTCTTTTAGAGACATGTTTGAAACTCTTACTCATGACAACAGTAGATTGACGAATGTACAACGTTTATATTACTTGCGAAGTAATCTTACCGGAGAAGCTGAACAATTACTATGCAACGTCATGGTAACTGAAACCAATTATACCGGTGGATGGCAGTTTCTGAACAAACGCTTCGACAACGAACGTATCCTGGTTAATACATATTTAAATCAATTAACTAGATTGCGTGGAGTCACTAAGGAATCAGCCACTTCTATTAAGGGATTATTGGTTGGTGCGACAGAAGCAATTAGAGCACTAGAGAACTTAGGGAGACCTGTCCATAGTTGCGATGACTGGCTTGAATTCATCATTTCTGAAAAGTTGGATGCAATTCTGCGTAAAGAATGGGAAAAATCAATCAATAGTGCAACTTCCGTTCCCAATTTCGAAACTTTGCGAGAATTTTTAGAAAGTCGTCTTCAAACCTTAGAAGTAATAGATAGTTCCGTAGATCTTCAGAGCAGAGAAGCTACTCGTCTTCGTAGTGTGGTAAATCACGTTAGGGCACATCATGCCATTTCATCATGAAGATGTGTTTATTGTAAGGGAAATCATATAATGATGTTTTGTTCTACGTTTCCGAGATTGTCCATTACCCAGAGACGTGCTTTCGTCTCAAAAGAGAAGCTCTGTTTTAACTGCATGGAGCGAGATCACTCCAGTCAACAGTGTCCTACTCAACATAAGTGCAAAATATGTGACAGTCATCATCACACATTGTTACATCTTGACACAATGGGTTCTATTGGTTCTAAGGATTTTGGAATTACGCAAGCAGAACCTTCAGAGCATGTCAGAAATAATATAGGTAACGCTCCTGTTACTTCCTCGCAAGTCGCTAAAGAAGACTCTTCTTTTAAACATGTGCTTCTCGCAACAGCTCAAATATTTGTACGAGCACCTAATGGAAAGACTGTCAAGGCTCGTGCTCTGATAGACCAAGCGTCAGAGTCATCATTTATTACTTCTGCCTTGGCAAAGGATTTGAAGCTACCTCATGAGACTACCGTCGTGCCGATAATTGGAATAGGCGGGGAAGTGTCGAAGACAGCTAATAAATGTGTTTCATTTGATATACTGTCTCATTACGATGCAAATGTATCAATAACCATTGATGCATATGTACTGCCTACCATAACTAGACAGATACCCTCCCGAAAACTCTCTACGAGGATAACTTGCTCTCATTTTAAAGGTCTGACGCTTGCATATCCGAGGTTCTATGAACCATCCACGATTGATGTCTTCATCGGAGCAGATTATTGCAACGAAATTATTCTGAATGGTCTCCATATAACAAAACGTGGGGAACCCATTGCACAACAAAAGATCTTGGGATGGATTCTAAGTGGCCCAATTTCGCTTAAAACAATTCAATATTCGCTTTCAAGTGATCATGGAACTAAGCAGTTGGTTACGCTCTACAGCCAGATTGGAGAAAGCATCAATGCACAACTCCAACGATTCTGAGAAATTGAAGAAGTGGATCAAATCATATCGCTATCTGCTGAAGACCAATTGTGTGAAGATTTTTTTAAGACTTCTTATCGACGAGAAGAATCAGGACGATTTGTAGTTAAACTTCCACTGAAAACAACATTACTGCTTGACCATTGCGACACGCGCAAGGATTCACTAAGATCATTATACCAGGTTGAAAAACGGTTTAGATTTAATCCGATATATCGAGAAAGGTACATGGCTTTCATGCAAGATTATCTCCAGTTGGGACATATGCAACCAATACCGAAAGAGGAAATATTGAAGACAGAAACCGTATGTTATTTACCACACCATGGGGTTTTAAAGGAGGAGAGCTCTACGACTAAGCTACGCGTGGTATTCAAGGAGTCTCAACAAAATTTAAAAGGTGCATCTCTCAACGCTTTCCAATATGTTGGTACTAAGCTTCATGAAGATTTGTGTTCGATACTATTGAGTTGGAGAAAGCATCAATTCGTTCTCCGTGCTGACACACACAAAATGTACAGGCAAATCAAGGTAGATAAAATACATCAAGATCTGCAGCGAATACTTTGGAGAAAAAGTACAGATAAGTCAATTCAAGAATTTAGACTAACAACTGTCACCTACGGCTTAGCCAGTGCACCATATTTAGCAATACGGTCTCTTAGGCAGCTCGCAATCGATGGTATACAGCAATTTCCTATCGCCTCAAATATATTACTCAACAATTTTTATGTGGATGATGCGTTCTTTGGAGCAGAGAGTATAGAGTCTGCTTGTAAAATTCAATGCGAGCTGATAAAGCTTTAGCATCAGGAGGATTCTCCGTAAAAAAATGGTCAACGAATGCACCCTCCTTACTTGATGAGATTCCAAAAGAGGATAAAGAATCGACGTCATTCCACACTATTGATGAAGATAATCATCTGAAGACCTTAGGCATTCTGTGGCAGCCAGAAACAGACGAATTCAGGATTAAAGTTAATCTAAATTCAGCACTCTATCGAATTACGAAACGCAAGATTCTCTCTGATATTTCAAAGATTTTCGATCTACTTGGTTGGTGCTCCCCTACAACAATCCATACAAAAATCCTTATTCAAAAACTCTGGAGATGTGGAACCAATTGGGATGAGGACATTCCATCAGAGTTAGCTGCTAGTTGGATAGCTTACCTTCAAAACTTGCATATTCTGGAGGATATTCGAATCAAACGATGGATAGGTACACATGTATCTCAAATTTCAGTTGAACTCCACGGCTTCTCAGATGGCTCAACTCTAGCTTATTCCGCTGTTGTGTATGCACGAGCTACACAGTCATTTGACAATATACAAACAACATTATTAATGGCTAAAACAAAAGTAGCCCCAATAAAGACCGTAAGTCTACCGAGGCTAGAGCAGTGCGGCTCATCGCTACTAGCTCGGTTGATAAACAACGTTAGAAAAGCAATGAATCTGACTTCAGTTCCCACTCATCTTTGGACAGATTCCACAATAGTTCTGGCCGGGCTTCGAGGTGAACCCACCCGCTGGAAAACGTTTGTTGCCAATAGAGTGTCGGAGATCCAGACATCCTGCTTTACGCGAAATGGCATCACGTTCCTAGTCAATTTAATCCCGCAGACTGTGCCTCTCGTATAATATACTCAACGCAGTTGAAAGACCATTCTTTATGGTGGCGAGGACCTCAGTTCTTGCAACAAGATTCTTCGTGCTGGCCTTCGCAAGACAACTGTACAATTGCCAAAATAAATGTGGAAGCCGAAATTAGAACCGTTCGTACCCACGTGATCACATTCATTCCTAACTAGGAGCTGCTGGATCACTATTCGTCGGTGGGAAAATTACTCCGAGTAACAGCATATATCAAACGTTTCATACACAATGCTCGCTTTCCTACCGATAAAACAGCAGGCCAAATTACATCTTCCGAGATATTACAGTCTCTGTCGTTTTGGGTACATCACAGCCAACAACAGAGCTTCAGCTAGGAAAAATGCATCTTAAGTAAACTCCAGCAAGCTATCACGTCTGAGCCCTTTTACCGGCAGTAATGGAATTTTACGCGTTGGAGGCAGATTGCAACTTGCCGTGTTGCCATACGACCAAAAACATCCCATGATACTCTCAGCAGCATCAAAGCTATCATCGCTCCTAATAAGTGATATCTCCGATTAAGATTCTGGATAATTAGCGCCACAAGTAAAGTAAGGCTATTTGTTAATAAGTGTCCAATCTGCGTAAGATATAGAGCTAAAATATCTTCACAGTTAATGGGAAGTCTGCCCTCTGAACGAATTACGCCGTCTCATGCTTTTGAACATACTGGAGTGGACTATGCTGGACCCATCAACGTAAGAACTACAAAAGGTCGAGGATTCAAATCTTATAAAGGCTATATAGCACTGTTTGTGTGCCTTGTCACGAAAGCTGTGCATATAGAAGTGGTCAGCGAAATGACCACAGACGCTTTCATAGCTGCCTATGATCGATTTGTGTCCAGAAGGGGCCTATGTACTCATTTGTACAGCAATAACAGCACGAACTTTGTTGGAGCTTACTGAATATTGAAGTGTATGCATCATAGCTGCTTAAAACAACAGTGTGGGGAGATTGCAGAACAACTATTGACAAAAGGGACTGAATAGCATTTAATACCTCCTTCAGCACCTCACTTCGGCGGACTTTGGGAAGCAGGTGTAAAGTCAATTAAGCACCACCTGCGTCGTACAATTGGGAACCATACCCTTACGTATGAGGAACTGTCGACCCTATTATCAAAAATAGAAGCATGCCTAAATTCTAGACCACTTTATCCACTGTCCAACGATCCAGACGACTCATCTGCGCTAAGTCCTGGAAATTTTTTGATTGGAACACCACTCCTCAGTATTCCTCGAGCCAGCATTATAATCTATTCTATTATAATCTGCTTGCAAGATGGAAACTAGTGCAAAGAATGTATGAAGGCATTTGGAAGATATGGTCAAGAGACTATCTCCACTGTTTACAACAAAGGTATAAATGGCGAAATCCTATCGCAAACCTAACAATAGGAGATATAGTTCTTGTTCGAGATGAAAGGTGTCCACCATCAATTTGGTTACTTGGTCGTATCCTCCAACTTCATACTGGTCCCGATGGTCTAGCACGCGTTGCTACAGTCAAATGCAAGAATTCTACTATTCGTCGACCTATCGTGAAACTAGTCGTTCTACCAGTGAGTGGAACAACACTGTCATAGTATGATAGTATCCATTAGATTTATCGGATCATCTTTTGATTCATCATTTGAATATTACATGGCGGGCGGATATAATATTCGCTGTATCGCGTATCAACGAGGCGGGCGGAATGTTTGCTAACCAAATATAAACTGTAACTCAGCATGCTATGCTTTCAATCTAGTTACCTGTAATCAACCAACTATCAAGATTTTGTTTATTCATTTTTGTTTTTACATTTGCATTGGTGTACTCTAGACCATGAAATTGTTTTAAAAAATGATTTCATTAATCCCAGCCAGTGCATCTGAATCAGTTTTAACTGGAAACACTTATACTAATTACACTAATTCACTTAGGAAATTTCACAACATTTCTTATCCACATAAATACACAGCTGCACACATCCATCCACGCCTTAGGTAACGTTTCCTCAGACGCCAAGGAGCCCAGCCCAACATACTACAGGCAATGATACTACAGTAAACAACTAACAACAAACTTAAGCTGACAAGTATGCAGCGCCGATATAAATTCGCTTAGGGCTTTTCACATCATTAATTAAGCCGCACACATTCTACCCAAGCCTTGGTACAGGTAACGTAGCCCAATCCAACACACCCCAGGCTATCCTAGTCATAGTATCAGATATTGCCACTAAAGCTCTCAGCAAACCTCCAGTTGCCAGACACAGGAAAGGGCATCTCAAGGACAAATTGTAGCCTCCAAGACCAGATTAAACTTAACCAGCAACAAGCTTCCCACCCCTTCACAAATATGTAGAGCTACGATCTCCGAGATGAAAAATAAGTGAACTCCAGAAACAAATTCGAAAGCCTATGCTATTTCCCTATACTGCAGAGTACTGAAAGTGATCTCGTATCCCCAAACTCGAGATGAAAAATGTTGATGTCAACTTAGGGGCTATGAGTCTGAGATGAAAAATAAGCGAACTCCAGAAACAAGATCGAAATCTTATGCTATTTCCCTATTTTGGAGAGTGCTAAAAGTGGTCTCGTATCCCCAAGACTCGAGATGAAAAATAAGCGAACTTCAGAAACAAATTCGAATTCCTATGCTATTTTCCTATGCTAAGTGGTCTCGTATCCCCAACATCCAAGACATAAACCAGTAAACCCAAGACACAAACCCACATTCGGTATGGACTCAAACCACCTAGCGACGATTCCGCCATCTGAGTCGAAATTCTGGAAGCTAGAGCAGTGGTCCAGAACATACATAGCGTAACTACTAACATGTTTTTCTCTTATACGTTAAAGAGTTTGATTTTAAAAGAGTTTCCCCGAACTAAAGTACAACATTACGAAGATATTTCTAGTATCTGTATAATAACTATATTTATACAATGCAGTCTATGTTCCCAGAAATGTTCAAATTTATAATATAAAATTCAATAAAATGTGAAATTGATATCTGTTGTTGGCGATCAACGTTCCTGGCGAGCAATTGTTTTGGGAGCAATTGTGTGGCGAGCAGTTGTGGGCGGGCAACTTTGGGCGAGCAGTTGTGGGCAAGTAATTTTCCGCACACCCCTGAAAAGAGTAGTCCGTCGACATGGATATCGATTGGTATTGAACTTACTGAGCTCTCTAGCTTCAAACTCAACGCGCTTTTTCTACTACCAAATGGAAAAAACTTCCTAGAGAAAGTGAAACCAATTTGATCTTATTGGTTGTAGTTTTTAACAATATTTTTTTTGATCGTGGTACATCTAGTCTAGTTTAAGAAAAATTTCCAGGAGATGATCATACGCAACTCTACCTATTGGATAATTGCCATCATAAAAAAAGATAATAAAAAATACTACTTGTTTTTTTTTCCACAACGTACATGTATATTTTAAATTTACATATAATGTAACAGCCAACGCGTTTCGTCTTGTCAGGACATCTTCAGGGCTTATGTTGTACTGAGGGAATGATTGATTTAGCTGTTAAATAAACTCTCATGGGTAGCTAACGCATGCGTAATGTACTAAAATTCACATTCAAAAGTGGGCTGTTGTTTTTAAAATCTAGCTGATCATTTACTATAAAGCAGCCATCATCCTTAGCTTTTTTAATTTCAAAAGTTTCATATCTATCTAGTAATTTTTTATCAGATAAATTGTGTAATAATTTAATGTCGTCTGCATTAGGCTTGTGTCCGGTTAAGCTAAGGTGTTTAGGGAAACCGGAATTAGGGTTTGCAGCCTTTGAGCTATTTATATGCTCCTTGAATCTTGTTTTAATTGATCTTTTATTTTGTCCAATGTAAATAGCATCACAATCCGCACAATTCAGCTTATAGACCCCGCATTGGTCAATTTCATTGATTTTAGGTTTAAATTTGTTGTTGACTAGAATATTTTTTAGAGTTCTGTTGTTAAAGAAGGCTGGCTTTATGTTTTTTTCCCCAAATAATTTATTTAAACATCTGGATATCTCGCCAAAGTAGGGGATCCTTCTCCATTTTATTGGGTCATTATCCAAACGTTGTTGTTCGAAAGGAAAGGTCATTGAAATAGCTTTTTTGTAGTGCTTTTGCGTCAGTAATTTGTAGATAGTTCTATTACTATACCCATTGTTCCTAGCGATCAGTTTTATTGTCGTGAGTTCTTTTTTGAAATTTTCTTGATTTAATGGTATATCTAACAATCTATCAAGCATGGAGTGAAAAGAGGACATCTTAATATTCCACGGGTGTAAAGAAGATCTGGGTATTATTGCGTCTGAATAAGTATCTTTTCTATATATATTAAAATCTAGTTTGTTATCCGCTAAAGATATGGTCAGGTCTAAAAAATTAATAGATTTATTACCTAATTCTAATGTGAATTTTATGTTATTGTCAAGTCTATTTAAAACATTAGTGAGGAAATTATTTAATTGTCTATTTGTTCCCGTCCAAATACAAAATACGTCGTCGACGTAACGCAACCAAACGAGAACATGTTTTACAAGGGGATTTTCTGAGTTAAAAAGGATTTCCTCTAGATGGTTCATAAAAAATTCGGCTAGAAATGGAGAAAGGGCAGATCCCATGGCCAGACCATCGTTTTGTAAATAAATTTTGTTGTCAAACATGAAATAATTTTGTTCTATGCAAATATTTAACAAATTGTTTAATTGTGAGGATTGTGATGTATCGGTTAGTTTCCTATTAATTGTCTCAGTTAGCAAATCTTTTAATTTTTTAACAGGAACCGAAGGGAAAAGGCTGCAAACATCAAATGATACCAGTTTTGAGTTTTTTGGTAAGTTAAGGTCTTTTATTCTTTTGACTAAGTCTTTAGTGTTTTTGATAGAGTATTTGGGCTCAAAATTGATCAGAACTGGCACCAAGCTGTTCAATTCTCTGCAAAGCCTTTGTGCAGGCGCATTAAAAGAAGCTGAAACGGGGCGAACTGGTATATTATTTTTATGTAACTTTGGAAGTCCATAAACTAAAGGTATAGAAGGATGGCTATTTTTTAGCAAATACATTTTTTTCCTATCGAAAATTTTTTCTGATCTATTTACAGTCTCTTTTAATAACCTATTAAATTTGTTTGTCGGATCATAATTAATTTCTGTTAAATTCATTGAGTTTAAACAATCTGTCATTTTTTGGCTATAAGTACTTTTATCTAAAATAGTAATTGAATTGCCTTTATCGGCCTTGCATAGAACTAAACCATCTGTCTTCAATTTCTCTTTAATTCCTTTAAGTAGTCTATCATATTGTGTGTTATTATTATTAACATGTCTAATACCTGATTTAATTAACCTTGAGCAATTAGATTTAGTTTCCATATCATCGTCATCAAAAGCCGCGTCAGTATGAATCGCTAAATCCAATATGTGTGCTGGCTTCACTTTCAATGTCGGTGCAAAGTTCAACCCATGTCGTAATAATTCTTCTTCCTCGCTCGAGAATGAAACAGCTGATAAGTTGACGACTCTTGCATGGAAAGGTCTTTCTGTGTTGGTGCATGTTATCACAGATGCTGTGGTCCGAGTTAAACACTTCAACTTGTTTTTTTGTCTCTGATATTGCAGATATGATAACTGTCTAGCTTTTTCATGGCATTTTTTGTAGAGAACATCAAATTCTAATGGATGTAATAACATAGTCAGCTGAGAGTACAAAATTTTTAGGTGTGCACTTATGTTATCTCTGATTTTGTAGTGGTGTTTTATTTCTTCTTTCAACCAGGTGATTTTTGCCTTTTGAAGAGCCAATTTACTACGGGGATTAATAACACTACACCGGACATTTATGTAATTAGGGAACACCTTTAACTTTTTGCATTTTGTGTTAAAACTGATGTGATTGCAAGTGGACATGAACGAGATTATCAGTCTCTGATACAACACTAATAGTTTGCTTAGATCAGCATTTTTAATATATATAATCAGAGACAAAAAAACAAGTTGAAGTGTTTAACTCGGACCACAGCATCTGTGATAACATGCACCAACACAGAAAGACCTTTCCATGCAAGAGTCGTCAACTTATCAGCTGTTTCATTCTCGAGCGAGGAAGAAGAATTATTACGACATGGGTTGAACTTTGCACCGACATTGAAAGTGAAGCCAGCACACATATTGGATTTAGCGATTCATACTGACGCGGCTTTTGATGACGATGATATGGAAACTAAATCTAATTGCTCAAGGTTAATTAAATCAGGTATTAGACATGTTAATAATAATAACACACAATATGATAGACTACTTAAAGGAATTAAAGAGAAATTGAAGACAGATGGTTTAGTTCTATGCAAGGCCGATAAAGGCAATTCAATTACTATTTTAGATAAAAGTACTTATAGCCAAAAAATGACAGATTGTTTAAACTCAATGAATTTAACAGAAATTAATTATGATCCGACAAACAAATTTAATAGGTTATTAAAAGAGACTGTAAATAGATCAGAAAAAATTTTCGATAGGAAAAAAATGTATTTGCTAAAAAATAGCCATCCTTCTATACCTTTAGTTTATGGACTTCCAAAGTTACATAAAAATAATATACCAGTTCGCCCCGTTTCAGCTTCTTTTAATGCGCCTGCACAAAGGCTTTGCAGAGAATTGAACAGCTTGGTGCCAGTTCTGATCAATTTTGAGCCCAAATACTCTATCAAAAACACTAAAGACTTAGTCAAAAGAATAAAAGACCTTAACTTACCAAAAAACTCAAAACTGGTATCATTTGATGTTTGCAGCCTTTTCCCTTCGGTTCCTGTTAAAAAATTAAAAGATTTGCTAACTGAGACAATTAATAGGAAACTAACCGATACATCACAATCCTCACAATTAAACAATTTGTTAAATATTTGCATAGAACAAAATTATTTCATGTTTGACAACAAAATTTATTTACAAAACGATGGTCTGGCCATGGGATCTGCCCTTTCTCCATTTCTAGCCGAATTTTTTATGAACCATCTAGAGGAAATCCTTTTTAACTCAGAAAATCCCCTTGTAAAACATGTTCTCGTTTGGTTGCGTTACGTCGACGACGTATTTTGTATTTGGACGGGAACAAATAGACAATTAAATAATTTCCTCACTAATGTTTTAAATAGACTTGACAATAACATAAAATTCACATTAGAATTAGGTAATAAATCTATTAATTTTTTAGACCTGACCATATCTTTAGCGGATAACAAACTAGATTTTAATATATATAGAAAAGATACTTATTCAGACGCAATAATACCCAGATCTTCTTTACACCCGTGGAATATTAAGATGTCCTCTTTTCACTCCATGCTTGATAGATTGTTAGATATACCATTAAATCAAGAAAATTTCAAAAAAGAACTCACGACAATAAAACTGATCGCTAGGAACAATGGGTATAGTAATAGAACTATCTACAAATTACTGACGCAAAAGCACTACAAAAAAGCTATTTCAATGACCTTTCCTTTCGAACAACAACGTTTGGATAATGACCCAATAAAATGGAGAAGGATCCCCTACTTTGGCGAGATATCCAGATGTTTAAATAAATTATTTGGGGAAAAAAAACATAAAGCCAGCCTTCTTTAACAACAGAACTCTAAAAAATATTCTAGTCAACAACAAATTTAAACCTAAAATCAATGAAATTGACCAATGCGGGGTCTATAAGCTGAATTGTGCGGATTGTGATGCTATTTACATTGGACAAACTAAAAGATCAATTAAAACAAGATTCAAGGAGCATATAAATAGCTCAAAGGCTGCAAACCCTAATTCCGGTTTCGCTAAACACCTTAGCTTAACCGGACACAAGCCTAATGCAGACGACATTAAATTATTACACAATTTATCTGATAAAAAATTACTAGATAGATATGAAACTTTTGAAATTAAAAAAGCTAAGGATGATGGCTGCTTTATAGTAAATGATCAGCTAGATTTTAAAAACAACAGCCCACTTTTGAATGTGAATTTTAGTACATTACGCATGCGTTAGCTATCCATGAGAGTTTATTTAACAGCTAAATCAATCATTCACCCAGTACAACATAAGCCCTGAAGATGTCCTGACAAGACGAAACGCGTTGGCTGTTACATTATATGTAAATTTAAAATATACATGTACGTTGTGGAAAAAAAAAACAAGTAGTATTTTTTATTATCTTTTTTTAAGATGGCAATTAAAATAAACTTATTCCACCAAGTGTTATCCATAAAATCAGTGAACCTATTGGATATCCAATACACCAAGCGTGCAATTCCTCATTTAAATAAAACTTTGATTTCTATTTATGGTATCGCTACATTAGATAATCCAATCAGTATTTTCATTATTCCAATTTTTAATTCTAAATTCAGACTGATGTTTATCAAATACTTTTGGAATTTCGGTAACTTTATTTGTACCTGTAGTTTCTATATGATAGTGATTATTTGAAGTACTAGAGGTAGAATTTGGCTTTTACTTATACACGCAACTTTTCCACTCATAATTAATATTCCAAAATGTGACGTTGTTTTGCACATAAAATGTATCCGCCAATTTGCGCTATGTATGTAGTTCTTTATTCGCTGAAGTACAAAAAAACAAAAATCATTTTTTAAATTGGTTAGCTCCTTAAAAATCTACATATAATCGGATATTTGGTAAAATAAATTAATTGAGGATTTGTTTGAAAATAATTTAATATGACCGATTTTTACATCAGTTTGTATAGCGAAGAAACTCTTTTGATCTGCGCTAGATTGCAACTTCTTCTACTTGGACTCGTGTCGCAGTATTGATATGGCACTGGTACCTTGTTAAATTGTGCAAGGGTTCTTGGACCGGTACATTTATGGATTACCGGATTTTGCTGCCTATATTTAGCGCAGTGCATGAGATAGAGACGACGTACATTAAAACCACAATTTTCTATTGAAAATGCAAGCTTAATGACAATTTTCCATTACTGGCTTTTTATATGTTAAATTTGCAGATTGTTACAAATAAGCAATTGATTTTACATTTTCATTCGTACTGGAAATAATTTCCAGACGTATTGTAATACTGCTAAAAATTTATTTTTGCTGATATTTCCAAATCGAGTGAATTGATCTTATTTACAATTTATGGATTTTTTTAAAATTGCTGAAAACTTTAAATTGAAGAAATGCAAGACTGCAAGATATTGAACAAATTATATTACGACTAGATAAGAAAAATATATATAGAAATGATTAATTGGAAATTGAAAGGGTTTTTGTCTGTATGTCAGTATGTATGTTGTGTGTCTACTGCCTGCACAACATTTTAGACAATTTTTTTAAATTGCTTGAACAAAAGTAGAACTTTCTAGCATTTCACAAATATTATCACAGAAAATATTTAAATAAACATACCATACCCAACATACCACAGGCAATCATACTAAAGTAAACAACTAACAACAAACTTAACCTGACAAGTATGCAGCCCCGATAAACATTCGCTTAGGGCATTACACATCATTACTTAAGCCGCACACATTCTACCCAAGCCTTCGTACAAGTAACGTAGCCCAATCCAACACACCTCAGGCAATCCTAGTCATAGTATCAGATATTGCCACTAAAGCTCTCAGCAAACCTCCAGTAGCCAGACACAGGAAAGGGCATCTCAAGGACAAATTGTAGCCTCCAAGACCAGATCAAACTTAACCAGCAA
This sequence comes from Dioctria linearis, assembly GCA_963930735.1. Taxonomy (NCBI): domain Eukaryota; kingdom Metazoa; phylum Arthropoda; class Insecta; order Diptera; family Asilidae; genus Dioctria; species Dioctria linearis. Next base: position 163,254,257 of record OZ005742.1, on the reverse strand, counting down.
CAAGCTTCCCACCCCTTCACAAATATGTAGAGCTACGATCTCCGAGATGAAAAATAAGTGAAATCTGATCTTATTGGTTGTAGTTTTTAACAATATTTTTTTTGATCGTGTACATCTAGTGTAGTTTAAGAAAATTTCCAGGAGATGATCATACGCAACTCTACCTATTCGATATCCAATACACCAAGCCTGCAGTTCCTCATTTAAATTAAAACTTTGATTTCTATTTATGGTATCGCTACATTAGATAATCCAATCAGTATTTTCATTATTCCAATTTTTAATTCTGAATTCAGACTGATGTTTATCAAATACTTTTGGAATTTCGGTAACTTCATTTGTACCTGTAGTTTCTATATGATAATGATTATTTGAAGTACTACACTCAGAGAAAGTAATGGGTCAAATTAAGAAAAACGCGGGTTGAATCAAACATTTCTCTTTTTAATTTTGCGCCTACAATAAACATTTTTGATTCGAAAATACGATGATATTTGATTCAAATACGACTAAATGGAATATGGAAAATGTTTAAATCAACAAAAAGGGTGTTAGTATCAATTTTCTCTTTGTTGACTTTACATCTACAATAAAATTTTTTGATTCACATATATGCAATATTTGATTCAAATACGAATATATTGAATATTTGAGGTATTGAGATCAACAAAAATAAGAGTTGAGTTATGTATTCTCGAATTCAGTATTGGATTCAAACTAAAGATTGTTAACCTTAATCTGCAAACTGAAAATTTGGAAAGGCCCTCTGAATTTTTTCAGCAAAAATGAATTTCAAAGAAGTGTGACATGGTCCATTTGATTGCGTGTTGTCGGTTTTCTTAAATTCAGTAATCTGAATTTCGGGAATTCGGTATACTGAAATTCCGAATAATGTGACATCTGCCTTAGGATCCATGCTAAACATTCCAATAGTTCCTCTTGCTGAAGTATAATATACATACATATTCCTTATAATTAATAATTAAAGATACCAAAGTAAGGTAAGATAACAAATTATATACCATTTATTAATTTCAAATAATATTATAATTACATACATTGGTAACATAATTAAAACTCCATTAATATAGCAGATAACAAAAAATAATTCTATATACATTATTGACGTATTACAGGGTTTTATTTCGTAGAAAATATCCTAATCTATGGTTACAAATATGTAGTGCATGACTATGAAAATACTCAATGTTATTGATCAACACTGTATTTGTTGAACAACCTACTTCATAGGATTGAAAGTGATTATTAAATCCTTTTATAGTTATTTCCTCAGATATCACAAAAAGTTTGATATCGCTATCTATTAGTAAATACAAAATTTTATGCAGGCGTAAACTATCTGTAGTAGTAGTTAAATACTATTTCTTTTTGTAGCATATTCCTCTATTTCTGTAAGCGTGTCCTTATCAAAATTAAACTTATCGTTTATCTCCACACTTGGATACATATACGTAACATTACTTTATCAACAATATTTCCTTTTTCACACTGTAAATGATCCAGAAATTCAGATATATTCCAATTATTTAGAAAATTGGTAAATGTGAGGCAGCACTTTATTGATACAGAATATGCAATATCTTTTCGAGAGTTTGTTATATGGACATATTTTTTTATATCCTTATGCTTAGCTTCGAAACGAAATGACCATAAGTTTTTCAATGGGGCACATTTTCTTATAGCTGTTATGTAATGCACTATAAAATGATGCTTCGGTTTAACTTTCCCAATAATATCAACATATAGCTTATGATGCTGCTTGACGTATTTTTGCAATAGCTCTAGATCAAATTCTGAAAAGCTAGGCAACAAAATAAAGTCAATAATCTGAATAAGATAGTACAACAATCTCCATGATACCTTATCTTCGGGTACTAAATCGCCAATAATAAGTGGAAGGAAGTGAATGAAACACATTTCTCTCGCAGACATTCTCAAATTGCCTTTTTTAGTCTGTTTAATTTTATTTCATGAGAAAGATTTCCTATTTCAATTTCACCATAACAGAACATTTGCTTTCTATGATTAAGGGTTTCTAAAGTAAAAATATTACTTTCAATTAAATTACACAAAATTTTAGAGACTTCATATAAGCAAAATGTCATGCATTATATCAACGCAAAAATTTTCAGTGGCATGAAATGTGGGTATTTCATTGAAAATACATTCTTCATTTATGCCGGTTATTTTAGGATTATTTATTTTTATATATTCATCATATTGCTGCTTCGTGCGTAATAACGTAATATTTTCCTGTGTATCCATTTGCATTTCGGATTTTGACCGGTTGCACAATCGACAGTATTTATCGCAATTAAAAGATTTTGTGAAGCCCAATAGACTTTTTAAGCCTAAATTATCGCCCAGTATAAGCCCTAAAACAAAATGTACCCGGAAAACTCCCTCTGGAGTAGTTATTTGAATACCTATTTCTTCTAAAAATTTAATCTCTTCAACGATATGATAAATGAACTATTTGAATGTGCTTTAATATATTACGATTTAATAAATCCTGCTACAAAGATATATTTTAAAGAGGACAAAAGATGTTGCGGTAAGGTCGGGAACGAGTAATAAATTGCGCAAAGCGAATCGTCAGCCGTATGACTTCCAAGAGGATCATTTACTTCAAAGTCATCTGGGTACAAGAAGTAAGGCAAGATGATCTTTTGATCGTTAAAATGCTTAAGTTAAGTTAAAGTGCTGCAGTTTACAAATTGAGAATGTTATCTTTTTGTTTTCAAATAATTGGTATTTTCGAGACATATTTTAAAAACATTAGGCAGTTCGAAAAAATTTCTAAACTGGAATTTTAGAGGCTGTAAATATGCTTTTAAATGCTTTGAATTCAAGCTTGGATTACCGCTTTTTATTACCTCTATAATTTCGTTACGTATTGTATGCGCTATTGGATATTGGAATAAATCTTTGGATCTCATATATGTCGTGTACTTACTCTGTTCTTACATGGGAAAGGGATCGGAAACTGAATTTACAATTTGCTGTAATTTTGTACTATTTTCTGAAGGAACGTTTTCTGATATGATGTGTATCACTGACGAGATTAAAATAAGTACCGAATTTTGGATTTCAATGGCATCTTTTCTTGTGAGATTACTTTTACTTAAGAGATGGGATACAAAATTTACAGAATTTTTTTTAAACAAATCTAGCTTTTGGGAAGTTGACTCATCTGCATTGTCCTCTATATAATTGTGACTTGAAGTAGTTGATTCAATTTCAACATTTTTAGTGGCACTAATTGTGTTATTTCCTTTATTGCTATCTAAACAAGGTTTCTCGTCCTCAATTTGATCTGAATGTACACCTACTACATGTTTTTTATACGCTTTTCTATTTGAAAAAGTTTGCCCGCAGTTATTTTGGCCGCATTTATAGGTATCAATGGATTTTAATTTATGTTCACATTTAAGATGTTCTATAAGTTCATTTACAGTGCGAAAAAAGTTTAAACAAATATAGCAATTCATAGTTAAAAAGCTGAGATAAATTGCAATTATTGCGAATTTTGCAAATATGTTAGCAAACCTGTTATATTTGGAGAAGATTTGTCAAAGCTAGAATTTATTTCAAAGAAATATTTTTGAATTAATAACCATGCCCCGTAACATTGATGGGGATACTCTAGGTGTAGAGCCTGAAATGCTTTGAAGCAAGTATCTAGGCATGTAAGAAAATTGGAGAACTTAAATTTGACTCCATCTATATAAAAATAAAACTCAAGCAAAATTGAAAAATCTTCTCCAAGAACTACAATTATTGGTTGTAAACTTTGTTTTTCTGAATAAAGCCGGGAACGAATTTTTTCAATAGCTACCTCCAACTCGTTGATAGCAGTAATATGCAGAACTAGACTATCTACAGCTTCTATGATTGTAACTTTTTTCTTTTTTCTTCTGCTTGCTGTTTTGTCCTCGTTTTCCAAACGGAGTGACGGGATGATAATTGCGTTTAATAATATTGTTATTAGGCAGTCTCGGGAACCTAGACAAAAAACATACATATTGTAATACCAATTTACTATCATTTTTGTTATACTTACTTTCACTGATTAATTTTTTATCTAGATGGTTTAAGAGATTTATGCTTTCCTTGTCGCGAATTTGTTTTTTGAAATACGGAACTATTTTATTTGTAAAATTCTCCCAATTGGAAAGTAAATTCATATTTTATTCCGGGAACAACTGTTTAAAATCTTCGTTTATCTAAAAAGAGAATAAATGAGATGCAGAATCAATTCCTCAGAATTAATCTTACAAGAAGAATCCCGAATCCTCCGTTTTTATATAGGGGCCAATCCTTCAAGACTTCACATATAGTTTTATCACCAGCGGCGTCTGTCATTTGTTTTCGACGAAACGCAAAACATTTGTTCCACTTATCATATACTTCAATGGCCGGTAATGTGTGATATTTTGACCAAGCTTGTAATGTACTTGCAATTGTTGAATCGATTTCGACGATAGTTTCACTCGTTTCTTTTCTCACTTTGGCCACCCGAGATGATTAAGAGGCGCTATTTATTCCATGCCTCACGTTGAAATACCTGTAATGGAGTTTTCCTGATGGGTATTCTCTGTATTGGTTACGTCGACAATAATATGTCTCCTTAAAAAGAATATAATTTAAATATTGTTTTATAAAAATTTATACTATACTACGCACGGGATTTTCTCCAGGGAAACAGTAAACAATATCATTAGCTATTTTGCTAAGATTTGATATTCCAAGTTTTGCATGAGTGGCAATAGCAGCGTCAATAATACAATTGCTAACTATTTGCTGTTGACAAGGAGTTAAATTTTTTTTCATTTTCGTAGGTTCGTAATACGTCCTTTCCGAGTGCGGTTTGCGACAGAATGTTTTTTATATCAATCGAAAGAATATATCGAAGTTAAAGAACACACTTATTATAGTATCGAATTGAATCGAACTAAGCTCTCCTCCTTAATATTTCAGGAAATTATGAGCACTTAAGTCGTCTTTGATATCGGAATTTTTGTCAGGTCAGAACAGCGGGCAGTTTACAAAATTCAAACAGAATGATTTATGAAGTCAAAACAAACTAATTGGTTTTTAATCTTGTCCCATGCGGGACTCGAACTCACAATTTTTAGAATCGGTCAATTTTTTTTTTATAAAAACTTTTTATTTATACGACTTCAAATTAAATTATTAAATACGAGAGAAAGATAAAAAAAAACAAACCTGACGAGGCGGTTGTTTTTTTTCTTGTATTTAAAATTTGATTTGGAATCGTGAAAATAAAAAGTTTTTATAAAAATTCTTCTATTCCAAACTGATTGCTTTCTCAGAACTAAAAGTTTTGACAAAAAAAATTCAAAAGAAGATTTTTTAAAGCTTATCCAATTCCGATTCGATCGGATACCGCAATATGAGTATTTGTAGCGCATATCCGCAATCATTCCGTCTTATTTTCACCAGAATCACATATAGAAGAAGATGATGCAGATGTTGGAGATTTTACACTTTTTTCAATCCACGAGGCAACACTAGAAGTAAGAGTTAAAGTGCTACTATCATCCCCTCACTGAAATGAAATAATAATAAAAGATAATTAAAGTTATGGTTATGGTTAAAATAATAGTTGTAAGCATTTCAGCACTGTAAGTTAACGCTTTTTCAACTGGTGACTACGGACGGACAGACAGACGGAACTGACAACCCAGAATCAAATTTCATTTTCCGATAATTTCATTTGAGTTAAATCCAATTACTTTAAAACAAATTTTGCAGGCATTATTTAATTTGGAATATCCAGTTCATTCGTCATAATACATAAGGTGTATGAATCCCGTTACCATTGATTTTCGCCATTCTCTAAGATTTTCTCTAAACTTAGCTTTAATTCCAATTGTTTCATAAGCCCGAAACAGTTTTTCAATATCCTCCCTATCTAAATATCTGAGTTCACTAAATCCAACTCCACCACCTTAAAAAATAAATAAATAATAAACAAAGTCATTTTCATCACAAGTAACTTGCACACTTCTAAGAACCATATAAATTTTTTCAAGCTCCCACGATTTCAATAATTCTAACAACTGTTGATCTTCTTCATTATTAATCACAAACATAACACTTTCACTGTTTTCATTATTTCCTTCCTCCACAGTAACTTCTTCAGTCAGTCCAACTATTTCTGTAGAACTTAATATATTATCCATTGTGCAACATTACCATATAAAGTGCGATATGCGAATGAGACAATATTCTCGCAGGTGAATATAATGCAAAATGGATTTCCTTCAACCATGAATAACTGTCATGATATCAACGATGAGGTTGTCGTTTTGAATGCGAAATGCTTGATACAAATGTGACATATTCGCTAACACAATTTAATTTGTGGTTAGAAAATTTAATATTTGATTCGACAAAATTGTATATTTATTCTCAATATACGAGTGGTTTTCTCTGAAACTGTCACAATCTTTCAACCATGTTCACATTCGCATACATATTTTTAACATATATTTAATGTGAATATTTTTATATTTGATTTAAACAAAATATTTTGAATCTGAATTTCTCAATTTTCTGTAATTCAGCTGAAAAATGCATAAATAAGTAAAGAATAAGCTTTTTGAGTATCTATATTCAAAGTAAATTCAATTTAATCTTCTGTATACAACATTTTAATTTTTGTTTAAATTTTCAAACCAAAAATATATTTCAACAATGTGCATATTCACATATTTAGAAAAAGAATTCTAAAATGACAAGATTTCTTTTCAAGTGAATAACAAAACTTTTCGATCAAAAGTTTTATTATCGTGCAAACAAAAATCTTGTCAGTTTCAGAAATATTTATCCCAACAATGCAATTTTGCCCAAATGAATATCACGATTTCTCTGAGTGTAGAGGTATAATCTGGCTCTTACTTTAACACGCAACTTTTCGACTCATAATTAATATTCCAAAATGTGACGTTGTTTTGCACACAAAATGTATCCGTCAATTTGCGCTATGTATGTAGTTCTTTATTCGCTGAAGTACAAAAAAACAAAAATCATTTTTTAAATTGGTTAGCTCCTTAACAATCTACATATAATCGGATATTTGGTAAAATAAATTATTTGAGGATTTGTTTGAAATTAATTTAATATGACCAATTTTTACAACTGTTTGTATAGCGAAGAAACTCTTTTGATCTCCGCTAGATTGCAACTTCTTCTACTTGGACTCGTGTCGCAGTATTGATATGGCACTGGTACCTTGTTAAATTGTGCAAGGGTTCTTGGACCGGTACATTTATGGATTACCGGATTTTGCTGCCTATATTTAGCGCAGTGCATGAGATAGAGACGACGTACATTAAAACCACAATTTTCTATTGAAAATGCAAGCTTAATGACAACTTTATTTTCCATTATTGGCTTTTTATATGTTAAATTTGCAGATTTTTACAAAAAAGCAATTGATTTACATTTTCATTCGTACTGGAAATAATTTCCAGACGTAACGTAATACTGCTAAAAATTTATTTTTGCTGATATTTCCAAATCGAGTGAATTGATCTTATTTACAATTTATGGATTTTTTTATAATTGCTGATAACTTTAAATTGAAGAAATGTTAGATTGCAAGATATTCAACAAATTATATTACGACTTAGTAAGAAAAATATATATAGAAATGATTGATTGGAAATTAAATGCGTTTTTGTCTGTATGTCAGTATGTATGTTATCTGTCTACAGCCTGCACAACATTTTAAACAAGTTTTTAAATTGTTTGAACAAAAGTAGAACTTTCTAGCATTTCAGAAATATTATCACAGAAAATATTTAAATAAACATAAATTTCCCTATATTTTAAATAAACATAAATCTGTCTAAAGTTTAAATAAACATAAATCTGTCTAAACTTTGCTGCTGAAGAGCAAAAATTAAGCAAACAGAGCAAAACGATTTTAGACTGCAGCACTTCCTTGAAGCATCCTTTCTGGTTTTTGGAGAAACCATATTTTGAAATAAATGATATTTTTCTCAGCATTGTACCTATGTACCTTAATATAATTCAAACAGCCAAAGAGTAAGTAAATTTCACTGCACCGTTTACTTATGTGAAAGAAAAAAAACGTCACTCATTTATAATATTATAAAATCTCTCTGTTTCCTTCACACTGCACTTTCAAATAATGAATGAATCTGCTTTGCAGTTGTCCATGGAAGCAACATAACAGTACCTGGCGAACAAAAGCCGAAAGCCCGAAATTTAGCCGTCGTGATTAAGAGAACTGAACATTTTTCCTATTAAACAAGTGAAAAAGTTAGAATTGGTCTAATACCAATTCTTATGATACCCTAGATGAATGCACGTATGAAATTTCGTATGGTCACCCATTTGAGCAATGTTGATTTTTTGCATTGGTTTCTCGCATATATTTCTAGAACGGCTCGTCGGACAGAAAAAATGATTATAACCAATTTTATAAGATTTCTTATTATGAAGAAGTTTTTGGTACAATAAAAATGTCTAGGAGTGATCGTTTTCTAAGTATATGTAAAAAACCAGAATTATCTTATGGCAGCACAAAGAAGGGGTTGCCCGATTTAGCCCATTTTTGAGCTTTTATTTGCTGTTAGTATGAAAACACAGTGTACCAAATTTCAGCTTTCTAGGTTGGCGTGTTCTCAGGTAGTGTCCAAATATGTCGTGGAAAACGAAATTTTTGTATGGCAACCCCACGAAGGAGTTGCCCGATTTGTCTCATTCTCGAACTTAATTTTACTTTTGTTTTTTAATGTCCATGTACAAAATTTCAGCTTTCTAGGTGAACGCGTTCTCGAGTTATAGTGCGCACAGACAGACAGACAGACAGACAGACGGACGGACGGACGGACGGACATGCAAAAATCAAAATAACTTTTAATATTATGCGTGGGTGTCCAATTCATTTTGCTCTACCATCATTATTTCGAGGTGTTACAAACGGAATAACATACTTAGTATACCCCTATAGATTTCATCTAGGGTATAAAAAGCTTCAAAACTGCTGCAAATGAATCGCTTCTGCGTACCTCCGTCTGATAAAAGTTAACTGCATTAGTTCCACTTTTTCTGGTAGCGCTTCTATTAGTCCCGCTGGGAAGTATAGGCGATTGAAGTAGGTAAATAAAATAAATGAAAGGGAGTGTGGTCATGTTTGGCCGCCCTTTTGACTTTTGCCCATGACTGCCGTTTAAGGAAGGATTTGATGAATCGAAGCACATCATTGTGAAGGTCTGGGAAAAGGGGATAGTTTTTCTAAACATCGGAAAATAATTGGACGAAAAATGCAAAAATATAGACATATAAAAAAAAGTGAGATATTGTCAAGGTCGTGTTACATCATACATACCAAATTTAAATAAACAGATTCGTTATGTACATACATGCCTACATTTCAATTATCAACAAATGCTAGCAGGCATGAACATACATACCTCCATTTCAATTATCAAAGATTTGCTAGCAGGCATGAATATACATACCCACGTCATTTTCAGTTCATTATAATTCCACTCATTACTGACCTACGATAATTACTTAATCACATGAGGAAATAACTAAAGATAGACAGAGTGGCGCAATACCCCTCCGCTCAAAAATTCGCACGTTGCAATACGATAACCTTGCGCCAGCGATAGACCAATTTGACCAATTTGATGGTTCACGGTTTGACTATGATGTAAGTAATAATAAACTGCAATCGATATTTATGTATGTATGTATGAAAACCATGAATAGCGTGATGAAATAATAGCCATCTGCAACCGTTGAGTAAAAGGGTTATATATATATGAACGTATATGGTAACGAGTACTGTGAGGTAATTAAATAACTTACAAGATTTGTAGCATTGCAAAATATTTATGTACAGTTAACATTATCCATTAGCAAGTAGGGTAAGTTTCGTATAAATATTATGATCATTCGGAATAAAAATCAGTTACAGTCGTAATTCAGTGAAAAACACAAGTTGTTTTACATTAGGAGCAAAGCTACATTAACTACTTTGAGACATACACACATCAGGAACAAAGCTACATTAGCTACTCTAAAACACCACATTAGGAGCAAAACTATCTTAATTACTCCAAATCACTACGTTGGGATCAAGGCTGTTTAGCTAGCAAAGCTACATTAGCTACTCCAAATTACTACATTGGGAGCAAAGCTGTTTAGGTACTCCAACCAGCAACTATCCACGTACCTGCGACCAGCGTGCGGTTACTCAGAAGCTCAACGAGTAAGGTGCGTTTCCGGTTGGATCAAGGAAGTTAGTTTAACCTACAAACATTTGAAATACCTTGATCCTCCAACCTACGACTACATACGCGCTTCTTTCCGTGGAGTTCTTCATCTTCTAGCCCAACCTACTCAATAGAAGAAGCCCCCAACTTAGATAGTACGACTTCGCTGCAATAAAAAACAAACAAAAAATTGAGAAACTACGATTAAACAATACTGCCGCTACCATAGAGGAAAAGACTACAAAGCGTTTATTTTACTTAAAGTAAGTCTCTAAAAATTGTTAAAAAGTGGAAATCACTTTGGACACTGCTAAAGATATATTGATAAAAAAAGAGAGAAATACTATATCTAAAGCATTTGAAAATAAATACGTTGGTCCTTCTCGCCTCTTCATATTTTCATTCCTCGTTAAGAATTTTCAAAGCTAAAGTAGTTTTTAGTAGTGAATAGCAGTATGATATTAGTAGCTAAAACAGCAGATTACAAATATTCATGAAAATTTCTTTGCTTAGAAAACAAAAGTTGTTAATCTACTTATTTCCTTTTCTGCCTTCTTCTTCTCTCTTCCGCTTATTCGTGGAAACTCGAATGGTTTTGCTTTCATGCCTAAACCTGGCTGAAGTTCTTCATGGTCCAATTTTGAGACGGCAATAAGAGCAGACCATCCATAAACTGGTATCGCCAGCATCCTTCATGCAAAAGTTTCAGAAGGCACATTCTGATTAATTTTCTTGCAGGAAACCATAGTTTGAACGCCGTAATATCGGAAAAATCGTTAACCACACAATTCAGATAAAGACACTTCAAATATTTTCCAGAGAGAGCAACCAAAGAAAACAGACAAAATGCCTGTAAAATACAATAAAGTGGTTAAACCAACTGCACAAATGGTGCCCTTGTTCTCTGGAGAAGTTAGTCCCAAAATCCTCACAGAGTTGCAAACTTTTATAGGCTGTTGTAAACAAGTGCAGCCGTGTCTATCGGAAGAGGAAAAAATAGCTCTTATGCAAATTTTCCCTACTAGATTGAAAGGAAATGCATACCAACTAATAGCATCTAGCTCACTCATGACATTTGAACAGGCTGAATAATTGCTTTATCGTAATTACCTACCTCGTGAGACATACCATGAGCTGAGAAGCAAATTATTTACTTGCCGACAATATCCGGACGAGTTATTGAATTCCATCAAAACTAGGTTAAAAGGCCTATTGTTACAATGTAATGAAGCAATACAGAGTAAATACGGTGCTGAAAGTTTCAACATGGTGAAGCGACAAATAGAATATTTCGCTATAGCTTCGATGAAGAGTGGTGTAACTAACCCTCATCTAAGTGCCTATCGACTTACTTGAAATTAGGTTCAGTAGACAAATTAATTCAAACGACATTAGTTATGGAAAGAGTGCAACAAGGACTCTCCCATATACCGCCACCCATTATCTACATTCCAAACCTAAACAGCTATCCGCCAATGGCCACCTTGTTAAGGCGTAATCCAACAAATTATGCTAATGCTTACAGTCAACTAATTCAAAAGAGCTTTGCTCCATACCCTTACACAAATGAGCTATTAAAGCATCACAAAAAACCGAAATTAGTATAACCGCCACACCAGAGTCGACAAGAGTAGCTTCGTTGTCCTTTAATACTGGAGGAAACTCACAGAATAAAGGGAAATCCACCCTAGCCAAAGAAGCTTTATAAGAAAATCTTTAGGATGTCCACATCCATTACAGAACTTGTCTTCTCACCAGACAGAAAAAAAATACGACAAACAAAAATTACATTTAAATAAGATCACCTGCACAAGTGGTACACGTATGACGAGTGCATAAAACTAAAAAAATGCTCTTTTCTGTATTAACTGGAAGGGCCATGATGCCCAATATTGTAGACAAAATTTTAAGGGACCACCCGAATATGCAAACACTAACAATAATGATCGGTAGGGTTCTGCAAATCGCGAACGACGAATAAATCACGTACAAAATATATGCCACTTTTGTCGCTGAAGAAGTCATGCCATGTCCGCTTGTCAGCAGAAGCGACGATGGGAGGCTGCACCTTTGGGAAACGGCACACCGTCGACCAAAAAATCCCCGGCTTTACATTAAATAGAACCTCAAAAACTACTTCGGGGTCCTCTAAACTAAATAAACACAGTTTACGGAGAATATTCGGGTATATTTGCGAAGCACACAACTCAAAATTAATCAAGTCGAAAATCCTTTTCGAAGCGCACACCTATTGTTAAGGGATTACGGATTGTTTTAGCACGTATCTTTACCTGCTCTAAGTAATATACCTACGTAGGGTGTATTTGCCAAACGCATAAACGGTAACCATTTCGGCTTAACATAGAATATATGTTTCCAGAATTGTTCAGAAGTTAGAGCACCGAATCAAAACACTGAAGAACACTTGAAAAATTTTATTTTTAATCGACATGCATCAACTAGGTGGACAAACTGATATTGATGAAAATATCAATCCAGTCATTAAAATCTATACGTATATATACGTCTAGGCTTCTAAATCTATATGCATAGGTATATCACAGAGATCAGGTAAAGATACATGCTGGAACAATGCGTTGTCCTTAACCATACACGCGTGTTTCCAAAACAATGCGTAAGCCTTTAACAATAGGTGTGCGCTTTGCAAACTCCTGCTTGTGCGCTAGTTGAAGTGTTTTTATATGGCTTGTGCGCTTCGCAAATACACACGAACATACCAGTGGCGAATTTACAATTAGATATAAGTGAAAACATATCCGTTCGGCTGATAATAGACACTGGAGCTGAAGTAAGCATAATAAAACATGAAGCACCAGAACGTATAGAGCAACTTTTTACGAAGCTGCAGTATCCCGTGAGATCAGCAGGTTGTAGAAGATGACGCCCAAATCTCGCACGATATATTGTTAGGTAATGACTTTCTTGCAAAAAATTGCAATATTGAAGGGCCTAACAAATTACTCCGGTTTCCTCACAAGGAAACTAACCCTATCGAATTCACGGTACCTCTCGAAACATCCCTAGAAGATGGAGAGTAAATACCAATGGATCGAGTGGAAGAGCAATTTAAATGACGGGCACCAGATAGAAATAATGCCTCATCTCCACCGGAAGAAATTTCGAGCACCTTGAGTGAAGATGAAAGTAGGTAACATGAAGTAGTACTGCAGCGATCCAACAAAATACCTTCTCTATCCCAAATATTTCTGAGCATACCATAACAATTGGGCTAGGAAATGATCTCTTTGTCTCAGGAGATAAAAGTATGAGTATTTGTCGCAAATTACTTAGTTAGTCTTCATAAAAGTTCTATATCATTACTAGTTCTGAACGTAAGCACGGAACGAGTATTCCTGAGCAGCTTAACATTTACTCTAATTCCAATTAATTATTACAACTTTAAACATCCTTATTTACCTTTGGACGAAAGTAATACCAAAAAGTCTGGGAAAGGAGATGGCGCCCCTTCCCCTCATGCACATAATAAAAAAGCATACAACTTCAAAAGTGATAAGACAAATTTCAATTCCAATCCATATTAAATAAACGTAAACCACATTAAAAATTTCAGTCAAGATATGCTTCTGGCTTTACGTAAAAACTTACTGTTGGATTAAAATTTAAATCGTGAGATGGGAAATCAATCCTTGAACTATGCTATAAATATAATGACCTCTTCTATTTAAAAGGAGACAAACTAACGTGCACTGAGACTATAAAACCATACCCAAATTACAGAATCAGGCACCCATAAACTAAAAAATGTATAGACTTCCAGAAAGACATCCGGCTGTTATTAAAGAACAAATAAAAGAAATGCTAGAGAATGACATAATTCAAATAAGTAATAGCCCGTGGAACTCTCCGTTGCTTGTAGTCCCCAAGAAAGCTGAGTCGGCCGGCAATTAATGTTGCGAGTAGTAGTAGAAGGTTTCCGTACCGTCGGGGAGACGGCAGGGTTCATACAATCCACCCGAAATCTGTCAAATAAAATATTTAAATCTTTGAAGATAAGGGCGCCACGTGGTCTTTCTGGTAGAGGGACAGATCACAAAACCCGAAATATGATCAAAGTAACGGTTTAATATACTTAACACACTAATGTCGCAGAAACTAAAGATTAATAATATCGTCATCATAGAAATTTGGGATAGAGAAGGTATTTTGTTGGATCGCTACAGTACTACTTCATGTTACCTACTTTCATCTTCACTCAAGCTGCTCGAAATTTCTTCCGGTGGAGATCAGGCATTATTGCTATCTGGTGCCCGTCCTTTAAATTGCTATTCCACTCGATCCATTGGTATTTACTCTCCATCTTCTAGAGATGTTTCATAGAACTAAACCTAGTAAAACGTACTAAAATAAAATCTGGTACACCAGTAAATTATAGCGAATACCGAGGACCTAGAGAATCTGTTTATGCTATACATTATGTAGAATATAGTGTTTGCTTATAGGACACAAAAGATGTATATAGTATATGTTAATAAATTTACTCATACGTTTATGAAAAAAATAATAAAAAGAACAACTTTATATTATTTTCCGAACTGTATTCTATCAAATATAAATAAGATTTGAACTAAAAGATAATCTAAAAGTAAAGCGCCAAGTTGAAGCTAAGATGATTCCCACGGCTGGTATGCAAGCATGAGACATGATGTTAAAATTGCAATCGCTGCAATTCCCACAGGTGGCTTGGAGACGATTTTGTTTAATGTTGATATCTGGGAGATATGATGATTACACGTGATTAGGTGTTGTATTCCTCGTCGCATGTACTCCTATTTATTAAGTCTTCCCCTCTTAGATGCGGATGCCCTCATACCTTAAGTGTCGTAAAAATTGGCGGGTTATGGAATAATGTTGGGCAAGATCAAAAAGTGCTGATGTGGTTAAAGCTGACTGAATTTCTTTGCTTTCTTCTCGGTTAGTGAATTTTGGAGCGATTTCTTTACTTGTATTGATGTGGATTTCCGTTTGTTTTTTATTTACCAAAATTGCTAATATGATGGCTATTGAGGTAAGCAGTCCGTAACTGGTCCATTGATGAAGAGTATTCTCGGTTTCCAGAAGTTCTATTTTGTTGGTATTGTTTATATGTATATAGGTCTTTCATCATTTCAAGTGATAATAATTCTCGATATTGACTTTCCTCTGAACTGATTTGCAAGATGCCAGGTAAGACATGAAGGGTTAGCTTTTCTTTGGAGATAGAGGTTCTTCCGTTAATACTGATCGTCGATTAAGATTGTGTACCGCATCTTCGATTCTTATGGTACCGCTAAATTGGTTGAGTAGCAGAATACCTTCAGAAATTTCCTCTATTGATGGTACATGTTGATTATTGATTTTGTTGCAGGTCGCGCTTGTACTTTTTAGGAGATGGGGAATATACGTAGTTTTACTAATGTCTATGATATTATCCTGTTTACAAATTGAAAAATAACCTAAACTTTTACACTCTTCTGCTATGACATAAATACTAGTTTTGTTTTTCAGGATATTTTTGTAAGTTATATCATTGATTACATTATTCCTCTTAACTAGTTTTACTTATAGTTTGTTACTTGTTATTGGAATATTTATTACGTAAAATAATGACACGGACTTTGTAATTAGTTTAACTCTAGCAAAGTCCAACCCTTCTTCTGGCGTCGCATATGGTAAGTTGTCCTTATCTAAAATATCTGTAGCTAACTTAATTTCTTCTTTAGATAGTATTATTGAGTTAACAATTCCAACTTTGGCCCAAATGATCACTTAATGAGTGGTCATTTTTAATTAACTTTATTATTTGATTTGTAATATTCGTAATGTTATTTATTCTTTCGTTATACAATTCATTAATAATAACTTGTTTATTATTATTTGACAAAACACTATTTATTTTATTCTCAATCATCCATTTCCATGCTTAGCCAATAAAATCTAATGATCTTTTTGGCTTATGTGGCTTTAAATTGTTGAACAAATTCTGTATTTGCGATATCTCGTGAGAAAGATAACGGAAGAGGTTATAATATTTAGGAATTTGGTTCTCTAGAAGTGAAGAGATCTAGGATATAAATGTTTCGTAAGTATTTATCTCGATTATGTGGATAAGTTTAAAATGACCTTCCTGGATCCTTGCAGTTCCCACGTTTAGGGCTTTGATTTGCCAATTGGAATAGTCCAAGATTTGGACTTCTCCTCTGATCGAGTGGATGACATGTCTGAAATGAGAAATTTCAGTTTCTTATGTGAGTTTTGTATATCACTTTCCCTGATTCTGTGAGAACAGTTGTGTTGCGATTTTCTTTCACAATTTCTTTGATACCGTAAAAAAGTTTAACTGGTTTTTTTGCTGTTGTAGAATGGACGGTAAAATTGTACTCATTGACCGATCGTTCCAAAAGCTCTTCAAATGAGCGTTCAACAACGTCGCTCTATAAACATCGCATTATTTCAGAGAGAGTTGAGCGGAAACGCTCAACTTGACCGCTGATTTCACTCTTATAAGATGGTGTTCTGAAAATTTTTATGCCTAATCCATTTACCATTATGGAAGTTATCATGGCAGAGGTCAGTGCCTTCTCTTTATCAGTTATGACGTGTTCATGAACACAGAAAAAGAATAATATGTCTCGTATAGGACGCTTTATATCCTCTATTAACCTGGATTTGATTATTTTTGTACGTGCAAGGGCAGTAAGAACAAGATTTTTTTCGGTAGAATAAATATCAATGTGAACAATGTGACCGGGGTAATTTGGAATAGGTGTAGGATTTATATGTTGATTGTTTGGATGCATATCATACTTGTTTTCTTTGCAAATTGCAGCATTTAACCAGATATTTTATTTTAGAACTCATTCGCGGGAAGTAATATTTTGCCAATAATTGAATACTATTTTCTTCGGCATTCCGATGAGCTATTTGATGAACTCTCAGAATTGTTTCTTCTTGTTCTGTTTCATTTACTATGTTTTGCAAAGAAGTTTGGGTTAATCTAATTTTGTAATTTCGAAAGTGTACTGGGTAAATCTCTTGTATTTTACCCATTATAGACTCGTCCGCTTGTAAACCGTTTATAATACGTGCATTTAGATATCATTTGAATAAGTTAATAGTTGCTGTTGTGGTAAATTGAGGTTGAATTATGATGTGACGGAAATAATTTATAAATGGGGATTTTAGCTGGTAACATATTTCTTGACCTATTTGTAGGATGATTTGATTGCGGAAGACCTTTATGAAACACTCGACTGTTGGAGTGAGATAACGTGACGAACTCTCATAACTGTGTTCTGTTGTGGTCAGTGGGTTTAGATACGTTTCTAAGGGTGGTCTTGATATTGCATCGGCTACGACATTCGCTTTGCCAGGTTTGTGCTCAAGTTTGTAACTGTACTCTTCGAGGATAGCTTTCCATCGTTTCATCTTACAATTATTGTTTTTGTTACTGAGAGCGTACGTAAGGGGTAGATGATCCGTATAGAATTTTACTTTTCTTGCTCCATAGAGGAAGTTTGTTAAAGAGTTTAAGGACCAAATAATTGCCAGCATATCTTTCTTGTTGGTGGCAGAGTTCTCTTTAGATTTACTTAGCGTTCTCGACAGAAATGTTATTGGTCGATTGTTTTGAGATAGCACCGCTCCAAAAGCGTGCTCTGATGCGTCAGTTGCGAGCTTAAATACTTTTTCGAAGTCTGGGTGGTGTAGAATAATATCTTCTGATGTTCGTGATAGTTTGATTTTGTTAAATGCTTCCATGGCTTCTACGCCGAGGAGAATACCTTTATTTTTCGAGAGTTTTTTGGACACACGTCCATCTTCCCTTCGTCATGGGTTCCGCTAGTTTTGCAAAGTCTCTAATGAAACGACGATAATAGCCTGACATACCGAGATATGCTCCCAAATCTTTTAGTGTTTTAGACGGTGGCAAATTGATTATTGCCTCCACTCTCTTATGATTGGTTTTAATACCCTCTCTCTACACTACGAACCCAAGGCATTCGACATATTCCTGGAGAAATTCGCATTTATCTAATTGAATCTTTATATTTGCTGCTTATAAAGTGTTAAATACTTTTGCTAGGTTTTCAAAATGTTCTGATTCATTTTTTCCTAATATAATAATATCGTCGAAGTAAACATAGCATATTTTGCCTATATGCTCCCGCAGAATATCGTCTAGGGCTCTAGCAGACGCATTTTTCAGCCCAAAGGGTAGACGAGTGAACTCGTCCTTTCCATTATTGATAGAGAAGGCGGTTTTTTCAGTATTAGACTCTTTGAGTAGTATCCGATGGAAACCAATTTTTAAGTCTACTATTGTGAAGATGTTGTTTTTCCCTAGGTTGGCGAATACTTCGTTCATTTCTGAGATTAGATATTTATCCGCTATAGTGACTGTATTTAGTTTGCCGTAATTGATGACCATTCTGTATTTTTCTCGACAGATGCATCCAGTTTTTTTGGGACGACCCAAACTGGTGATTTGTATGGCGATATTATACCGTATGATACCGTATTCAAGTAGTAGTTTTTTTTATTTTGGTTTCGACTTCATCTTTTAATGACATGGGATAAGGCTACGATTTTGAATAGACTGGGTCAGTTGAGGTTGTTCAGATTTTGCCTTTACGTTAATTTTTCATCAGGCTTAGCGAAGAGGCTGGGATTTTGCTTAATTATGTGACTAAGCTTAGCGATCTGTTCCTGATTCATGTGGGAAGTTCGAATATCAATTGAATTAATAGAATCAGATATGTGCTGTTTGAGCTTTATGTGAATGTTTGGTTTGATAATCATGAAATATTGGTTTGTGTGGATAACAGCATTAAGTTCCTTAAGACTGTCATTGCCAATTATTCCGTCGAATGAAATAAGACTGGGAAGAATAAAAAAGTTTAAGTTTGCCGTTTCTGGTCCATAATGATTTACTATTATATGATGGGTAATTTCGATATTGCCTCTTTGAGGTGGCGAAAAATCGCTTTTTTATTCGGTGTGGGATGTCGGACACAATGAGGTTGAATGTAGTTATTGTTTGATCCTGTATCTATTAAGAAATTAAGAACCTTTCCGCTCTTCGCTGTGTATTCAAAGTAGGGAAGCGAAGAGCGCTTTAATCTAAAAAATACATAGATATGACCTAGTCGTTCGGGTCGATCAAAGATAGAGCTGTCAGAAATGATTTAATTACTTAGGGCCGGTTACACAGTTCAAGTTTAAACTTAAGATGTGGTTTAAACGCAGTTTATCTCTTCAATACAGTTTCACAGTAGTAAGTTAAACCTCGTTTAAACTTTGTTTAAACCAGCAAAATTGAGCGTGTAAACTCAGTTTACCTTTAAATGTGAATGAAGTGACATTTCTTGCGTTTCAAAGAGTCTTTAATCATTTTCGTAGGTTTAATTAATTTATTTTATTTTTATTTTATTCTTTTTCACTTTCGTAGGTTTAGTTAATTAATTTTTGTCACAACGATTTGGTCGGCAATATTTTGACAGTAAATGACTCACAATAGTTAGCTAGTTCACAATTGTACAGAAAATAGCTTGTTAGTTCACAATTCCATAGTGCTGCCATATTAAAAAAGGTCGAACACTGTGAAACTTATTTTGGTTTAAACTCGGTTTAAACTACGAACGGAGTTTAACTAATCCTGAGTTTAAACACGAACTGTGAAACCGGCCCTTAAGCTTTGATCGTAGTTCAAATCTTCAGTTTGTATGTCTTGTTCATATTCGTTTTCTTCGGTTGCTTGCTGATTGGTAATCGCAACTTCTTTCGGGTGCTCCTGTTCTATGTGATTTATTCTGTGCTGTTTATATGAAGGATGAACCTGTTGAGAGGGTGGTCGCTTGTTATTGAATTGGTGATTCCTGTTTGGATAATTTTGAGAATTCGCTGCGCAAGAGCGTAATGAATGATCCACATCCATAGGCTCGGGTCTAGGCGATGGTTTCGGCGACAGCGGTGTTTGCCGGGAATAATAGCGTGGCTGCTGTTGCCAATAAAAATTCGAGTTTTGTATCCTCTGAGGATTATGGACAAGTTCGAATTGATAACTATTTTCTTCTCGGTAATTACTTCTCCTTGGAGGAGTAGGCGGTATGGGTATATGTTGAGGAAGTTTATATTTTCGAGTTTAAGACAGAAATTTAATGCCTGGGACAGATCTGATGGTTCTCTCATGCTGAGGAGTCTTGGTAGATCACCTTTATGACCTCTAGCAAAGGTATCCAAAGCTTTGTCCCGATAAGGTTGAGTCATGTTTGTCAAGGACTCATGGCTCATCTCCATGCTACTAAGTTTGTTAAACATTAGTGACAGATGCCGATAGAATGTTTGGGAGGATTCAGGAATTGTCTGGTTTCCTTGTACCAGAGTCGTCATTTGATACTCCAACGTTCCTAGGTCTCTTTTGTCTGCATCGTGCAAAGTGAGGCACTTTGAAATCTTCTCCCAATTTACTGGAGTATTGTGGGACTCGAGAGCTACATCTGCTTGATCTGTAATTTTATTTCGAATCACGTTGAGGATACCGTAATATTTCGCGGTTCCTTTTAGATGTGAATAAATTGTGAGAATTCGCTCTACGCATTTTCTCCAAGAGGAGAACTCTCTAGGTTGACCTGAAAATTCTCGAAGACTTTTCACGACATCGGGAATTTCATCCATTTTGGATAAATTACCCTCGTTTCCAGCGTCAATTCGCTGGTCAACGTTGTTATTAATGTCCGCTGCCCGATTAAGGAGGGACTGAAGAATAGTTCTACCTTCTCTTCTAAGAGCATTTATTACTAACCTATTTACCAACTCTGCTAATTGAATCTCAGTAGTAACAGCTTGCGAAGGTGGGTTTAGGAGTTGACGGACTGGGATTTACAGATGTCGCACTTAAATTAGGCGATCTCAAAGAATTATTAGGATTTGTCATTTTATGTTTTATGAACACTAGCAGAAAAAAAATGCAGATGCAGAAAATTCCTTTAAAAATTAATTGATTTTGTTTTTATTAACGCTTTTAAAAATTTTCTAAACTCTGGAAAAAATTTGTTTATTTTTCCTCAAAAGTATTTAATGAACGCACGTGATTTTTTTTTATATAAGAACTTTGCAAACACGTATTTATGTATTCAATGATCAATGATTTTATATATTCAATGATCACTCTTAAATTCTATAAGATGATTAAATTCTATATAAATATATTTCGAGGTTTTCACACCTTTTTTTTATTATTCTGGATTTCCAGTAAATAATTCACCTTTCTGATGAAGTTTAAATCTTTATTTTTTCTTTCCATGAAGTACTATTCAGTGATTTAAAAATTCTGAGCTCAATTTGTACATTTTAATTTATTTAGAATAACACAGAAGAAAATATTTCAACAAAAATCTCTTTTTTTTTCTTTTTTTTTAATTTCCCTTATAATACTCTTTTACTTCACTTTAAGGTGCGTTGAAAAAGAAAACATTTCAACTAAAAATTTTCTTAAAAAAATAAAATTATTCTCTTATAATACTCTTTTACTTCACCTTAATTCGATAATTTGGAAAAACTAAGAGAAAATAAAATTTTATTTTAGTGAAATATTTCACTCGTTCAATGTGTTAATGATATGAAACAAATCACTTGATATAAACCAGTTAAGAATAAGGAACTTTCTAATATAACTTAACTCACAATATGAAAATTAGGTGCGGGGTTCGCATCCTTCCTGATGATGACCGATGCTGCGGATTGTGTCTTTAATGGAATTATTACAGGCGCGGTTGTCCTGTGTATCCTGATTTTAGGCGTGATAATCCTTGTCTCCTATTTTCATTTAGGCGTGGTTGTCCTGCTATATGGATAATTATTTTACACTTTTACCGCTACCCCTGATCGTACGCCAGTTAATAAATTCACTTATACGTTTATGAAAAAAAAAATAAAAAGAACGACTTTAAATTATTTTCCGAACTATATTCTATCAAGTATAAATGACAACTGAACTAAGAAATAATCTAAAAGTAAAGCGCCAAGTCGAAGCTAGGATTATTCCCACGGCTGGCATGCAAGCATGAGACATGATGTTAAAACTGAAATCGCTGCAATTCCCACAGGTGGCTTGGAGACGATTTGGTTTAATGTTGATGGTTTCACTATCCGTTTAATGTTTGTCGTGATAGGCTTCAGATTACTGGTTCGAATGGGGTGGCATTATACCTGTTCAAATTGGACGCATGGTAGAGCTATAAATAATATCCTATAAAAGTTACGCTCACTGAGAATCTCAAAACTTTTTGTAGACCTGAATCATTACTATTGTCTGCACCTCATTTGGAGGTCTTAATCACAGAAATTAGAGATTCGGGATCTTATTACTCTCAACGAGTACGCGAATAAGAACGACACCTTGTTGCACACCTGGCTTCCAACTGAATTCTGAGATTCTAGGAAGTATGCTTCGAAGCATTCATCCTTACCTCGATTAAGTTTCAAACCTCTTTAAGACCTAGTGAGCACATATAGTGCTGAATCTGTCATCTTTCAAAGTTTAACTACTTGACCTAAATCATGCCCTAGTGAGCACTTATAGTGCTAAACTGCCCATCTCCTTGGTTTTACAACTGTTTAGATTGTTATGACTTAGCGAGCTCATATATGGCTAAGCCCGTCATCACATGTCCCTACAATTCTGACTCTGGATCCCGTCATTGTACTTCTCAGCTTCCGTTATCCGGCTTAACGTTTAGTCTCTGGTGACATACTCTCTGTGGCATCTGCAGCTCTCTACCAAAAAGACCTCTTCCCTAGCCTTCTTCCGGCTGAAAGAACAAAATATCTTTCATACAAGGTGAACATCCTCCTCTCCTTTGTGACCGATAACTGCCTTATCACACAAGTCATAATTCTTACGCTTCATCTCGCATGACTCACTGTTTGTTTCTTGTCCCCTTCCTGTAATCGATTCTCTAACACTCAGCCTCCGAATAAAAGACTAGCTACCTTCTCTCACGCCGATATTCCCTGTTTCAGGTATCGTACGTGCCACCATCCCAGATCTGAACCCTTTGTGTCGCTCAATCTATACACCACATTCGACCTTTTGGCACTTGCAAGCATTTCGTAAATTTCGGCTCTAACTTTGCGGCGAAATGCCTACTAGCGTCCCACAAACCAAAATTCCTCTTAAACACTACCTCGCCCACGGAGATCGCCTTAAATTGGGTTCGTTTATCAAAATAGCTTTTGTTTCGGTCGTATGACTTTCAATACGCCTATAAATATCGTTATAAAGATTTCAAAGACCGTCAGGATGTTGATTAAGTTAAGATAAAAAGGGCTAAAAACTATAACCTCATTGACGGCAGTTGTCAAGGCTACGCCGATTTTCGCAATATGCTGATCGCACATCTTATGATTGTCAATAATATAGGATCTTAATGCCGTACCAATGATTTTGTTGCAACGTTCAACAAAATTGCTCTGTGGATGGTATCTACAATTCAACCAAAACTTGGGAATATCATACTCAAGTAGTAAATTCTTAAACAGATTGCAGCCAAACTGTATCTTAAATGCCTACCTCGGGTACGCCGAACTCCTGGAAAATCCTTTTCTCAAAGATCTGAACGACTTCCTTGGCTGTGGCAACGCGTAAGGGAAATATACACACATTTTTCGTAATCCAGTTACATATGACCAACAGGTATGTATTTCCTTTGGCTGATCTCGCGAATGGACCCATTAAATCCAAGGCTATCATCTGTCAAGGTCTCACTGCGCCGCGAAATTTTCCCATGGTTTCATACGCCTTGTGATTCGGGCTCGAGGAAGCTGGACACACTTCGGAGTATTTCATGTATCTCACTACGTCCCTAGATATCCCAGGCCAATAGTAGCACGACCCCAGTTTCTGCTTCGTTTTGTATATACACAAATGAGGAGCATCATGACACTCCTTTAAAATTTACCCTCGACCGGACTCTGGTACGACTCTTTTCCAACGGAGTGCAGTAAAGCTATTATTTTTAATGCCTTCTATAAATAACTCCTCATCTATGATTTTCCATCTGCTCATAGGTTTAGGATTATCCCTTACCAGTTGTAATATCTTCTTATACTATTTGTCGTATTCGGTTGGAACACAATCCAACAAGCTAAGTTCTGGAATCCTTGAGAGAGCATCGGGAACCACATTCTCTTTGCCTATGAGATAATTAACTTCGAACTCATAGGATTGCAACCTGATCGCCCATCTCTCTAGCCTTCCAGATGGGTCTTGTTGTCGAAATAGCCAAGTTAGGGCGGAATGATCTGTTATTCCGTAATACTTCTATATGTCCCTGGAATTTTTCCACTGCAAACACTATGCTCAGACATTCCTTCTCG
This sequence comes from Dioctria linearis, assembly GCA_963930735.1. Lineage (NCBI taxonomy): Eukaryota > Metazoa > Arthropoda > Insecta > Diptera > Asilidae > Dioctria > Dioctria linearis. The sequence continues at coordinate 163,229,556 of OZ005742.1, read as the reverse complement.
GTGGTGGTATAGTTGATCTCAGCGCCTCTCAGCTTACGGCTGGCATATGCAACCGGTCGCTCTTCTCCAACTTCCGTTTTCTGTACCAAAACCGCCCCAATAGGATGATTAGATGCGTCACACTGCACAAAGACTAGTTTACTTAAGTCAGGATTTATTAATACTGGAGATTCCACCAGCTTGGATTTTAACCTTATGCATGTTTCAACTGCCTCAGGGTTCCACGTTAGGATTTTTCGGTTCTGCTTTCGCTTTATAAGATCGTGTAAGGGCCCCAGCAAAAGTAGGTACAAAGCGCCTATACCACGATGCTAGCCCAATGAACCGCTTCACCTCCGTACAATTCCTTGGTCCACTACAAAGCCCAAATGTTTCAAAGACGTCCGCGCAAACTGACACTTATCAAAATTAACCGACAATATAGCTCCATTATATTCGCCAGCCAATCTAATACTTTGACATGCTCATCGAAGGTTTCTGTGGCCACTATGATATCATCATGGTAAGGAAACACGGCATCTGAATAGCCAAACAATCTATCAATCAATTGTAGCAAGCTCGCTGTACTATTACACAAACCAAAAGGCATAACTTTACTGTGATACTGTCCCACACCTGGTATGCAGAAGCCTTTCTTTACTCTGGCCTCCTTGGTGAATGGTATCTGCCAGAAAGCATCTTTAAGATGAATTGTCGTGAGATAGCGTGTTCTATTTAATCGGGTTAGAACTCCATGTATGCGAGGAAAAGGATACGCTGAACGTTTCGTGACTTTGTTGAGTTTGCGACTGTCCATGCACAATCTGTCGGCTTCATTTGCCTTTTTGACCAGCGCCAACGTTGAACACCATGGACTGAACGACGGTTCTATCACCTCCATATTCAACATACTTTGTAATTCTCTGACGTACCTTTCTTGTACGGCTGGAGATACCTGGTAACCTCTCAGTACAACTGGGTCCGCATTCTCCGTGTCTATATTATCCTTCAACAAACGAGTTCTTCCTAGCTTCCGGTCGCTTACATTTTTAAAACGATTCATGCAAGCATTCAATTTCAGTACTCGCTCAGCAGACAAGGTTTTCGCACATTTAAATTCTCAATCTCCTGATACCATTATTTCATTGAATTGCCGCCTTCGCCGCCGGTTCTGCACAGATATTTGAAAGCTTTTCCAAAAATCGACGACCAAAATAACACCCTTATTAATTGTTGACACTGCCATTATTTTCAAAGTTCTTACCATGCCATTGAATCCCACTGGAACGTAAAATGCCTTTGCCACCCCATGTCGTGTAGCATCGGGCGTTAAAATTGCGTTTCCAGTTTCTTTCACTGCCTTCTAAGTAAGGTTTTCTAATCACTCTATCCCCTTACTACCTACTATTCTAAAGGAAATATCACTATCCAAAAGAGCCTCTACTTCAGCACCCAAAATACTTATACAGTTATGAAGGCGTTCTTCCTCAAGTTCGGCGATGGATTTATAATTCTCGTCTACTTTGATGTATAAGCACGGCTTCCTCCCGAAACTGACCCCGTCCTCAGTCTTCCAGTTTCGTTGATGTTTTCCGTTCTAGCAATACTGGGTGTGGGCTGAATTGAGTTTACCTGTAACTCATTTACTTGTTTGCTCTTACTGTTATCTTTGCTCTCTTGCTGATACCCATTCCTCTGATTCCCTCCTTGCCAAGGACGATTAATATTCGGGACGAAATTGACGTGCCTGTCTGCTCTGCCTGGAAACTGGTTCCCTGCATTCCTAAAATTGGAGGTATTGTGCCCAAATTGTTGCCTCCTGGCGGATGCGATACATCTCTGGACTGAAAATTACGTCTTCTAGTAATATTGTTATAATTATCAAAATTACGCCTCTGAGTCCTATTAGGCCCCTCATACGTACGTGATCCCAACATATCCCCACCGTAAAAATTAGCATTCACTTGCCTTGTGCGTACTATGCTTACGTTTTCTTTGGCCCGGGCTTCGCCCTCTTCAATTTTACTGCAAGATCTTTCCAGTTCTTCAACCGATTTGAATTCAATAAGAGCTAGTACGTACGCGGGTAAATGATTTCGGCGGATTGTTCTAACTCTTTCTTCCTCACTGGGTGGATACGGCAAACGCACAAATAGATCTTTGAATACAGAAATGAATTGCACAATAGTTTAGTTTTCTAACAGCTTCCTTTCCTTGATGTGTCTTAACAATTTCATTTAGCATCTCAAATTCTTTACGATTTTTTTTTATAAATATTTTGTAATTTGTGACTTGATCACACTTCCTGCGATACCATCTCACTGCGGATCCTTCCAACACATCAGCTAAGGACTCTAAAACTTCCACATCTGACTCCCTCCTGGATTTGCCACAGTCGGCGACGCGCTGTAAAAATTCAGACGCTAACTCTCGAGGACTGTCCGCAGAAAACATTATTGCCCACGCTCGGCACCAGTACGGATGCAGTCATTTCTTCATCGCTATCTGCAATGCTTAACGAGTTTATTTGCACAGCGAAATTTGATTTAATCAAGTTCGCTTGTGCTCCCCTTTGTCCTTCGTCACTATCATTCTCTTGCTGGTTTACCTCACCTTCTCCACTAACCAGCGACCCGTTAGAATTCACACTGCTTCTGGCTTTCTTCTTTTCTAAACTTTCACCTTTCCAGATTTCATATTCAGCTCTTTCCAGCTTGCCCTATGAACCGCAATACTGGCCAATAAAATATCCCGCATAACCTTAGCTTCTTCATCTTTCTCAACATCTACCCTTATTACGCGGAATTCTAAATATGGCGCTCTTACCGCCAATTTTTTAAGTATTACGCCATCATCACCTCAGCTTCTGTGCTTAGCACCGTTTCATTCAAATCTTCGACGTGGATAAATTGAATTTAATCTGTATTACTTCTACATCCTCTTTGGATTCCCCGATCAACAGTTTGCGCCAACAATCCCTTCCTCATGTAATCAATTGGTCGAACCCCTTACATTACATTTTGTATGCAATTTCGCGGTCTGCAAAAATTTGGCGGCTTCACCAAACGACATCATCAATGGCCACTAGTCTTTGGTAGTGAGAAATTATTCCGGCCGAGTATGTGTATTGCCAAATGCTCGTTTGCTGAATTGACCAATTTGTTTTGAAGAGTTTCATAATTTGACAAATGTTTTTTGCTTTTTTTTCTGCAAAATTCACTCTTCATAATTCCGTCTTTCGTCGCAAATGTTTTGTTCGCGAATTTTTTTATATTTTCATTAATGGACATGTGATGATGACGCGTCTTAGTTTTTTACATTATGCAAAGATCGTGGAAACGGATGCCTATGTCAACCGAAGCTACAGACGAGCTTAAACTAGGCAGAATTATTGTCCTCCACTTCATGTAAATTTTATAAATAAATCAAAATTTTCTGCTTTATGTTAGCCTAATTGTTTCGAAAAACTTTTTTTTTTTTGCTCAATCAGATCAATCAGAGTCAGTTAAAACACTTTATGGGTTCAAATAGTCGAGACACTCCTGCCACGATGGTATATAACTCAGCCTAATTAGAAATTTCTGGCAGCCTTAGATATGCTCTCAGCATATATAGGTTCTACATAACCGGCTACGGGATATCAGAACAATACGTCATTTCGGAAAATCCTTGACGAACTATCTACTTAAGATTATTAACTTATATGCATGGATTAACTATTTATTTGTATCCTTTGCTATTAAGAAGGAAACATGTATCAAGTGAGATTCATTTTATGCCTTCGGTACCTAAAGTACTCATATTTAGAGATTGTTGAGACTTCTACTCAACGTAAATAATTTGCGACGATTTTAAAAATTTAAACTTGTTTTAAAATAATGGAAACACCCTGTGACATTCACTAAACTTTGCTTACGTACAAATACATTAATTGCATTGTATTCAACTTGTCATAAATTCCATTTGTTTTTTACCGTTTTAGATCTTGTAAACTAGTCTCGCATTCTACCTACTCATTTCGTTATCAGTCTCTCGTTTACCGGATCAATGACAACATCAATTGTACTTCTTTCGTCGGAATAAAGTTATTTTCATTTTGCAAAAAGTGTGTCGTTTCTATTGAATTATTACCTCCACCTTTCGTTTTTATTTTTGCTACACATTAGTTTTCTTTATTTTCGCTCAGGAGATTTCAGAAACGCTTGAAATCGCACAGAGATAAAACAAAATGTTACGTAAAATACACAGGGCTAATTTCAGAGCTCCACTTTATATTCAGATTAAACAAAAAATAAATGAACACCCACTGCAGATGCGAGATTATGACATTGATCATGAGATGGCTTACAAATAACCCCATTTTTTACGTGCTAAGATTTGCGAGAAATCTACCGTTTTGCAAACAAAGCCGTCGGCCCCCTACATTAACTTCACAAAGAGGCTGATTGATTTTGTTAATTTCCGTCCGATTCAAGTGAGCTCCCGCCTAATTAATTAATTAGCACCAACGTCTATCATAATGAGCTTTCTTGCAACACAACTTAGTTAATCCTACGGATTCGTTATCATGCGCACTTGAAGCGCGATCCACACAAACAGGACAAAATATGATAGAAAATGTGATCGGTTCATGTACCCATTATCTCGGGTTACTACCCTACAACAAACTTTAACACTGCCTAACTTGATATACTTGCTTCGGACACCATCTTGAATGGGAGGAACACATACTGCAGGCAATCATTTCGCTTACACAAAAAATGAGTAATTTTCATCTTCCAGCATCCCAAACGACTTCAACAGATAATGCAAGCATCATGCTACCAAAAAAAACTTTGCCTAGTTTCGATGGTGACTACCTAAAGTGGACACAGTTTCGCGACTTATACGACCAACTAATTCATTCCCAAGAAATCAGCAAGGCACAAAAAGTATTTTACCTGACCAGCAGCTTAATTGGTGAAGCAAGAGCATTAATACAGCATCTTGCAGAAACTGTGAACAACTACGATACAGCCTGGGGTATTCTTCAGTCACGCTTGGAGAACAAAAGTTTGTTATATACAGCACTTCTCAATAGATTCTTAACGCAACCAAATCTTCAACATGAATCAGTAGCGGGATTGAAGAGTATTCATGATGTCATAAAGGAATGCATCCATGGTTTGAAGAACTTGGAAATTGCTACACAATCTTGGAGTCCATTACTTGTGCATCTGATGATCAAAAAGCTTGATAAAGATTCTCATTCACTTTACGAGCAATCTTTGGAATTGCCAAGAGAGCTACCCACCATCATCCAGCTATTGAAATTTTTGGAGTTGCGATTTCAAACATTGGAAGCATTGGGAAGAGCAAACATACATCTGGGCATGGCTGTCCTGTAATACAGAAATAATTCACGAACAATTAAAGAACAGCAGCGCTAGCGTCGACACGGGTCAGCATTTCCGTCATATGCAAGAAAAACCACCCTCTGTACTCGTGTAAAAAGTTCTCATTGCAAGATCCAACAAATCGTTGCCGCATTTAGAAAAAAAACAATTTGCGTATTAATTGCATGAAGGAAGGCCAATCAGTCACACGCTGCACTTCGGAAAACAACTGCGCCAAATGCTTCAAAAGACATAATACACTGCTACACGTGAATATGACAACGAGCCATGTCAAGACTGACCAACCTGCATGGTCAAGTACTCAACGTAATCCAACGAGCAACAAGAAAGTGATGCGATCTCTTGTGGAGAGTGATACCACTGCACTTCACACAGTAACCAGCGACACAGTAGCAAAGAAGACAATCCTAGCTACCCGCACTAATCTAATTAACTCCACCTATGTACTGTTAAGAACATCTTTAATAGAATTGTCAGCGAAGAAGGAGCTGTAGTACAGTGTCGAGCTATTCCTGAAACTGGGTCTCAGACAAGTTACAGAAGCAATGTACATCAGTGGCATTGGAGAGCATACCCAAAGTGCACAACATCGTGCAAACGTGCTTTTACGTTCAAAAGTAAACAATTTCTCAACTCGTTTAGAAGCATTTGTTCTACCCAATATTACTGCATATCAACCCGAACGCATACCCGATATCAACTCATGCCCATTACACACAATATCCAATTGGCACATCCATAGTTCAATAAGCCTGGTCGGTGCTGAGCTTTATTACGAACTACTGTCCACTGGATAGATTAAGCTTGGTTCAAATCTACCAACATTGCAAAACACTGCGTTTGGATAGATTCTTTCAGGAGCTATCCGAGGAAAGAAACCTACTTTAGCTACATGTGACATTTGCAGTGAAAGTGAAAGAACCGAAAATCTCTTGGAGAAGTTTTGGAAGCTAGCTGAAATTGATTCTTCGGATGGATGATCTAACTTAAAGCAACAGAACAGAAATGCGTAAACCACTTCAATCAGAACATCAAAAGAAGGAACATTCACCGTGAAATTACCATTTTTAACTGATTCAACGAAACTAGGAGTATTGAATCGCGCGAACCGTGCTCCTGATAGAGTGCGCTCGTTATTGGGTTTTTAGGAAAAACAAACCAAAATAGGTGTATCACAATCTTTTAATTTTTCACTTAAAATTTTCTTAGTCTACACTAATTCAATTTTCGCAATCCTTTAAATTTACACAATTTAATACACAATTTAATAGTCGCAACACAGGAATTCCATTTTTTTCAATCTTTTACATACACACAATTTAATATTCGCGACACAATAATTCGATTTTTTTTTCTATCTTTTACATACACCCAATTTAATAGTCGCGACACAATAATTCGATTTTTTTTAATCTTTTTAGATTTACACAATAATTCACGTTTAGCTCCACTCACTCAGGCGGTAAGAAAACATACTCCCCGAGGTTTGGGCTCGCTGCCCGCAGGTACCCATGGAGAACTTCCAAAAGCGTTTTTTCGTTGAAAATCGAACGTGAGAAAGTGTAAAAAAAATATCCAGGTGCATGGTGTAGGTATGCATAAGTGCAAAAACGAAATCTGATATGCACTTATGTTCGGTCGAAGGAATTATTTTAAGTCGACCGACGGAATGATTGTGTGTTTGTATGTATGTACATTCAAATAATTTAGCGGAATTTTTAGTGAAAAACGGTGAGTATGTATGTACGTACTTTGTACCTCATACCGTAAGAACGGAGTATGTACTGCCCGTAGTTAGAACGTACACGCAAATTTGAATTTACTGAAGACTGCAATGAATGCACTGAAAATTATGGATTAAGATCAGTTGTCTATATTCTTATAAATAAAAACACTGTCCACTTCTTTTAACGTTCAATAAACTAACACTTATTTCTTAGATTTTTTCACTACTTGTATTCAGATCAGATTAAATATAAGGAATTAGGTCAGAGATCCACAAACACTAGAAAACACACTTAATAACACAGATTTGTAATGCACGATTTCCAAGAATAGTTATTTTTGGAAAAAACACAAATATATATAAGCTTTGGGTCAAAGAAAACACTTATTGACAAAAGATTGCAATATAAGATCCCTAAGGAAGCAATATATTTATATAATAAATATAGAGTGAGTTGAATTGTTATCTTTGATAAATATGCACACGTAGTATATAGTATGTAGATATATATATATGAGTAAATTTATTATAGAATAGATGTATAAATAAATAATATAATGTTATAAGTGGCTGGTACTCACCGATCTAAACTTGGAATTTGAGGAGGTTGGCTTTAAGCTAATATTAAGACCCTTTGTTCCAATACTTTATTAGAACAATTCTTTATTCCCGTCTAGACCAGGAAAAAAGTGTTAATGTTAGTAATTTTGATCTCAGTCAAGACCCGAGATACAATACCCGAATTAAAGTCTTGTCTTAACTTCAGTCAAGACCCGAAGTAAGATTCTTTGTATAAGTCAAAACGCGAAATAAAGTGTTTGTTAGTAAGTTATTATTTCAGTCTATCCCCGAAATAATACTCTTTAAATCAGTCAATACCCGACTTAAAGTGTTATCTTGACTTCAGTCAAGACCCGAAGTAAGATTCTTTATTTCAGTCAGAACCCGAAATAAAGTGTTGGTTAGTAAGTGATTATTTCAGTCAATCCCCGAAATAATGCTCTTTAAATCAGTCAATACCCGACTTAAAGTGTTATCTTGACTTCAGGCAAGACCCGAAGTAAGATTCTTTATTTCAGTCCAAACCCGAAATAAAGTGTTTGTTAGTAAGTGATTATTTCAGTCAATCCCCGAAATAATGCTCTTTAAATCAGTCAATACCCGACTTAAGGTGTTATCTTGACTTCAGTCAAGACCCGAAGTAAGATTCTTTATTTCAGTCAAAACCCGAAATAAAGTGTTTGTTAGTAAGTGATTATTTCAGTCAATCCCCGAGATAATGATTTGTTAATAAAAGTTCTATATCAGTCGATACCCGATATATTGTGTTAGTCCCTACCTAGCCAACCTATCCCAAGCGCCGACAAGTGCAAAAAGAGATCGAAATCAGTGAGCTTGTGGTTTTTATAGCCGTTGCTTGCGCACGACACCAATGATGGAGGAACAAAGGCGCATGATCACAAGAATTGGCAGTACATCTGTGCACTTACGGTACTAGTGATAAAACTTACCTAGCAACGAACAAAATGCATAGCAACAAAAAACAGACGGCAGCAGATGCTGCTGTGATAAATAAAATTTCGGTGCAGCAGCTCATGAAGAAAAATAAATTCCCGTTCGATGTTTTGTTATGATGATATAGAATTGCAAATTGATCGGCTTGATCTGATTATATTTTTGCCATGTATTGAATGCTACATGAAATGTTTTTGTTGGATATTATACCTATTTTTGGGAAAATTGTTATGAGATTGAATTCCTTTTCTTTTCAGAACTCAATTTTAGCATAGTATTTTTGTAATATGTGTAATATGTTCCTTTTTCAGGAATTGTTTTTTAGCATGAATCTAACGGTTCATGACAAATACTGGCTTTGTTGGGTTATGTACCTGATTTTTCATTAAGAGTAATCAAATAAGATTTAATTTTCCTAAAAGTTTTGATGCTTTGTTTTCAGGATTTTTTCCTTTCAGAAGGTATCTGTTAAAAAATATATTCGAATCGATTTGGTTCGAATTGTTTTTTAATTCTTTTAATTGTACGGGACACACCTTGATGGCCTCCCGTTGGTAGAGAATGGTAAAATCTTTCAGAACTTGTTCAATATCACTGCTGTTGGATAAATTCTTTATGGAATCTTGACGAAGATTTACATATATTTTTTGGTTAACGAAAACCTTGGTAAAAATGTTTTTAATAGTGAGAAGGTTTTGTGGATCTAAAATTGGGAAGGAGATATTTAATTGATTTAACTGGTTTGCTTCTGTGTATGAGCAGATCTCAGTTAAATTCTTTTCAATGTCTATTCTCTCTCTTTGTTATCGGCAACGTACATTGACTTTAGAGATGATTACCGTGGAGTCTTTCTTATTAAAGAAGTTCAGCTTGTTTTCGAGTAGCGAAGGTTTGTCTGAAAGTTTTAGCTTAGCTTTTAGCATTCTTTCAAGCTCTCTATCTTGGATTGGCAAGATGAAAAATTTGGGATTAGCATTTTTAGTAGATAGTATTGGGAAATTAGTCTCAGTTATTAATAGAGGAATTGTATGCCAGTGATGAATCTGGGTTTGGAGTATTGATAGTTGTGTTGGGTGTAATTAAATTCGCTTGAGCTTTGTTTTGATTTCTTGTTACCACATTTACATAGGTGGTGGTTTCCGTTATTTCTTCGGAATTTTCTGGGATAGCTCTGCTGAGAGCGTCTGGATTTGTGTTGACCTTTCCAGGTTTATGGACTGTTTTATAGTCCTATTCCTCAAGATGTATTCTCCGCCTCATTAGTCTTGAGGAATGATCCTTTAGCTTCATCAGCCATACTACTGGTTTATGGTCAGTAATGATGGTAAACTGTCTACCATAAACGTATGGCTTGAATTGCTCAACTGCGAAAACAATTGCCAAAAGTTCTTTTTCGATTGTTGAGTAGCGAGTCTCTGCACCATTGAGAACTCGACTCACATAGGCGATTAAATTATCTCCTTGAACATCTACTTGGGAAAGAACTGCTCAGATGGCGTCGTCACTGGCATCGGAGGTGACAAAAAATTCTTTTTGGAAATCCGGATATGTTGAAATTGGTGCTGATATTAATTTGTTTCGTAATTTTCAAAATGCTTCATTGCAGATTGCATCGAACTTGAAAGGTGTGTCCTTCTTCAAATTGGGAATAAAGTGGCGATAATGTTGACAAAACCAAGGAAGGCTTTTATCCTTTTCCTTCTTCGGTCTAGGATAAGATTGAATTGATTTAATTTTTGCCGGATCTGACTTGATTCCATTTTCAGTAATGATGTGCCCTAGATAAATTATTTCCTTTCTTAGGAAATGGCACTTGTCGGGTTGTAGCATTAAATTGAAATTTCGAAGGCGGCTAAATACGTTTTTAAGATTATATGCGTGGACTACAATGGCGTCCATGAATACGAAACAGTAAATGCCTTCTAGTCCGGAAAGGACGTTATTCACTGCACGTTGGAAGATTGCCGATGCACCTTTTAATCCCAATGGCATATGGTTAACCTCGTAATGTCCGTAAGGATTGCTTAACGCAGTTTTTGCTCTATCCTTCCCGTTGATGCGAATTTGCTGGAATCTGCTGGCGGGGTCTAACGTCGTGAAATATTTGGACTTACCCAATTGATCTAATAAGTCTGTAATATTAGGTAATGGGTAAGCGTCGCTAATAGTAATGTCATTTACTCGGCGGAAATCTCCAACGACTCGCCATTTTTGGTTCCCATGCTCATCCGGCTTTTTGCGAACTACAAGTAGTGGTGAATTCCACGAACTATTTGAAGGTCTTATTATGTCAGAATCCAACATTTCATTTATTTGCCCAGTAATTTCTTTCCGGCTTGTTTCTGCAAGTCTGTACGCTTTAGTGTATATGCGAGGCTTACTGGAGGCTGTTTCGATTTTGTGCTCGGTTGAATTTGTAAATGAAATCCCCTTCTAAGAAGAAGAGATCGTTGAAATCCTTACAAATTTTCCGAATACTCTCGGCTTATTCCAAATTACAGTGATCCAATATAATCAGGGTGTGCTGTAGGAATCAGGGTGAATAAGAAAACGTTTGGTTTATAACAATTCACTATATTCCTAACTAATAAAACTTTACAAAAATTGTGAGAGAGATTTTAGTGGTGTTGGCTAATTTATAGGATTTATACCTGGAGTCTGTAAGCAATATTCCAGCGATTGGAATATCGAATGGTGGGGTACTGTACGGTTGCCAGGTCTGTATTGGCAGCATTGATAGCACAGTGGCATCTTGATGAGGAGGAAACCAAACTGCTCGTCACTGATGCGTTCTTCCTTGGTCGTCCCCTTTGTCGTATAGGTATTAATGGATGAGGTACAGCAACTTCGTCACCCCTATAAGGAATCAACGCTGAAGTATGGTAAGGTCCGATATCCTGACTGGGATCGTTTCGACTAGCGACTTCGTACGTGGATGATCCTTTCTTTCGAAGGATAATATAGTGCCCATCTTCTTTGGGTCCAAATTTTGAAGGGAAACCGGCTGTGGCTTTACTTTTAGTGTGGGTCCGTACCCAAACTCTATCCCGACGTTGATAACCGGGATCCGGTCGACGCGTTTGGTTGCTATAGCGTTGATTTCGTTCCTGTACCTTTTGTGTGATATCTTTTGCGTCTTGAAGGATATCACTTAATTGGAGTAATCGTGGTGTCATTTTTGCAATGAGGTTTTCTATCTCTACAACTGAACGAAGCATTTGAAACGTCGTCGGGTGTACTCAACTCACGTCCGAAAGTGAGATAAGTAATGTGTTGTCCGGTAGTTTCACATCTGGCAGTATTCATAGCGAATCGGATGGCTGGCAGTTTGTCTGGCCAAGAGGAGTGAACGTTGCCTACCAGTATGGCTAATTGTGTTTTCATATCTCTATTTTCCATTCCACGGGATTGGCTTCTGGATGATACACGGGTGTCAGAGACTGCTGTATTCCCAAGTAGAATGTGAGGTGCTGCATCAGAGCAGAAATAAACTGTGGGCCGTTATCGCTGATCATGCGACGGAGAATTCTATATCGAAGAAAGAATTTATTTAAGAGGACATTACAACAAGTTTCAGCGGTTACCTCTTCAAGAGCGTACCATCTACTGCCGGTGTCTTCTGGGAACAATATCCACCTCTTTCCATCACATGACACTGGTTATGTTCCAAAAAGATCTACTGATATTATTTCGAATCTCTGTTTGCTTTGCGTGGTTTGTAAAAGGCCTGCCGGTTTCAGATTTCCGCTCTTGTAACGTTGGCACTCAACGCATCTAGAAACATGCTTAGCGATGTCCTGCTTCATGCCCTGCCAAAAATCGCGACTAGCGATTCGTCGGAAAGTTCGAGCCATGCCATAGTGTCCGGCAGTTGGCGCATCGTGATACGTTCGGAGTATTTCATATCGTTCAGCTTTTGGTAGCACCAGCTGTCGGTCTTCATTGTCTTCGTTCGGTAGATACCTGTGCAAAATTCCTTGATTCATGAGAAAGCCTCTACTGTTCCATTGAGCGTATTTCTATTCGGACTTTGGATCTTCGAGACACTCAATTATGTCCTTTAGGTGGTCGTCCTCATATTGCTTTGTTCTGATGTTAGCGGCACTTTTCTTGGGGAAATCAACTTGTGTACTACAAACTTCACAGGTTACTTTCAGATGATCATCACAAGCAGGGCGTGATAAATTACCAGTTACAACCATGGTTCTTCCAGGTGAATATTGAATTTGCAAGTCATATAGTTGCAAAGAAGGTGCCCAGCTCGCTAATCGTCCAGTTGGCGTTTTCAGGGACATCAACCATTTGAGGGGTTGGTGGTCTGTGATAACGGTAGTTGGTGTTCCTTCAGGGTACCTACGAAAACGACTGATTGCCCAAACAATTGCGAGGGCCTCACGTTCTGTTGTCGTGTAGTTCTTTTCTGCAGGAGTCAACAATCGGCTAGCATATTCGATGGGGTTCTCGTTGGCACCCTCCCCCCTGAACCAAAACTGCTCCTAAGGTATAACCTCTTGCGTCAGTTTTAATTATAAAAGACTGATCTTCATCGGCTTGCTTTAGTATTGGAGCTGTTTAGTTTTTTTAGAGCCTCAAAGGATGTCTGCTGTTCCTGTTCCCATGTCCAGATAACGTTTTTCTTTGTTAGTCTTGTCAATGGCTGGGCTTGATCGGAAAAGTGCGGTAGAAAACGCCTATACCATGAGCACGTTTGAAGAAAAGACGAGATGTTTTAGGTTGTGTGGCACAACCCAACTTTCTATTGCATCAATTTTGTTTGGATCTGTTGCTATTCCATTTTTTGTGAGGATATGGCCCAGATACTTGACCTGTTGACAGCAAAAATGGCACTTACTCCGATTCACTTTTAACCTAAATAGGTGGAGTCTATTCAGAACTTGTTGCAAATCTTGAACATGTTCCTTAAACTTCTAGAGCAAATGATCAAATCATCCAAATATACTAATAATCGTAGGCTGCTCAATCCAGCTATAAATCTATTTATCAGTCGTTGCCCATAGGAGTGACAAATGCAGTCTATTCCTGTCAGGTTCCCAAACTTTGATCTGCCAATACCCAGATCGCAAGTCTAATGTTGTCATATAAGGGGTACATTTCGCTCCATGCAGTAGGTCATCCATCCTTGGTAGTGGAAACCTATCCGGGGTAGTTACTGCATTGAGCTTGCGGTAATCAGCACATACTCTAATACTGGCATATCTTTTGGGCACCGTAGCAATTGGTGCTGCCCAGGGAGACTCACACTCTTCTATAATATTTTCTTTCAACATCGCATTCAGCACTTTATTTAATATTTCGCGTTTTTGTGGTAACATACGATAAGGTGGCTGGGCGACAGGTGCATGATCTTCTTCATAGATGCAGTGTTCCATATGTTGGGTAACCTGTAATGGTCCATCGAAGATGTCCTGATTTTCAACTAGCTTTGTATCTATTTGTAGGCGTTGGTCCTCATTTAACATCGTACCTTCATTTTGGCGTAAAGGCACATCGATTGATTCGAAACGGAACCTTTTCGTGCATTTTTCTGTTCTAAGAAATCCTTCTCCAGTTCGTGGATCTATTTTAGGTGTGCATTGCATCTCCAAAAATGTCTGATGTCATGATACTGTATCGGTCCTGAAGGTGGTTTTCTTGGTGGTAGCTCCAATTCAATGAGCTTCAATCCAGGGCATCCTGCTATTATTGATTCCTTTGAGTGGTTCGACTCTTTATCCTCCGAAATTGGTGATGCATTATTTCCAAGTACCAATCCAGAAAAGGAGATATTGATGACGTTGTAGGATCAGGTGTTGATGGATATAACACTGAAGTCCTGGGAAAATTCTTGTTGCCTGCATGTTGTTCGTCCTGGTCTGTATGTCCTGTGGGTGCCGGCTCAAAGTTATAATACTGCTCAGGCCATTCTGCAGAACTTAAAACGCGTTGAGCCAAGTTGAGGAAGACTCCAGCTTTTTCTAAGAAATCTAATCCGAGATGTGTGTTGTTACTGTCCGCTGCTGGCAATACTAAAAAGTTGTTTCGCAGTGTTCTGACACCTAGAGCTATATCCACCGCTGCTGCGAATACCGATTGCTCTTTAGTTTCTCCATTCGCAAGAATAACGTCGGCGATCAAAGGTGCAAAATGATAGCCTTTTGCCTTCATACGTTCATACAGTGATGTACTGATGATGCTGGTTCTAGCTGCTGTATCGATTTGTGCAAACGTTCTAATATCGCCTCTCTCTATTTGAACCGATGGTGGATTTTGTCCCATTTTTACAATGCTGGCAACTTCAACTTGTGGTGGGGACACACCTTTATTCTTCTTGCAAACTGGGAAATTGCTGCGATAGTAACCCTTTTTGCCACATCCGTAACACGATAACGTAGTGGATTTTATTTCTTGCTGTTGTGCCGGGCGTTTCATGGTATCATCTGATTTTCCATTCTCTGCCTTAAGACGGTTTCGACAAACGCTTGCGAGGTGACCACGATATCCACAAAATGTACAGCGCGTCTGTTTTACTTGTCGCCTTTCGTCGTGTAGCTTTGGGTAATTTTCCTCTCTCTTGTTCAAGAGTCTCGGTTTGCCGTGCTTTGTTTAGGAGATCATTAAATGTTTCCACACTATCTGCTAGAATCTTATCCCGTATTTTCAATCTTAGCATCCCATAAATGAGATCTAATTCCGTAGGTTCATTGTGCCGTTTTGTCAGAAGTTGAGACAGCACTGCCCTTTTTTGACACAAGAAGACATCCGTAGGCGTATTTCTGTGCTGTTTCTCGGAATACAACTCTGTATATATTTGATAAGCTGGTTTCGGAGGAGCGTATGCTGCTCGTATTATTTCTATGGCGTCCGACCATTTCGATATGGATTACCAGATAGATGCTTCACCTGTTAGTAAAAGTGGTAGCCTTTTATAGCATCGTCGTCTGAGATACGTTCTATTTGTTTATAAATTGCTATTGTGGAGGTAAAACTTTCCACTTTTTGGAAATCTCTCACTCCTGCAAACCTTGCAGAGACATTGCTAAAACTTCCTGGCTTTCCAGAAATCTCTGTGGTTCCACCTGCATCTTTGACTGCGTTTATGAGCTGTAAAAACTGGTCTGACGTCATTGCGATGGGTTCAGTCATATCTGGATGTAGACGTGGACTACGCCTGCTGGAGATTCGTCATTTCTGTGACTTCTTTATTTTGATCAATCTGTAGACTGTACCAAAGCCTATGAATGAGCAAATACCTTTGGTAATGTTAGCAAAGCCTATGAGTAAGCGATGCTGTTGACAAAAACTTTGAAAATGTTAGCAAAGCCTATGAGAAAGCGAATGCTGTTAAATGCAAAGTCCGATGAATGTAGTAGCAAAGCCTATGGGTTAGCGAATGCTGTTGAACAAAACTTTCAAAAATGTTAGCAAAGCCTGTAATAAGCGAATGCTGTTGACGAAAACTTTGAAAATGTTAGCAATGCCTATGAGTTAGCGAATGCTTTTAAATGCAAAGTTCGATCAATGTAGTAGCAAAGCCTATAAGCTAGCGAATGCTGTTTAATTCTGATGACCTTATGTCGCTGTCTTATGTGTACGTGTCTTTAGCAAAGCCTCTGAGGAAGCGAATGCCGGCAAAAATAAGTTAGTCGTTTTTTTTAATATCTAGAGCAAAGCCTCTGAGGAAGCGAATGCCCTAAATGAAATAAAACTGTAGCTTTCCAAAGTACTGTCCTTTTCCGATACACAGATACCCAGTGAGTGCCTAACAAGGTTTTTGCAAAACACGTAAATACTCGACTTGTCTTTTCTAACAAAAATTCAAACACTTTTTCGTTTTTCACTTGAATCACTCATTACAAATGTTCCCTATAATATTTCGAATAAAAGTTTTTCCTGGAATCCTTTGATGAAAATAACCAAGGCAAAATTCAACAGAACGAAACAACAAAGCCGAAATAATCTTCACGCGAATGTCGTCTATTCACTTTTCCGTTGCCTTCCTGGTTGACGTGAATTTCGTTTTAAAGATCTTAGAAGACGATTTGTATGCGCCGGTTTTTCTTGCTTGAATTTCCTGGTAGCGTATAAATATTTGTAGGAATCAGGGTGAATAAGAAAACGTTTGGTTAATAACAATTCACTTTAGTCCCAACTAATGAAACTTTACAAAAATTGTGAGAGAGATTTTAGTCGTCTTGGCTAATTTATAGGATTTACGCCTGGAGTCTGAAGTAATATTCCAAGCGATTGGAATGTCGAATGGTGGGGTACTGTACGGTTGCCAGGTCTGGGTTGACCGCATTGATAGCACAGTGGCGTGCTTCTTTTAAGAGCACAGTGAAGTGCTACAGTGCAGTTTTTTTATTCTGCCCCTAACTGGATCTCTGTAGGAATCCGGAAAGATGCAATCGATGTCGTTAAGGTCATGGCATTCTGGATCCATGTCATAAACTACCAGTTCAACGTCCTGCTCATTCGTGTTGAGAACCAGGACTTTTGCCATTTCTTGTGATGGGCTGACTATGGTATTACCTATGAACAAACCTGCTTTACCTCTTTTTTTTAAAGTATTCTGATTCCGTAGTTGACGAAGTTGGGATTTGAATTATCGACTCAGTGCGAGCTGGAATTGTAGCAATTTCACTACGTAATTTATTTGATTTGTCTTGGTTTTCATTGAATTCTGCTATTGGGTTCGTATTCTGTGAAATGTTTGTTTTGGGGTGTTCTTCTTGTTTGGTGTTAATTGCCTTTGAATTAATCGTCGATTCAGTATTGTTAATACCTTCATTGTTTTATTGGTTAATGGTTTTTTTTTCTGCATACAGAAGTTTTTTGATTCAGATTTCTCCTCTGTGTTATCATATGTGAGATATATATTTGGATATTCTGAGCGATACTGCTGTGTGTGATAGGATGAATGACATTGCTTCACTTCTTAAGAAATGTAATTGTTTTTATAATTGCTACAAGCGTTGTATCTGGACAAGAAGTTGTGGCCAATTAGGCCGTCATATGCCAAGGCTGAGTTTTCCCCTACTATTTGAAAGGGATATTCTATTATAAAATCATCGTTTAATATATTTGACATTTATGCCAATATTTATTCTTCTATAGTTATAGATTCCGTAAAGAAAGTATTTATTTCGCAGATTGCATCTTTATAATAAGTGCTGCCTGCTTTCAGTGTATTGAACTTTATGAGACCAATTTCTGCTCCTGTGTCTACGAGGAGCTTTGTTTTTTCATTCGAGTATACATTGGTAGATAGGGAAATAGTAATGGAATTGGAGCTGATAATAATAAGTATTTTCAGCTTGATGGACTCATTTAATAGTTTTGATTCGGATTGGTGTGAATGTCGGCATTTCTTTGGATTTGCGAGGGGCTGCTGACTAACTCCTCTAGCTTTGATTTTTTTTCCGAGTGCGTTAAGTATATTCTAATACTCTCCGATTTTGTATGTATTGCTTCATTTTGGGGTTGTATTATTGGAAAGGTAGTGTTTTTTCTATAATTAAAATTTGGGACCTGGGTGAAGTTGACCTCTTTTTGGGGTATTGTAGTTTTATTGGGAATTTCTGTTCGATTTCTAAAGTTTTGGTCAAACGGATTTGTATTTTGTTTGTGGAAATTTCCATGGTTTGCCATTCTTGCCCTGCATACTTCTACGGTATGTCCTAATTTATTACAATACCTGCATGTGGGGCTGGATTGGTTGAAGGTATCCCCTTGCTTAGTTGGATTGGCTTTGTTCAGATAATTCGAGAAATTGTTATTTGGGATTGGCTTTGTATGAATGTTTTGTGGATAATTTGGAGCTAAATGACCATGTCTTTTGCATTTATAACAAAAAGGGTTCTGCACTTGTACTGATTGAGCTGTGCGTAAAAAGATTGTTGCCAATTTTAAAGCCCTTGATTCCGGACGTAATGCCTGGTCGCCAATATATGATATTATTGGTTTTAACGTTCTATTTTCGTGAAGCTTTGCTAATGTTTGTAGTTGTTCGCTAATTAGCCGGGGATACCGGGGTTTAATGAGTATATTATTCGTGTAATATAAATAAGTTTGTTATTCAGACATCTATATATATTCTTTTTTTCCCAATATGTCTTTTTCTTTATTGGGTTCAGTACCCTGCCTGTTAGTTTGAAATTTCCATGAAGCACTGGGTGATGGAATGTGAAAGGGGTTATCCTGGTTCGTGACACTTTCTGAGATTGATTTCAATCGTTCAGAAAGTGTTACTTTCGTTAGCTTGTACCAGTCTGCAGTTTTGTCTGAACACGATCCTTTGAAATAGTCGTGATGATCAGTAAAGTCTTTATGTTTGATTATTGGTTCCTGGATTAACTTGAAGGCGCTCCATATTTCTACGAGTTGTTGTCATTTCTCGTTCACAGAGGTATGGATACGCTTCATTTTACCGGCTTGGTGATAAGCCCCTGGTATTTGCTTAATGCACTGGTTTTCGCTATTTGAGATGAGCAAAGCTCATCGAATGATTTGGTTTCCTCAGTCACGATAGTGTTTGAAGTAACAGATAGGCAATTAGGTAGAAATATGGTGTTATGAATGTGTATTTGTATTATGCGGAAGTTGGGTTGAGATTTGGAGAACATTAAATGATGTGACGAAATTGTATGGAGCAATATAGAGACAGCAATTAGGAAACAATTTGTTAAGTTTCAACAGTAATGAGCAGCGTATCAGTTTATTCTGTGTAGTTAATTTTAAAGGAAAATGTTTGTAAATTGTAAGAAGTCAGTAAAGTACAGTAACGGGGAGGTTGATAATTTGTTGGATTTATTGGTATTACGAAATTTTCGATTTATTTTTATTGGTTGGAGCTGAGATATTTCTAATAAAAATAATGCTAAGAATTCCTATATATATATTGTAGTATATGTAGGCTTACTGTGTGTGAGTATCATGTAATTCGGAGTATAATATCGAGTATCGGCTCACTCTTGCTGTAACCCTTCATTAGTTTGTATGTACTTATTTTTTATCTTATTAGTAATAAACTTGAAGTAAATGTGAAGTTGAGTTTTAATTACAATATACAGCAGTGGCGACGAGGTGAGAAATAAAAAAAAACAAAAACAAAAAAAAATCGATCCACGTGCAGTAAATGTCGGTACCTGTAAAAGACAATAAAAGTGCTTTTAAAAGAAGTGCAAGCGACTGGAGTTTCAGTTGTACCTCCAGTGACAAATATTGTGATAGCTTGTGTGAAAGAAAATATTTTAAAATGTCAGTTGTGGGTGAATTACCGATATTTAATCATGTGGATTGCGATTGGGCTATATACAAAAGCCAACTAGAGCAATTATTTATCGCAAACGACATCGAAACAAAAGCTGATAAAAAGCGAAGGGCTTTACTTTTAATTTCGCTTCATGAAACAACCTTAAAATTGTTAAATAGCTTGATTCATCCTAATTTACCTGAAAATACGGATTATGATACGTTAATTAAAGCACTGGAAGGTAATTTTAAGCCAGCACTTTCAACAGTTGCTGAAAGGCTTAAATTCTATGAAGCTAAAAAGGAACACACCGAAACTTTAAAACAATGGGCAGCAAGAGTGAGATCATTAGCAGAGAACTGTAAATTTGACACGCATCTGCAAATAGCTCTACGTGAAAAATTCGTCACGGGTCTGGAAAGAGGACCAGAGAAAGACAATTTTTTTTTGGAGGATCCGTGTTCTCTGACTCTGGATAAGGCGCTAGAAGTGGCGGTGACAGTTGAGTGTGTGCGTCATCAATATGAGACGGCATCAAATGTGGACTGGACGCTGTATCGCCTACACACCACCACAAATAATTACAATAGCAGAGGTATGCAGATAACAGGAGAAATTTCAAAAGGCATGAAGAAGTGGTGCAATGTTTGCGGCTACAGCAATCATACGGAACAGCCATGCAAATTTAGGAAGTACAAATGCAAGAAATGTGGCCAAAGGGGACATCTTAAAAAAATGTGCAACAACATATGCTCAGTAACAAATAATTTTTATATTTCTAGAACTAATTGCGATTATATAGAAGATAACGAAATTCCAGTTTTTTATTGTAGATCTAATGTCTATATAAAGCCAATAACAGCTGACGTGATCGTGAATGGAATTCCCTTGCATATGGCAATAGACAGTGGAGCCGCAATTTCTGTAATATCAAAAGAAAAATTTGATCACCATTTTGCTGACTAATAACTAAAACGGTTGTTAAGACAAGGCTCTTTTGTCTTGCCTATATTTTCTTAGCCTTAAAACGCAGATGGTATAAACGGCACTTGAACCGATATACCAAGGCTAATACAGTTGCCTGGCTTGCTAGCTGCTATGGATGGTGGTATAAACGGCACTTTAACCGAATACCAAAAGCCTGAAAAACTAGAAGGGTTACGCGATACTGAATAAAAACGCTCTAAATTTGATTAACAACTGATAATTTATTATTTTACTCGCCGTGAATTTATATTCAAATTTTGCTAACATTACCACTAATTCTACCAATAAACAAAAGAACGCAATATTCAATTAAGTACTGCCGATACTGCTTATCTAGCGAAATTGCAAGTTGCATGCAAAATAAATTCCTCAGCTATTGCTGAGTGTCAACTTTCTTTAGATTATAATGACTAAGAATTTATTTTGCATGAAGCGAGGTGAATGAATTTCGCGCTAGTTGAATGAAATTAGGTTTCCTATTACAATGATAATGTGAACCGTTTATTCATGCCTGACCTACATATAAAATTATGAATTAATGGTATATACATATATTCTTGTCTTCTTACAATTTGAATTAAATTCCTTTATATAAGAATTAAGATAGAGTTAGATTAATGAACATGCACAAACTAACATTCTCCCCGCGTTGAACCTTCGTTCGAAGATTCAAATGACTAGACGTTGATACTGAAGTCAAATTCCGTAGATTGCCTGGGTGCGGGCTTAGGGTGTTTCGATTTTTGCCTACAATCATCTCGATTCTTGAATATCAGGATGGCGATAAAGCGTAAAATTAGTCCGAGCAAAAGATGGTCAATAGTAAATTGATGGATATTGTAGGAATGAGTCTTCTTTATTGTTTCCTCTTGGAGCTGTGATGAGACCAATCTCATCAATTCTTCCAGTTGTTCTTCTTGGGCTTCGTAGTGAGTTAGGTTACCGATGACTGGATGTAGCTGTTCTGGTGTGGTGATTTTGCTTAACTTACTTAACCTCTTGTAGGATGTTCTAATACTGCTAGGATATGTATGTATTCCTCGAATTGTCAGTAAGTCATGCTTGATGACGCAATCTGGCATCATCTTCAAAAGACCAGAACCTGTTAAAGTCAGCGGGATGATTTCCTCGTTACACCAAGCATTTACAGTGGTGGGTTCCTTGACTGCGTAGATCCATTGGTTTGGATTATTGAGCTGAATCCAAGCAGGACTGTTCTCTGGTTTTTCCATTTCACATTTTCTATATGTTGAATTGTTAAATAGATTCACTTCGCAGGAGCAAGCGGCTGCCCCCTTGGAATATATAGGATGGTTCAGAGGGCATACATGATTGAACTCCTCCGTCGACATACAGGATGACAGTTCCTGTTTTGTCATTGGGTAATATTGGTATCTGTGTGGACTGCGGGCGATGTATGTAGCGCAAGGCCGTACAGCTACAAGCACTTCATTAGTTGACGCAAGTGGTTGTTAGTTACTCCTGATTCTGCGGACATGGTTTTGTATAGTTCCACAATATCATTCTGATCTGCGGGTAATTGCAATCCTGGTGGTAGGTGATTCTTGACCATGATGAGTTCGTTACGTAATTGTTGAGGCGTCACAAGTAATGGAGTGATTCTGCCGTGGTGTATGTCTGTTAACACGTCGATTATTGAAGACTGCATTCTCTGAAGATGGGATACTACGAACATCATTTGGATGGATAGGGTTGTAAATAATTGGCTGATTTTTAACTCATACGTTTCTTCTCCGGTGTGGTTTATGTGGTTTATCAAGTGGGTGATTTGGACGTCTAACTCCTTAAATATCTTCTCTGCAGCTAGTTGATCCTTTTTCAAGACGTTAATCGTTGCGTCAATAATTGACGTCTGGTTTTTCAGTAGCGTTAGAAGATGTTCTTCATTTTCATTGATGGTATCTATGGTTTCAGAAATTTTTTTTGCATATTCAGAGTCAAGGACCCCACAAATTGAATTGGCCAAGTTTCCGACAATGTCAATAGCAACTCGTTTTTGTCTTCTGGTGAACAGGAGAATGTTGTCGCCCTGTAACTCTTCTTCAATCTGCTGAAGTTGTGTTACTCTGGATGCATGTGCTCCTTGTTTTACTTTGCTCGCACAAGTTATGTAATGCCTCGTCCCATTTGATAATACCGAAAGCTCCATCCAATATGGTTTCAAATCGTAATAAACTATTAAATTCCATTCGGTTGATATGAAATTTATTTTGCCGATATTTTCGAAATATATCCCCGGATTAGGATCGAAGCTCTCGATATCGATGCTTGCTCCAAGTCCGGGCGGTAGAACCAAACAAACCAATAGTAGTATACTGAGACCTTAAGGCTGCATCTTTGGCCAATCTTCTTTCTAAAGCGAGAAATCTGTTCAATGCCATGCTTCTGGACTCACCCAATTTTGTTGATTCCTCACGAAATGGTAAATTAACAATAAATCGTCCGTTGTCATCTCTACGGACAGTTTGCGTGAAGTGGGCTTCACATCGCCTTTCTTCTTGAGTGAATTTGTCCTTTGCTGCAGCAACTTCTTCAAGTTTCCAAAATCTTTGAATAAGTTGATCTGTTTGTTCGACCTCTGAACATATACCACATGTAGCGGCAGATGTTTCAATCTGATCGATCTTGCCTGTCAATACCCATCCAAGAACAGTATTTTGTTGCATTGGAAGATTATTTGCTAACTTGATTTGTCCAATGGACAGTAGGTTGTAATAAAACTCTGCTCCCAAAAGCAAATCAATTGAATCGGTTATGTTGAATTTAGAATCGGCAAGTCTGATATTTTTAGGTATGTCCCACTCAGAGATGTCAAATGACTGCGTTGGTTGTGGCGCGATTATTTTTGGCAGCACAAAGGCTTCTACTCTTGTTGCATTTTTGTTCATTGTGGACTCTAACCGCAAATTAATCTTATGTTGAATTCTTCCTTTTTTATTTCCGACACCATGTATGGTGATTCCTTCTGAATTTGGTGTCAACTTTAGTTTCTTAATAACCCTTTCTGTTATTATATTAACTTGAGAGCCTGAATCAAGAATGACTCTACATTCTATTGTGTCTCCTTTGTCAGATATGAGGTTGACAATGGCTGTGCCCAGGAGAACATAACCTCTTGGTTTTTTGTTTGTGAGTTTTGCTACTATGGCTGGTTGATAACCTGTTGTAAAAGCCTTTTGTAACAGTACATCTACTGAAGATGAGCTTCGTGGTGATTTGACATCAGATTTTTCTGTCTTCCCTGATGGTTCTAGATGTGCAAGCGTATTGTGTTTTTTGGTGCATTTTGTACATCCTCTAAGTATGAACTGGCTGCTGCTGTGACCAGGCTTGCTTGAGACAATTAAAACACAAGTTATGACTGCGTACAAAGCTCAGTCGACTGGCTGGTGTCAATTTCAAAAACTGGGGGCATGCAAAAAAGGATGGTTCCCCTTACATGACACACATGATGCCCGACTTGAAGTGGATGATATTATCGAAGTTAGTGCCTTGGAGCTGCCACGTCTTCTTTGGTAATCGTCAATTTTATACATAGTGCCGAGTGCTTCGAGTGCTTGAAATCTGGTTTCCAGAAATGATAGAAATACCCTTATACTCTGTATTTCTCTGGGCTTTGATAGTGATTGCTTATATAGAGTGTAAGTGTTTCCTGTCAAGCTTCTTTGTTAAGATATGAAGCAAGAGTGGATCCCAATCTGCCATTGAAACGCTTAAAATCTGCAATCCTAACAGACACTCGTGTGTAGTATCATGTAGCGATTTTATTGTAGCAGCTGAAGGATTATCGTTCACATGTGAGATAATAACTTGTTAGTGAGTGCTGTTACCAACAGTCTGCGATTGTTATAACGATCCTTTAAGGTCTGCCAAGCAGCTGTATAGTTTTCTTCTGAGGCCGTAAAGTGCCTTATTAATCCTTCTGCTTCTCCAGCTAAGTGGGCCTTGAGATACCATAACTTCTGACAATTTGGCATTGGTTGATTGTGCACCATCTGAATGAACAAGTCGTGAAACTGGGTTCACTTCAAGTAATCACCATCGAATCGTGGGAGTGTTATCTTGGGCAGTTTCAATATTGCACTTGAGTTGACGTTTGAGAACTGGCATGACTGTATTGTTGTTGCACTAAGGCTGTCACGTTTGGTAGCTAATAATATTAAGCAGTTACCCACTTCCTCTTGCATCTTCATGAATTCTTCTGCATCATAGCCCTCCTTGATTGGGTCCTCAGTCAGTTCCCATACTTTATGATCACACTCTTCGATTTGTGACCAGTGTTGATTAATTGACCTCAGTTTTAGTTCGTAGTATTGTCTTGAATGATCTTCACCATCAGTCTCGATTACGTAAAGTACATTCCTTAGCACACCAATAATTCGTCTTTGTCTTCTTATGATTCCAGCTAATTGTCGTAGCTGAGTTTCAGAAGGAGATAGATGACCATTTTTCTCTTCGAATTTAGGAATTTTGGGTGCCCTTGGTACTGCTCATGTAGCACTAGCTTGTTTCATTATGTCTGGTGATTTTGGACCAGGTCCTTCAGAGCCTTCGCTTTCAACAGTTGAAGCCTTGGAGGATGTGTCTGCATCTTGATGAGTGGTGTGCTCTACCTTCTGATATGGTGGTATAGACGGCACTTAACCGAATACCAAAAGCCTGAAAGACTAGAAGGGCTACGCGATACTGAATAAAAACGCTCTAAATTTGGTTAACAACTGATAATTTATTAATTACTCGCCGTGAATTTATAATCAAATTTTGCTAACATTACCACTTATTCTACCAAAAAAGAAAAGAAAGCAATATTCAATTAAGTATTTCCGATACTGCTTATCTAGCGAAATTGCAAGTTGCAGGCAAAATAAATTCCTCAGCTATTGCTGAGTGTCAACTTTCTTTAGATTATAATGACTAAGAATTTATTTTGCATGAAGCGAGGTAAATGAGTTTCGCGCCAGGTGAATGAAATTAGGTTTCCTATTACAATGATAATGTGAACCTTTTATTCATGCCTGACTTACATATAAAATTATGGATTAATGGTATATACATATATTCTTGTTTTCTTACAATTTCAATTAAATTTCTTTATATAAGAATTAAGATAGAGTTAGATTAATGAACATGCACAATTTAACATTGGTAATTTAATTAAGCCAATTGGTAAGGGTATTTTTAAAAACAGAATATAACCACAGTTGTCGTATGATAGAACTATATATTGTAAAAGAGAGCGGTTCGTCACTACTCGGGCTTAATTGGATGAATGCTTCTAATATGGGAATAAAAGTACTGAATTTTCTGGATAAAATTGATCATAATATACCAAAGTTATTGAAAGTGTATTCCGAAGTGTTCGACGGAACACTGGGAGCTTCTAATAAGCATTGTTAAGCATTAAGATTGAAGGATAGTGCAGTTCCAAAAATTTTTAGACCACGTAAGTTACCATTCTCGATTAAAACAAAGTCGGAGACGAAATTCAAAAATTGATACAATTAGGAGTGTATAGTGAATGGGGCACTCCATCGTGCCTATTTTGAAAAAAGATGGTGACTTTAAAGTAACGCTTAACCCACAACTAAAAATAGACCAATATCCCTTACCTGCAATCAAAGAACTTTTCGCGAAGTTACATGGGGTACCGAGTTTTCAAAAATCGATTTGTCCATGGCATATCAGCAGTTAGTTTTAGATGAAAAGTCTACTACTAAAGGACTCTTTCGTTATACGCGACTAGGAGTGTCTGTCTTTATGGACGACGTGCTGATAACCGCCAGCAGCAGGACTACGCATAGAGAAACGTTAATCATCGTTCTAGATAAACTAAGCGATGCAGGGTTAAAGATTGCAAAAGCCAAATGCAAATTTTTCCGAAAAACCATATGTTATTTAGGAAATATTATTGATAAAAATGGATTAAGATCCAACCAAGATTCAATTTGTTCTTAAATTGCCAGCACCTAACAACATTCCATAGCTCCAATCCTTTTTAGGAGTTGGAATTTCTACCGACAGTTCGTACCAAACCTAGCCTCTGAGGCATCGGCACTTTATGAATTACTGTCTGCACCATTCTAGTGGAATAAAAAACAGCATATGGCATTTGAAAGGGCTCAAATTAAATTAATGTTAGATGCTAATCCTGTAGGTTTGGGGCTGTTTTGTTGCACGTTTACAAAAACGGAGTGGAAAGACCAATAAGTTTTGCCTCAAAGAAGTTGTCTTTAAAGGAAAAGAAGTATTCCCAAGTGGAAAAGGAGGCACTAGCAATTGTTTATGGTGTCGAAAAGTTCCACCAATACATATATGGTAGGGAATTCCTGTTGGCAAACCGATAATAAACCATTAGTAGCGATCTCTGGAGAAAAAAAGGGTATACCGGCGTTATCAGCCAATAGACTTCAAAGGTATGCGTTATTTTTAGCAGGGTATCAATACAAAATGCAGTATGTTAACACAAAACATAATATTGCAGACTTCTTTTCAAGGGCGGTGAACGAAAATCATACAGATGAAATTAAAACTAAGTGGTTAATATCAGATGATATTTATGTTAGTTTTATTAGTAGTCCTGGTGTTCTTCCAGTACATTTTTCGGAAAGAGAAACATTGAACGACCCCGTTCTAAAAGAAGTTAGAGGCTTTATCATGGGAATATGGCCTGGCAAAATGTCAGATCCAGAAATACTTCCTTTTTTTAATAAAAGAAACGAATTGTCCATGCAGTCTGGGGATATCGCATTGTGTTTCCTAGTAGTCTAAGGCAAAGCCTGTTAAATGAAATACACAATATTTTTGGTGGGCTGCTCTAGACAACGATCTAGAGAACTTAGTGAAATCGTGTAATCAATGTTTACTACACAGGAATAACCCAACTAAAAATGCGCTAAAGCCCTGGGAATGGCCAGAGAAAGTATGGGAACGAATACATATAGACTTTGTGGGTCCCATATTTCCATATTTTAGTATACGCTCACAGTAAATGGCTTGAGCGTGTAGACATGGGATCAAACATAAGAAGCTCTAGCACTGTCATCGAACTACGGAATATTTTCGCTCGTTTTGGGCTTTCTGACATGTTAGTGTCCGATAACGATAGAACATTTGTATCCATTGAATTCCAGAATTTTCTTAAACAAAATGGCATTAAGCATATCACGACACCTGTAGGTCATTCAGCAACAAATGGTCAAGCCGAAAATGGTGTTAAATTAGTTAAGGCAGCATTAAAAAAATCACTTAATTCTAGTTTTTGATCTTGATTTTAATGGATTACAGGAATTACATTCACGGCACGACAGGTGTATCACCCGCCACACTAATGTTAAATAGATCAATAAAAACAAGATTAGATTTAATCAATCCATTTAGACTTAAGAATACTAACATACAGGACAAGATAAAAAATAATGTAAGTAAAAGTCAGGATATGCAAAAAACATTTCAAAGGAAAATCAAAAGAGAAATTGAAGTAGGAAGTTCTCTAATGATGAGAGACTATAGTTTAGCTAGTAAAATTTCTTGGGTGAAGGGTATAATTATTAAGAAATTAGGTAGTCATTATTATTTAGTAAGAATCAGTTGTAAACAGGATATTATTTGGAAACGACATATAAATCAAATAATAGTTTGTTCAAAAAAATGAAAAATATGTACCAAGAACTATAGTGGATATGGAATGAATTAATACGGGCAAGGTACAGCAAAGTAGTAATAAGCAAAATGAATTATCACAAATTCAAGATTGTAACACTGAAATTATAGAAGACACTACAAGGTCAGAACCAGTAGTAAGAACATTTGAATTGCGGTCGAGAAAAGTTACAGTTAATACTAATAATAACAAATACTAGCGTACGTCGAGTAGTGATCCCAAGGTGATTTAAGAAGGGGAAGGTTGTAGTATAAGTAGGCTTACTGTGTGTGAGTATCATGTAATTTAGAGCGCAATATCGAGCATCGGCTCACTCTTGCTGTTACT